>JBBPDJ010000017.1:5518556-5557623 GCA_037974625.1 Cucumis cinereus
GGTATTTTAAATTTTCCCAAAATAAAATTGAGATGATTCTGAATTTCTTCCGCTGCGATGGATTTTTATCCCATCAATTAAATGGTTAGGACTGTAATAAAACATAGTTAGTTTGAATCAGATAGTTTAGTTTAATAATCATATTTTAGATTCAAATTAACTTCTTATCAACATATAGTATTGACTAGATATATACATAAAATTACACAATTTAGTTCGGTTCATTCATATGATGATTAAAAAGAAATAGAATTAAAAAGTCATAACATTAATTGTAATTAAGAAGTCATTTAAAACAAAAACATCAAAGTTAGTCTAAACAAAAGAAACATAAGTTCATAATTTCCAATTCTAGGTTCAAAATAGTGTATTTATCAATGATCACATTGTTTTACGTCTGAGGATCAAAAGATAATGCATTTTTTTCCACAGTTTCTTTAGATTTTTTCGACAATTTTTCCTTATTGCATCAATTCATATACCACTAATTGGTCCATTTGTAGATTTTTCCGACAATTTTCCCTTTAACTCTTTTATACTTGTACTGACTGTTAACAAGAAACAACTAATTTAATTAGTATAATATTGTTAATGTTATTTAAAGTTAATATAAGTGATTAAATTGTGACCATAAAAATCTCACATTCTCCCCTTTCAAATTTAATTTAGACAACATTTATGAACAAGTCATAGTATAGTGGTAAGTATTCCTATCTGTCTCGCAAGTGAACCAAGTTGATCCCCAACAACGCTGATATAAATTTTTTCTACCTTAAGTTTTGGTATTTATAACTCAAACATTTGCCAATTGAGTCGTTGTAGTATAGTGGTAAGTATTCCCGCCTGTCACGCGGGTGACCCGGGTTCGATCCCCGGCAACGGCGTTTAAAACTTTTGTCTTTTCTTTATGTGAGACATTTGCTAGAACTGAATCCAGATGAAATAGCCTCATCATAATAATATATGTACGTTTCAGTTTTAAGAACTCAATAGAAAAAAACAAGCAGGAGAGGAAGGCATTTGGATGAATCTTTGTTCTTACAGTTGACATCACAGCAACCCCAACTCCACACTCTCTCTAACTCCCTTTTATGAATCTCCATGTCTCTATATTATCAGCTTAAACAGATATTACTAATGAAATCTGAATCACTATTTTTCTTTGATTAACTGCAAATGATTTTTCTTTTTTTCCCATCTTCATTTGTGGTTAGGTTTGTAAGGATCTCCAGCTCCAATACTGTGCTTTCTGGATGAATCAGTAACAGTTACCAGCGAAACACGAGAAGAAACCTGTCCGTTTCTCTCCCATTTCACAGTTCATGACTCCCCCGCTGCCACGTGTTGTGGTTGCCATCAAAGAACTTGTTCCAGGAGACTCTGGTGGCAGCACTGCATTCTCAGGTGGGTGCATCGTTGGTGGTGTAACATACTCTGGTTGTGGAATAGTGGACAGACATTTCAAGAGCATCTGTATGATTTGGTTGAAGTTAGGCCGATCACTCGGATCTTCTTTCCAACAGGAAGTCACAATTGGTGCCAAATCCGCTGGGAGGTTCTCAGCACTCGGTCGTAAATTCTGCACAACAATGTCAAGAGGAAAAAAGTAAAAGATGGAGATATTACAAGTATTAGTAATGGTTTGACAGTTTCAATGCATGAATTTATTCAATCAAAAAGAGGCAAAACAACGATAAGAACAAGTAACATGACACATAAATCTGCAGCCATAAGTATAGATTGGAGTTCTACAACTTACATAACAGGGAGAATCCTCCAATATTGTTATAAGAAAGAAAAAAAAAGCCACTAAAATAAGAGGAAAAGAATCACATCTGTTCCTATGCTATTATAAGGATATGGTCGCATATATTATAGCTACAAAGTTTTACCAGGGAGAGATATATCCTAATCATATTCTTATGGACCTAATTCTTCAATTTTCTTCCTCTGAATTCCAAAGGGAGAGATCTAACCGAGCTACTCTTATTTATCAGCTTAGACCATTAAGTCGCTCCAACTACCAACTGAACGGTAGATACAAACTCGGAGAAACCACTCAACAGTTGATTGTTTAATTCAATGTATTTTGATTATTGTCCTCACCTTAAAAGCAGCCGCATATGCGGCTTGTAGATTTGACATGCCTTCAAAAGGCAACTTGTTTTGGATAATCTCCCAGAATACAATTCCAAAGCTGTAAACATCCACCTTGTGATTGTAATGCTTCTTCTCTCCATTTCGTAAAGTGACTGTACTGTATAGCTGCCACCGAGTATACAAAGTGATGTAGAGAACTATCACAAAGCAGTTGCATTGACACACCAAAATAATAGATCAAACAAGATTTTACCTCTGGAGCCATCCATCTGTAAGTCCCAGTTTCAGCTGTCATCATCTCTGTTACCGACTCTTCTCTAGCAAGGCCAAAATCAGCAAGTTTAACAGTTTTGTGGTCTGCAGTCAAGATCAAATTCTCTGGGAACGGAAAGCACTGTTGTTAGAATTATAATGACTGATCTTCCTTAAAAGGTCCAAGATCAAGTTAATACCAGTGTGCAGTACTAAAATGAAATCTAAAATCTAACTATAGATGAGATGCAGCGAGCCTTCAAATCTTATGCTCACAAAAAGAAAATGTTGATAGTAAAATTCTGAACAATCATCTTGACGTAATTCCAGCCAACTTATGTTCTCTCATCGGACTTCAATAGTAAATTATACTCTATGTTAACTGAGGAATTATGGTTCATAGAACTTAGAAGGACTGCCAGGTAGAAGCATACCAGGTTTGAGGTCACGGTGAATGATCCCATGGGAATGCAAGCAATCCATTGCACGGGCAATATCAAGTGCAAAGCCAACTGCCTCACTGAAGTCCAAGCACCTTGGCCTTATACTCAACAGGTACTTCCGTAATGTTCCGCCTGAAAGAAGCTCAGTTACTATCACCATAATAGGCTCCTTGCAAGCACCTATAAACTGGGACAAATCAACCCCACAATCCCACAAGTTAGTATGCAGCTCTATTTGATATCAAAAAGAGAGAAATATGAAAACCCAAGAAGGGCTACACAAAGGCGTATGCCAAGGAGACAATCAAATTACTTCACAGTTATATGTTATCAACTAAGAACTGTAATTACAACCTTTGCAAGATTCTTGTGTTGAACTTTGGATAACATAGCAACCTCCCGAGCAAAGCGTGCCTCAGTTTTCGCAATTTCTTCTGGGGTTTCACCTTTCCGAATTATTTTAATTGCAACATTTTGGTCTTTATATCTGGATGGTGAAAAAGAATATCATTGCACTGAAACACGATCCATTAAACAGCATAAGCCACTAAAAATGTGCATTACCTATCTCAACGAGGGGCACCACATGTGTACATATAAAATGCACATTTAAAACTCAAAACATTCAACCACCTATCCCATCCAGAAGAATAAAATTTGCATCCTTGCTCCCTGGTCGTCCTTTCTGATGTGGTTTCCTTCTATTTTTATTAAATAGGTGGAATCCACCGATGCTTATTTCAAGTTAAGACAGACCCCATCAGAAAGTAACGACTCCTTTCTTGTGAGGGACAGTGTTTTTTTTTTCTCTCCCCAATTAATAGCCTGTTTCTGTTTGTTATCACCTCTAACAGGACCCTTTTTAATCTTCAATACCTCACTCTATGCCAAGTATGAATAAAGTAATTGGAAAATCAAAATGTACCTATACGTAGTGTGTATCCCAATCGGTATTCAAAATCAGATAAATGAAGAATATTCTTCAATTCCCACCCACAACCCCAAGAATGCAAAGGAACAAAAAGAAAAGAAAGAAAGAATACAACAATTGCAAAGGAAGAATTCAGAAATCAGCCAACAAGAGCTTAGATCAACTGGTACCCGTATATACTGAGAACCAAGAGGTTCCAGTTCAAATCCCTCACCCCAACTTGTACTCAAAAAAAGAATTCAGAAATCAGAACTGAACAGAATATGACAAACTTCAAACCCAAGAATTCAAATCTGAGAGAAAGGTATCAAGGTTAGAATAACTTACTTCCCCTTGTGCACTTTGCCATGCGCGCCTTCCCCAATCCTTGGCCCAACAAAGATTTGCTTCGGATCGACCAGCCACTTAGCATCCAAATCAAACTCTTGTGAACATAACTCATTACCGGACCCCATTTCTTATACTAAAGAAGACTCTTTAAGACATAATAATAAGAAAAAGGAAAAGTTTTTTGAAGCAAAGTTAGATTAGAACTTCAGAGAGATAATTAGTTGAATTAAACAGCAAGCTAATGAAGTTAAATAACTATGAAAACATATGCTTGATTCTGCATGATTTCATCTCTGTAACTCTCGGTGGACCAGAATCCAAAACTCATCTCAGTTCAATAGATACTGTAAAAGAAAATCAAAGACTCGGAATTCAAGAGGTTCTGGCATTGGCAGGGATAAAAAATGAATGGAAAAAGGAAAAAGCTAACAAAAACACAAACAAACGAATTTTAAAGGGTAGTTAGCAAAATAACAAAGTTCGGTTGGAAGAAAGCTGAAAGATCCAATTCAGCACTCGAACTTAACCCCCAAAAAATTGTTCATTCAAGTATGAAACATGTCAAACTTAGTATCAGGAAAAGGAAAAGCCGCGGAAGGAACTGGGTCAATCTCGTATAGCAGTAAGAAACAACTCAAATGTTGAAAGGAAAGGGAGAAAGACAGAGAGGGAAACAGAGCAACGGATACGTGGGGAAGGAAATCTGACGGTCTGAAAAGAAATGAAACGATATTCGACGATAATTCTAATCAATCCGATCAATTTCTTAAAGAATTACAAAGTGGGACCATAAAGAATCATCTTCAAAACGCACCCAAAAGAAAGAAAAATGCTTTGGGTAGCTTTCACTACACGGATTTATTACCTCAGAACTAAGAAGCACATCCGCCTGCAGGGGAGTTGGTTCAAACATTTTCACAAACAGTTGGAGTGCGTCAAAAGAAAGTAAAAGTGTTTGGCCACCAGGTGTTTGACTTTTCAATCAATAGAAAAACACCCAATTGAGAACCCATTTCAACCATTGGTAGGTTCAAATTCAACTTCCCCAGATAAGTACAAATGAAAGATGAACAGCAAGGAAATAAAGAGGATTAAACGTAAGGTGATTGGGTGAAGGAGAAAGTTGGGCATGCTTGACAAATGGGCAAGAAAGAGAAACCCAATTGAATGAAGTGAGAAACGGAACTCTAATTGTCAAAGACTCAAAACCAGAATTTCTCCACCAAAATTTGGTCAAATTTGTAGCTTCTTCTTTGAAAACGTATTGGTGGAAAATGGTCAAAATTCTAATGGAATATGGATTAAGACCACGTCAACTCGGGCCTTTCTTACAACTAAAAATATTTATAAATATAGCAAAAATTTACTTTTTATTACTGATAGATGTTTATTTCTAAAGTGATAAATATTGATCCATTATAATTATCATAGAAACGTCGATTCACTATTCACATTGAAATGAGTTATAGAAAAATGTATAAATATCGATGAAAATTTAATAACGTGATTAAGACATGGATTCACGTGATTTTGGTTTTGTTTAAAGAGAATTGAAAAGAGAGGATAAGATGATATAAAAGGGTGCAAGGTGGCAGTAGATGAGAGAAAATGAGGGGATGCATTTTACATTGATTTTGGATTAGACAAGGGACATGGTGTGTTTAAAAATCTTAATTATAAATGTCTCATTCATTATTCATTTCATTATTAATTTGGATGGGTGAGGAATAGTGGTAGAATGAACACAAATTTATTGACTTACATAACGGAGAGAGAAGAATGGAACGTTAGATTTTCTATTCAATTTTCACTTTATTACGTAAAAGTGGAGGTTCGAACATTTGACCTTTTAAATGAGAATGTAATATAGTATTGGATTATGTTGATGGCTATATATTATGGTTATGTATGTGTTAGAATGAAAAAACCCGTGTTTAATAGAATTGTTTAGGAATTGAATGTGAAATGAAAATGATTGTCAAATGATGTTGTTGTACTAGAATGAGATTCATATTTAAATGAATGTAAGTAAATAGTACTCGCAACTAAAATAAGAGAACGAGAGTGACGTTGCCTACCTTTGTAAAAAAAAAAAAGTCTAAATTATACAAAATACCTCAAATTTTGTACTTTGTATAAAAAATGCCCTAAACTTCTAAAGTGATTTAAAAAATTTCTTTAGGAAACCGACAGTGTTTTGTATTAAAAGTACCCATAAACTTTTAAATAAAAGTTCGAAAATATTTTTTAAGCAAAAATCGTTAATATCCTCTTATTTTTCTAATTTTCCTTGTGTTTTCTCCCATCTTCCGATCGTCGGTTTACTCTTCCTTTTGTTAATTATTTGACATTTATTTATCTAAAATAAATAAATTATTCATTTAAATTAAGGTATATATATTATAAAAAGAATATTGAAGTATCAAGAGATCTATTGATATAAGAATTTGACAAATAGAAGGGAACGTGAGAGGATCTCTACGTTAAAAAAAGATATATGTAATTTTTTTTTAAAATTAATTTTTTTTAATTCAATAAAACTTTAAACTAATTGATCACGATACAAACGGTAGAAGCATTTTTATAAAAAAAGACAAAATTAGAGTTATTTTTGCTACATGATATTAATTATTTTTGTTCATGTACTAATAACTTTTTGAAAGTTTAAAAGTATTTTTACAAATTTTTGGAGTATTTCTTACGCAAAGTATAAGGTGTAAGTGACTAATGATTTTCACTAAAGTACCAAACTTAAGTTAGCTCAGTAGTAATTGACATGATTTTCTATCTTAGATTTCTATTTAGAGGTGAAATGTTTGATCTTCCATCTCCACAAATTGTTGTACTAAAAGAAATAACGACTTTCGATATTTGTCTATTTTCTAAGAAATTTAAGCTATGAAGCACATATAATGCATGTGAGGCAAAAAAATCCATATTAGATACCGATACTTCCAGATACTTCTCATATACATATCTAACATACGATTTGGCGTATCTATTTTATGCTAACATTTTTCTAAAAAAACTAAATAAAGCAACTCTTCTAATATTCTCAACTCAAAACTAAACAATTATTTAAAATCCTCATTCTCTTGTCCAAAACTAAAAGGAAAAATAAATACATGACCAAATATTATAATCATATAATCGTCGTCATCATATTTAAATCCTCACGAAGTCTTGTAAAATATAAACCTCTTGAATATCTTCAACAAATTTAACAAATAAGTACTTCATTTATCTTCATATTTCCCTCTAATCTTCTTCCTCTTCTCTTATTAATTTGTGTCTTTTTTCTATTGCGTGCTATTGATTATTATATACTTCAATATTTTTTATGTTGTTTTTTTGTACTGCACTTCAGTGTTTATATTGTATTTTGTATCAATTTTCAATGATTTGACACTTCATTATTTTTCATGGATTTAGTGAATTACCCTTAGTATCTTTATATATTAAATTTACATATATCCGAGATTTTTCCTAAGAAAAGAACGCATCTTCAAAGTATCAATATTTTAGTTTTTTTAGAAATTGACGTATCGTCATATCCTATCGTATCCATATTCTGTAATACTTCATAGAATTTAAGTAAATTTGGTGGCGAGGAAGAATGATTTCCATTTTGGATTCAAATAAACAATATTGAAGATATGGGTTCATGGCAAAAATTATGAATATGACAGGGTGGATAATGTGAATTATAAATAGTGATTTCAAATTATTTGTATAATAATATTAAAAGTTAAAAAAAAAAAAAAGGAAGTATAGGGAAATGGATATTTGATGTGGAACATTTGTTTTAAAATTGAGTACTACATCATGGGACAAGTGCAAAGGAGAAATGGATATTATTATTCACTAAATCTCACAATCAATAAAAACAATCTTTTTTTAATAATTTAAGGGACATTCGGGGTAATTAGTGAAAATATTTAATTATAGGTCAACCAACACACCCATGACTGAAGTAAAGAATAGTAAGTTTGTATTTGAGGTGTAAAATTTGAAAATAAATTTTTTTTTAATAAATGTGAAAAATAGATTAACAAATGAATATAAAATTATACGATAAACTTTTTAAATTGTCTATATATATATATATATAGAGGGCAGTGGCCAATTTGACAATTTGTGACAAAAAATAATTTTATTTTAATTTTTGAAAAGTTATGAAAATGAAGTAGAAAAGCAGATGAAAATGATTTGTTCCTAACAAAGATAAAAAGGAAATCCATTTGTATTAGAAATTGATTTTAAAATGAGTTTTGAGTGGTAATGCTTTTGAACAAAGCACTACTTTATGAATTCATTAACTAACTATTTACTTTTAAACCATTTTAAGATGCTGATTCAGAGTATTGTAAAGCGTTTCTTTAATTAATATTTATGGAGAAAAATACACTAGTTGTTAAGTACTTTGTTCAAAAGTACTCATTAAAAATAATAATAATAATAATAATAATAAATTAAAAGCGCTTTTTTGAACCTCGATAATTGCTTAACCCATATTCTAATTTGTTACCTATTTTTTATCAATGTTTTCAAATACCAAGTTAAATTTTTGGAGAAAAAATTGTTTTTAAAAACTTGTTTTTGTTTTGAAAATTTTACTAATGAAAGATGCACATAATAAACTTAATTTTTACAAACAAAAAAGAAAATAGTTACTAATGAAGCTTAGATTTTCAAATTTATATATTATTTGGTCAATGACAGTTTTACCAATCTACCTGATCCTAATAATTAATTTTCGTTGACCACGTTTGATAGGAATCATTGAATCAATAGCAATAAATCCTGTTTGAAGAGGCTTGTATACATAACGTCTCGAATAATACCAAGAGCGGGGATCCTCGATCCCTTCCTGAATATGATCAACGTTCTCTCGATATTCAAGAATTGTCCATGCTAACCATCATCCATTAGTGCATCCATTAAGTAAGAAATGAAGTATTTAGAACCTCGTAAATCAAAGCCTTCCTAGAATAGAACTAGACATAGGAGGCAAAGAGGAGTTGTGGAATCTATTCTCGACTTTTAGAGTTTAGCTATTTTATATATAAAGTCAAGTACAAATTTGTGAAATGAGATCGAAAAGTGGGTCTACATTTTGCGTCCAAAGTCGTATATGTGATCCTTTGATTTTTTATTTTGGTTTTTGAAAAGTAAGCTTGTAAAAACTCATTTCACGTATAAATTTCTTGCTTTATTACATACCTTTTACCAATGTTTTTAAAAACCAAATCAAATTCTGAATACTAAAAAAAGTAGATTTTATAAACTTATTTATTTTGTAGATTTAACTAATAAGAATTCAACTCTTATATGTTGAAAAAAAATGCAAAACATTGTAAGACATTTCAAAAAAAAAAAAAAAAAAAGCTAAATTTCCACAAAAAAAAAAACAAAATAATAACTTAACGAAACCTAAACTTTTCAAACGTCTAATAAATCATTAAACTTTCAACTTCATATCTGATAAGTTAGTTACACGTTCTCAATTTTAAAAGTTTGATTCATCGATAAGATATAAATTTAAAATTGATGTCTAGCGAAACACTAAATTATTATTGGTGACAATGAGAATGACTTTAATAGAAGCAAAATTAAAGGTAAAACCAACATTTCATTTGACAACATCAATGAACTACAAAATGGCTTCCGATAAGATTATATAAATATAGAAGTTATTTGAGTTTCTTTTTAACATAACCAAAAAAAAAAATGCAAACTCATCGACGTTTGTACAAACAAGGCTTTAGTTGTGGCCAGTCAATGTCTTTCCCATCAGAAGTTTTCTCATCCTGGAAAAAAAGGCAAGAGAATTTAAATATAGAGGATAACGAGCAGAAATACGGTTCATTTAGTAACCATTTGGTTTTTAGTTTTTGAAAATCAAGCCTACAAACAACTTTCCCCTTCTAAATTTGTTGCTTTGTTATCTATTTTTAACTCATGTTTCCAAAAACCAAGCTAAATTTAAAAAATTTATAAGTAGTTTTTTAAAACTTGATTTTCTTTTCTTGAAGTTTGGTTAAAAATTCAACTCTTCGACTTAACGAGGCCAACTATTATAAGAAAATGAGAGAGAGGAAATAGGATTAATTTTTAAAAACCAAACAAGACCTACGCTGTGAGAACAAACAGTTCGTGCAGATTAAGGTACTTGGAACAGTTACAAACCTTTTTCTTGAAGTATAACAAAATAAACATCTTATTTGAGAAGTCCTGCCACATGATACTTTATTAATTAGCACCAAGAAAGGAACAGATAATGCTAGCTAAATAACAGAAACTAAGTATACCTTCAAAGCTGAGACGAAACCTAGCTCACAAACAGCCTTTATGAACTTTTTGGGGTCGGCTCCCCCATTGCTTGGGTCAAATCTGCTTTTAACTTCTGATATTAAAAGCCATCCACTGCATGTAGAAAAAGAAAGTTCAGTTGCCACATGATAGAAAAGGTTTATCAGGCTACACAGTTAATAGAGAGAGCCAAAAATAGCTCACAAACCGTGATTTAAGTACTCGTCGTGCTTCTGCCAAGTAACTTGCATAGTTGACCCCCATAAGTGAAAGGCAAAAGACAGCAACATCCACAGATGCGGAGTCAAGAGGTGTCTGCCAGAGGCATCAACATTAACAAGCTTTTAGAGCTTTCTTTCTTACTTGAAGACAACGGCCAAGGAGTTTAATATAAATTTCATGAAAGACAAATGAAAGAGATGGATATAATGCAATGCTCCAATGGGCATATCTATAGTCATCAACAGCAGCGATTATTGAGTGAACATGAGAGTATGTCAATTGTAACTCTTTGTACATAAATATCATTTGAAAATTGCAACCACGAAATAAAATAGATTTTAAATCCAATTACTCTAAACTATAGCTGCTTCTAGTAATGATTGTGACCGTTGACATTAATGTATTTTACAAGTTATCTTCCACTTTATGTCCCTCCCTCCAATCACTAATAGCAATTCACCAATGACTTGCTCTCCCAAAATCACCAAATGTTGTGGGAGAAAAAAAAGAATGTAAAACCTTTTCAACAACTTGCTAGTCGTTAAGTTATAAGTAGTAACTAATAGGAGCTTTAGCCTAACAATAAAAATTTATAAGAAAGCAACAACATCGCCGACAAGTGAAAAATATTATCAATATGGCTAACTTTCATGCAAGAAATGCAGTTGTGTCTCAATGCATTTTACGACATTAAATTCAAATACCCTGCACTTACATTTGACATATCACAAGCAATAACAGAAGGATCTTTGGAAACCAGATCAAATGAGAAAACTTTATTCTTCACATTCTTCGAAAGGCGTGCATCCCCTGTAATTAAATTTGGAGAAAAAAAGAAGAGGAAAATGGAGAAATAAGAATGAAGGCCATTAAAACTATCAAATACTTGATCAATAGTAAGTTAAAGGAATCAAGGGGAAAACAGGTTTTTCCCTAAAGCTCACCACAGCCAAAATCAGCCACAATAAATGAGGGATCGTGCTCCTTCAGCCATTTTATGATTAAATTCACAGGCAGCTCAGGCCAATGAGTCATTTGCTCTTGGTATCCTGTATGATACTAGCCATCAAAACGTTAGTTAACCCTAGTACTAGGCCGTAATCCGTATAAATGAAATTCACCACCTAAAACTTCTTCAATGATCAATATAAAGACCATATTTTAAAAGGATACAGGCAATCTTGAGACTTTTCCTATCAAAGGCCTAGGGATATAAGGCATAACTGTAAGCCCTCAAATTTAGTTTAAAACGCTTTACAAGTCCTAAACTGTGAATTATCACTTACACAAAAATCCTAAAAGGATGTCTTTAACCTCACTACTATATCATAAATAGGATTGACTTATACTACTACTTTTTGTATTTAATGCTCTTAAAGTCACACTAGCAAAATTAGTACTAGTTCAAATTCTCATAACTCATACTTTTATAGCTTTAAAGTTTAATGAATGAGGTAAACTAATATTATTCTTCTAATCATTACACGTTTTACAGAGGGTAGTCTAAGCTTCTTATAGAACCTTGCCTCAAGATGTGAAGTCTAAAAATCCTTTTAAAACACTGTATAAATAGAAAAAAAAATCCATATCTACGAGATTGATGATTATAACTTATAAGTCAATGGTAAAGTTTCCTCTATTGAAAATAGTTTGTCCCAAAGAGAGAGAAATTGAGATATGATCTTCTTCCCTGTGTGTGCGTGAAGAAACTAGTTCTTAAATAGTAACATCTACTGCATTTAGAAGCAGAAACAGAGACAAAACTTACCAAATCAAACAAAACCTTGTCTTCCTTGAAATAATTAAGCGCCTCTTCCCCTCTGAAACACAAAAGAAGAAAATTAAGATCAATTGTCTTCAAATAATGTGGCTCTAAATATGAAGTAAATTGATAAACTTTATGTATAAGAACCAAAAACACAAGATGGGATAGCAAAAGAATAGAAGAAACAATCATTACGTGCAAGTATACAACTTCTCATTAAGCATCCTGAAATGCCCTCCTGACAAACGAGCACGCATCTGCATCATCACCCAACCACAATGCATACAATTATAATTACAATCCTTAAAGTTCTTCAGCAACAATTGACTTAAAAAACGAGGTTAGTTTCTAAAAGAAGTCGAACCTTATCGAGGAAACTAGACGAGCCGGAAACCCTCTGAGATTTTTTGCCGTCGGAAGAAGCAGAAACAACGATGTCTTTGCTACTATGCTCACTAACATCCGGTAGCTTATTGGTAGAATCTTTGATTTTGTCAGCTCCGCGACGCTTCGCCCTCTTCCGTTTTTTGCTTGAGCGGCCCTCGTCCGCCATTGTTGAAACCTTGAAGAAACAGCTAGGGCGATTGTTGAGTTGGGGATTGGGATTTTAGCAAAACCCGCCTCAAAATAAACCGAAGTTTCGGTTCGATTCCACATATGGTAAGTCAACCAGATCGAACCGCGTATAATCGGTTTTCTTATTATCCACTCCAGACCGTCATAGAACGCGAACCGATTTTGGTCTGGTTCGATTTTCATATTGGTTGGTTCTTCTAGCTTCCACCCCGGTTTAGGTTTGTTTAATGAATTATTCAATTTTTTTAATTGACCTATTAATAGACAAATTTTATAATTTAATTATTACGAAAATTATAAAAAATAGAAAAGTTGACGAGATATATTTCCATAAAAAAATAAAGTGTAATTTATTTTTGTTTTTTTAAATAGTTTGTTTTTTCAATCTATATTTGAAATAATCCCAATATATTATGTGCAAAATTTAATTTTTCCTTGGACTTTTTTTTAAAATGTTAAATATGCTAGGGTGTTATCAAATCCAAATTCGAAAAGCTATTATATAAAAAATTTAAAATTTAAAAATCTTTACACGTTCTTAAAAGTTTGAACACACTTTGAAATTAAATTTAAAATTTTAGAACTCTAGATAATTTTTAAAAGTTTAGAAACTAAACATAAATTTAAAAAGTATACTTATAATTTAAACAATACTTTAATTTGGTATAATAAATATAAAATATTTTAATAGATATTATTGATGCATAAAGTTCATTGTCACTTTAAATCTTTTGGTCGAATACATACATCTTATATTACAGTCTATCTCTATAATGATAGACATGTAAATTATTATTTTTTTGATATATTTGTAAATATGCTAAATTCTATTAACCGAAGTGAAGTGGACATATTTTTTTCTAAGTGAACGTTTGAATGAATGGTTTCCAAACTCAAACTTGACTTACCAAAATGACCACTAAAATGTGAAGTGGGTAATGACAAAGGAATATAGTGTTAGTTTTTAAATATATCATCTTACATTTATTTCTTAAAAAAGTGTATTGTATTGAAATAAATTTGATTTGTTCTTAAAAACAACAAAATCATAAACAAATTCGTTAAATAGGTTAAAGATAAGCTAGGGAGGGATAGCTCAATAGATTTTGCTATATTTGTAAATAGTTTTAATTTTTTAATTTTTTTTGTTATTTTTGAAAACGTCGACAACAAACCTAATAATTAATTAAATAATAATAATAAGAAAGAAACAACACAAAAGACCCTTTAGTTGGCCATCCTACGTTTCTTCTGGTTCAAATTGACTCATTGCGAGCAGCTTCTAATTCCAACATAAGAAATTTAACAGTGACATGACTGAACACATAAAGGCTATATTAGCTTTAAAAGTACTGGAAAATAATACCCAAAATAAATAACATAATTCTTCCTTCATAATGAAGGATTTCTTTCCTATTTAAAATGAGACAATGCAAACATCACTCGATTAAATAAAACACACGTTACATTTTCTAAATTCCAAGGCTCTATTTAGAATTGTTGTAACTTTTAAAATAATTGTTGTCAGCTATGATTTTAGAGTAATCAGGTGTGAAAAGAAACAAAATAGTGTTTGATAAATTTCAACTTAAACTTCATTGTAGTGTTTAAATAAATACAAAACATCTTATTTTAGAAATAATAACTAAAATAGACTTCTTATCAACTTTTTTTTTTTGTAATTTAAAATTTAAAATCATTGTTTAGTACGATAAAAATTGTTAGTTATAGATTAATTTTAAATATTATGGAAAATAATTTATTTTTAAAAAAATCATAGTGTATACTTTTAAAAAAAATCAATGTATTTAACTAATGAAAAATAGAAAATGGATTTAATTAGGTGAAGATAGATAAATATATCAAATAAATCTTATTCTTAAAGTATAAAATTGAAAATTAAATATTAATTAAAAATTATAACAAATCTTAGGAGAATCTAAAAGAGAGTAGAATTGGAATGTGTTGATTTTGGCATAACTTTATTCACTAGCCAAAATCACTTTTGTACAAAAATATGGTATTTGACAACTTAAAGAAAGTGATTTTAGAAAAATAAAAAATCACTCAAAATTGATTTTTGAAGTATTAATGATTCTTGAAAAATGATTAACTAGTCATCAGCACCTAATTTTATATAGTTTTTAAAATATCTAAAATACCCTTCTTTTAATAAGGAAACTTTTAAACATAATCACTTTTAAGAGTATGTTAACAAACATAAATTTGATTGTTTATGAATCTAATTTTACAAAATCAATTATATTTAAAAAATTTTTCTCTAAAATTACTCCAGAACTATCACTCTCAAACACTCTTATGCTTTTAGAGTACATTAGAAGTGATTCTAATGCTTTTTGACCGTCGCCAATGCAATGCCGCCTAAAACTACCCTTATCACAGCATATTAACTTAACAAGTATAGAGAAATGAAATCATTAATCATCCAACAAAATATGATATTCCTGATTTGTATGAGTATGGAAAGAAACAAACAATTTTGATCCTTGAAAGCAACAGAGCTAGAACAAGACACTCTCTAGTTTTTGCTTGGACCATCAAGTTAATATCATTTAATCAACTATCTATATTTCTAATTCATCAAGGTCCTTCATCTTTACCAATATCACCAAATTTACCACCAAAAAAGAAAAACAATGCACAAACACTTCAATGCTTAAACATAAACATATCATTTATACTTTACCCTGATCTCCTGTAGATGCTATAGGCAACAGCAACAGTGGCCACAGCTCCAACCACGGCAACAGCGGTAAGGATTTCGCTTTCTTCCCATTTTCCTGTCCAGCAAGAAAATTTACTTCCCGTTGTCGGGACTTGTTTGTCATTTGGAGTTTCTTTCGACTTTTCTTCGATGCTGCTACTTTTCCCTGAGGTTTCATCTCTGCAACAAGTGAATCCATTACTGCCCTGGCAACAGCTTGCTACTGTTTCCACTTTGCTTTCATTGCCATTTGCTTGAATTTCAAGCTTGCTTTTCTTTGTATCTTCTCCATTTGGAAGCTTTTCTTCGCCTTCCTTTTGGACTTCATCAGGTTTTGTGCCCATTTGCCCTCTGGAATTGGAATTCTAATGTCAATTTAATGTTCTACTATTGGGTAAAACATAAATGATGCATCAATGGCACTTTTAAATTTGTAAACTGTTCTTAGGGTAGCTCTTCTAAATCAGTAACAATCAAGCGAAGGTGATTGAGATAGCTATAGAGAAGCCAAAGTAAGTTGGTCAAGTTCAAGTAATCACAAGGATTCCCTTACTGTTTGATTGACATATGAGCAAAAAATGGACACAAACCAGAGAATCAATGGAGACTGGAGATAACTCCAAGTTCAGTAGATTAATGACTAATTTAAACTACAAAATAACCGGAAAAAAACTAAGTTTCAGTAGATTAATGACTAATTTAAATAACCGAAGAACAACTAAACACTCGGCTGATTTGAGAAAGTGGGTAGCCCCCCCCTCCTTCTAACCTGACATGCCTCAAAATTCAGAACACCCCAAATAACATTCTATAATACTGCCCCACCTGTACCCACGCATTCCACTACTCACCGTCACCCTCGGGGATGGAGTTCCCTTTTAATTTTATACTCTTCCTCATATACATCTTCACTAAAGGAAGTCTCACAGTAGTCAATGAATATATTGCACTACCAATTTAGGCCATTATTGTGCGATGCAGCGGGTTAAAGTGAAGTTGCAAGTCGGTTAAACATGAACGATGACTACTAACAATAAGATGCCTACTCGGATATCTAATTGAGAAAATCTATAGCTCCAGCTTTATAGCTCAAAAGCTTAGGTCTACTCAAAGTTTCCCAAAGCAACAAAGGGAAGATAGAAGAGTTCCTAACACCAAATCCGATGTACATATAAAAAATGGAGAGGAATATGCTCATGATCTGTAAACTACATGATCAAAAACCTATGAGGAAAAAGTAGTTTATTGATACACAACGTATCTCCCACAAAATTATTGGGTGGACCACAAAAAATAATGCTTCATTCTTATAACTTCACTATCATTATTCTTAGACCAGCAAGTCCAAAATAAATTTAGTATCCAGTATATGCACTATTTTTTTTTTTTTTTGTGAATCCGTGAGTGTCCGGGTCAGCTTACGCGCACCTCGACTAATCTCACGGGACACCCGCCTGACCCTACAACATTTGGGTGTCAAGGAAACTCATAGGAAATTAATTACTAGGTAGGTGGCCACCATGGATTGAACCCATGACCTGTATCCAGTATATGCACTAGAAAAGCACAAACCTCATAAGCCTTTCCACGACCTCACCCTTTGCAATGTGCTGTTCAAACAATTCAGAGACATCTTCAGGAGTTACATATCCATACCTAAAACAAGAAAATTCAACCAACAAACATTTAAAATATTCAGTTAAAGAGTTAGTTTTCCTGTAAATACGTTAAGCACCATATTAACTTTGAAGAGTCTTACCAATGACCGGTAGTTTTCCCATCCGCACCAGGTTGGTATATGATCAAGTTTCCGGCATACTTGTGTCCTCCAATATGTGAACATGGACTAACATAAACCTGATCCTTCAGTCCTCGTAATTCGATCTCCTCGTACAACTTTTCAACAAGAATGGGCCCACAGACACCACATCTCCGATCTCGACTAGCATGAACACACACAAACACATGCGAGCCGGTGAAAACCTCTGGCACTCCAGATGCCCAGGGTTTATTATTCACAAGCACATCATCAACAAAGCCATCCACATCTGAATCTTTCAACCCCCTGTTATCATGAAATCAAAAGGAAGAAAACGAGATTAAAAATGCCTCAGAGACTCAAAACAGATTAAATAGAACTTAAGAGAGGAAATCAAACGAATAACGAAAATGGAAATGAAAAGGACAACGAAATATAGCAGCAAGAATAACTGGTACACAACATTCCAAGTTCTCCAAAATTTAACAGATTCATTATATGTCTAGGAAACTAGTAATTCGTTAGCGATACATTATTTAAGCGATACCAAATAGTCGCAATCCGTTAGCGATCACATTACTTAGCGACAACAATCCAGGAAACTAGTAAGGAAGAAGGTCCTAAACCTCATTATCTACATGGCGATGGAAACCAAAGAAATTAAAGTCAACGTGAGAAGAAATAAAGATGAACAAAAAGATTTCATAATCTTTAATTACAATATTCACTACATCCTTAAGAAATAACACAGCACATTCCTGCATATCTAACTGTTTCATTCCCCGGAAATATTTCAAATAAACTTGATTCCATTTAATCTTCGAAATTTACCTGTATTTGATCATGTCGGGGAAAATCAACACATCTCCATCCGAAAATCCAGTTTCATCCCGTCCCGAGAACATCGTCAACTTCGTCTGAAAAAAAGAAAAAAAAAGCAAATCAAATACAAAGTTAGAGACAAAAGCATCCAATCGAATCCACAAACCTCACCAATTCCAACAAAATCAAATTTAAAAAAAAAAACGTCAAATTCCGAAAAAAACAGGACTTTCAAATAACATCGATTCAATCCACGCAAACCTTGAGAGAGATATCATCCTTTCGCGCTTTAAGAGCGGCAGAGAGGAGCTTAGGAAGAAGGTCGGAATCAGATGATTCGAGATGCGAGGGCCAGGCCTCCGGAGTTTTGTAGCAGAGAAATACGTGGCGATCATAGGCGCTGACGGTGCCGGCAAGGTTGCTCTGATACATCTCCTCACGACGGAATCCATAGTTTTCGTCATCGGCGGCGGAGCCGGACACGGTGGAAAGGTTATCGGAGGCCATGGGAAGATGGAGAAAATGAGGTCGGAGATTGAGAAGAGAAACGAAGAATGTAATGAAGGGAGAGTGAGTGGAGCGCGGAACGAGAAGGGATTGGAATTCTTCGCGTTCTTCACTCTCATTTGCTGACGTTTTAATAGGCCTTTGGACATACACTTTACCTAAGCGATTGTAGTTGCGTGCCATACACGCGCTTACCGATGTTTAATTTATTTTAGTTTAAAATAATAATTTGATCTACGGTCTACTTTAGAGTTTGTTTAATATTTCTTTTTCAACTTGATTTTAATTTTAAATTAATTACTCGAAAATTCATTCTAAATATATTAAAAAATGGATTATTATAGACTTATTATAATTGGGTTCGATTATAATAATTTATGTTTTTTGTCGAGATTATTTTAGTTTGAGTAATAACATCATGTGTTTGAGGTGTAAACTATTTTAGTTTGAAAAGTAAAATGTAAACATTATAGCAAAGAATAAAAAACTGTTGAATATAAAATGGTAAAAGCCATAGTAAATAGCGATTTTGAAATAATGTTAACTGTAGTTAATTGAGGATTGTAAGATAGTATTTACTGTACTAAAAAGTGGTTAATATAGTCTTAGGATAGTCCTTGCCCCAAATGCTCCTTAAGAGTTATTTGGTGAACTGCAGTAGAATGAGTTTGTAATGTAGTGTAATCCAAACCACATGTGGTTAGGATTGTGCGTTTTTTTGTTCGATTTTAATACTAAGCTCATTTTGTTCCGATTGTTTTCAATCAAACCTTTTTTTCTATTATTTTCACGGTTCAATATTCTATTTATGTTTCGCCTTTAATATTCATGCATCCCAACATCCTTCAAATTCTCAATAATCTGATTACATTTCAACTCTCCAAAGTATTTGGCTTACCAACATGAGTTGAGTTGGTATAATATATCAACTCACCTCAACCCTCCCTTTTTCTAATGTTTTCAATGCTTTATTTATTGGCCACAATCGGCAACTACCATTGGCACACTCTGGAACCCTCCAATGACACTTTCACTTGTCCAATTTTAGTGTCAAACTCTGAGCTTCGATAGTAATTATGGCGATCAATTTTGCGCTTCGACAATCACTCTCAAGTGATTGTTAGAGAGTTGTTATCATAATGATTGTTAGAATCTGAATTTGGTCGTCGAAGTTTTCATGTGAGTGATTGTCGAAGCCCAGAATTGGTCATCATAGTTTGTCATCAAAGTGATTTTCATAATTCAAAATCGATCTTCAAAGTTTGGCATTGGAGTGATCGTTGAAACCCAAAATTGGTCGTTGAAGTTGGTTGCTGAAGTTCTCTTGGAGTTTTAAGTTGGCCACCGAATTTGGGTGTGAGAAAGTGGTCGTCGGAGTTGGGTCCCGGAGCGTAGCAACGATAATTATATGTAATATATTACTATAGACCGAGATAGACTACTATCTATGTCTATCGTAGTAGTTACATATAAATTATGATATTTTGTTATATTTGTAATATTTTGGTTCATTTTTTTGCTAAAGTCTATCTTATATTTATTTGATATTTAAACAATTAATTAGTTTAAGAATATATTAAATAATACTAAATTTAATTTATGACTAGATTATTTGTTCACCTTATATTTATTTGATATCATTAAACAAAGTTGATAAACAGAGACACATATCTAACTTCCAAACCTTTATTATTCTGCATATCTAAATACATTTACCAAGATATTTAGAGCATGTTTGGTAGATAATCTGAAAATAAAATTTTAAGAACAAGAAATTTAAAGAAAAAAGAGTCGTATTTCGTATTTTCATATATGTGTTTGATAATAGATTCAAAAATTCAATTCCAATCTTTTTTTTTTCAAAGTATGTTTAAATGTTTATTTATAAACAAAATTAACTAGAGTGATCTATTGAATACTTGGTTGAATATAAACTATTACTAACAAGTAATTAGCTCTTTTAGGTTAAAAGGTTTGTATAATTATTATTTTGTAATATCATATAATAAATATATAACATATTACATATTTAATTTAATAAAACTAGTTAAGTTTATAACATATAAAATACTATATTTCTCATTTTTTATTCTATTTTTTAATGTAATTATGCACTTTAAATTTTGAATTCCAAATTTGGATATACTAAAAACATGATTTTATTCTTCAAAATTTATGCTATTTGAATCACAAAATTCGAGAACAATTTTCGAAAAACAAACCTAGACTTCTAATCAAACGCATATTCACTAAACCCGGTAAATCTAGAAACACAAAACATAATCTGACCTGCATACATAACATGCACATAAGGGATTGTTTCAACGCTTGTAATAAAATAAGTGTAATATAATATGATTCAAAATTAATGTTTAGATCGAACATTTTGTGTTCAATTTGTAATCTCAAACTCATTACGTTACCATAACTTTCAACCCAACCATTTATTTTTTTTACCGTTTTCACTAACTGTCTCATTTCCATTCCGTCCCCAATCCCTCGTATATTCCAAGAACCTTCAAATTTTCATAGTCTTAATTACACTCCAACACGCCAAATAGCCTCTAATACTCTTCATACGCATGGGGTTTAAGGAAGAATCTGTGGCACGTGCAAGATTGAAGAAAGGTGAGATGTGGAGCGTGGAGAATCCAAGCGCGTGGTGTTGAGACTCACTATTTATTCCCATCGGAAAGCGGAGGGATTACTTTACCACACAGCACAATATTCAACGCCCACTCCAATTTGATGACGTGTACCATTTTATTATTATTTTTTAAATAACGAAAATATCAAATTTATATATTTTAATTTTTAATTCAACGTGACAGTGATCTTACATTAATATTTTATACCATTAATATTTTTGTTGCTTCATTACTCTTTTTTTTAAACGCCACCCATCCTAATATTACCATATTTAATCTTCAAATTGATAATTGATATAATTGTTTTTAATCTTTCTTCAGTACAAATGAAGAGAATGCAAATATTGAAGAAGTGTATATATATATATATATATAAACACATCTGCATCAACCATGAAAGATGTTCTCTAATCCAAACACACGAAAGAGTAATTCAGTGAGAAGTTGATATTAATGAGACTTCAAAAATTGTAACCCAACTTTCTCAACAATATGATGATGTTCAGTAGAGCAACGACGTATGCAAAAAAACCGTAAGAACTTTTTACATCGAAATCATAAATCCGTTATAGAAATTATGAACAGTGACTTTGGAGTCCACCACTCCGTGCTTAAGGGAATTATTAGAGTTGAATTTTTTAACACATGCTTTGCGAGTTAGACTTCAAAAACAAAAAATGAAATGGGCAATTTTTTTTTTTTTTTGAAATGCATGAGTTTGAAGAAACCGATTAGGTTGAAAATATTAAAAACCGAAAAGTATAGGTCGGTTTCGGGTTAGGCAGAGACAATGGGTTGGAAAACTGAAGTCACCGATACAATAAAGTTCAGAACATGTGCTCAAAAGCTTTCTTAGTCAGTAGGCGCTCATGGAAACTCTGGGTTGCAAGTCCGAATATGCATGAATTAGTTCAACTAATGATCATTGTAATAGGATAATACGAGGATGAACATTACATTATTTTATGAATCTATGATACAACATTGAAATGGGTTTCTACAGCTTCTCTTCCCTCACAAGGTATCAAGATTTTTCTAACAAATTTTCAAGATACAAATTCAAGATGTACCTCCCTGTGGACAAAACATCAAGTCTCTTTTCACTTGGTTCATACTTCCCCTTCCTGAGCTGATAGCGAAGAGTTACAGCTGAGATAGTATATGTTTGGCCTTCTATTGTAACACTCTCTCCACATTGTAAGTTCTGAAAGAAGTCAAAAGTGAAAAATGAATCATGCCTTTTCCCCTTACAGATAAAGAAACAAGACTATTTTGCTATGTGAACCATAAAGAACACTTAAAGAGAGAACCCTGCCCTAAGACTAGCGTGGTTCAAAAGTGATTTAAACATGAAAACAAAATGATTTCAACAATTTCAAAATCAATCTCGAACATGTCCGGAGATGCATATTTTACATTTCAACTCTTTTAAACTCTGAATATTCTTAATTGGAATGTTTTGTCATCATGACATATAGTACTATATTGTTGTTGATCTATATTTTTTTTATGTGATGAGGGTGCTATAGGTGTGTCATCCTAATTGAGATAACTGGATGTGCCTACTGATCCCTAGTATTACTATAGTACTTGTATTCGTATTTACTCTGTCTCTTTGTAATTCGAGCAAATAATCTCTTTTCATTTCATCAATGAAGAACATTCAGTTTTTAAAAAAAAAAAAAAAGAGTCTCAATGTTATTATTTAAGTTTCTTAATATAGAGGGGCACTTCCTTCCTCACTCTACTCCTAGGCGCGCCACTCACCATTGCAACATTCAAATTTGGAAAAAAGGGGAGGCACAATCGCACGACCTAGCATTTTTTTTTATATCCGTGAGTATCTGGACTGGCTTACACGCATCTAGACTAATCTCACGAGACAACCCGTTTGACCCTAGAACATTTGGGTATTAAGAAAACTTGTAGGAAATTAAGATAATGGAAATGCAATCCATAACCAAAAAGATAAAAATAGCCGAATCCAACTGTTATATAGAAAAGAACCATAGTTACAAAAGAGATGATCAAGAGAATATCGATATGATGAGTGTTTTGCTGGGGAAGCAAAAGATTAGAGGATCTGGTGTTTTCAGTTCAGAGAAAGACCACAAAGAAGGCATCTCATGTGATTAGTGGTTTAGCTGGGGAAGGCAAGGAAACTCAGTAGCTCAACAAAGCTACAAGCAATCTGAAAAAGTGGAAATATTTCAGGTGTATAACAATTTCACGCCCAAGTCACATGGGCTGAAATCTATTAACTAACTCCACTTCTTTTCTCAGCAGAGTGATACTATGTTAAAGTTAAATCATTTACAAACTGAAACACAAAGCACAAGTTTTAGTATGAAACTCATGAAGCACACTATTAAAGCCGATAACCAGTTCGTTGGCTTTCTAGGTATCTACAATCGAAACTCTATTTTCATCCATGTGCTTCTTTGTCTTCTTATCTCTTCAATATATTTTTCACTTTTCTTAAAAATATTTATCGTTCAGTGTATACAATGGAAGCTACATTTTTCATCAGAGACTTACAAAGTCCAGAAGAGGGCCATGGATTAGTCAGAATCATTGAAGGGGTGATGATTTTCCATGTCGAAAGAGTAACCAATCGTATCTAATCAACTCCCAATAACCCATTTTTTCCTCCCACTGTCTCAAAAACAAACGAAAACGAGCTACTCGCTATACAAATTAGCATAACAGTAAATTACATAGCCAAATGTGAACTTAAACAAATAATCTTAAGCTCACTACTGAAAATCAGTAAAACATATAAGCGTACAAGAAAGCCAATACGCAGTTAAAAGATCGAGAGTCAAAATGGAAAACTCACAGAAGGGAAGCAACGAATGCCGAGGTTCTTGGGCGGAGGGGTGATTTCAATAACTTTGTAAGGGTCAAAATTGTTGCGTTCCTTTTCTTTCCTTCTACAAGAAATTTGAAGAAGCCGATGTGTCTGTAAAGGAGAAACAAAACGAAGATTAATCACAATGATCAACTAAACTGGATTGTGGACAGCCAAATCCGATGAATGGATTGAAAACAGTAGAATTGGTTGGAGAAAAGAAAAGGAGGAAATACCTTATGATGAGGAGCAAGAGGTAGATTGAATGAAGCCATTGCCATAATCCAAATACTTTCAATTGTGGTTTCGATTTGCAGATGGAGGTTTCTTGTGTAGTGGAAAGAGACGGAAGGAAAACTAGAAAGTAGAAATGTCGAAAGATTTTTGTGTAATTCCTTTTGGCGTTCCATTTTAACTCCGTGCAGAGAGGTCGAGAGGAAGAAGGAAAGCCAGAAAAATTGATTTTTTTTTCTTTTCTAACAAATATATTTATATTTACAAATATAACCAAATAAATCAAAATATTTATTATAAATATTAAAATATAGATGTCCTAAAGATTAGTGACATTTTCCATGTGTCATCCTTCTACAACTCCATGTATTATCCACAACTCTATGTATTATTCATGTGTCAAAATTCTACACCATCTTAGTGTCCATTAGGACCACCTCCTACTTGACATTTTTCTTATAAATAGTGAGTTGTGGTGGATTTGTGAAGAATAACACACATTGGAGAGCATTCCAAATAGATGAGAGAAAGTGGAAGAATTTGAAATATTTCCTTATTTTCTTATTTTTCTTTATTTCTTTATTTATTATTATTTTAATATTATTTTCTCGATATTCGTGTTTCCGTTGTACTTCATTTTCACAACACGTTATCAGCACGAGCTCGGGTCATCTCCTATGCCGAAGGTAGGTCCTAAAGGTATGATAGATTTTCTTTAGTTTATTATAATTAATAAAGATTAATGTTATTTTGCATATTTGATTTATATTAAATTTCTAATATAATAATAATATTTTATTATAGTGTTACCATGACAAATCTTGCAAAACTAGAATTTACAGCTCTTTACATTAACGGTAGCAACTATTTTCCATGGGTTCTTGATGCTGAGATACATCTCGATGCTATGAATCTTGGAGATACAATTAAGAGAGAAAATGCAACAACCAATCAAGAAAAGGCAAAAGCTATGATTTTTCTTCGTCATCACATTCATGAGGATTTGAAGTTAGAATATTTAAAGGTAAAAGATCCTCATATGTTATGAAGTAAATTGAAAGAAAGGTATGATCATTTAAAACTGGTTTATCTTCCTCAAGCTCGTTATGATTGGATGCATTTGAGGCTACAAGATTTTCGATCAGTAAGTGATTACAATTCTGAACTATTTAGAATTAGTTCAAAATTATTGTTATGCGGAGAAAAGATTACTGATGCAGACATGTTAGAAAAAACGTTCTCTACTTTTCATATCTCGAATATGCTCCTGCAGCAGCAATATCGAGAGAAAGGCTTTAAAAAATATTCTGAACTCATCTCATGTCTTCTTGTTGCCGAACAAAACAACGAGTTGTTGATGAAAAACTATGGATCCCGACAGACTGGAACAACACCATTTCCTGAAGCGAATGTTGTGAATTTTAACCGTGGACGGGGTCGTGGTCGTGGTCGAGGTAGAGACCGTGACAGAGGAAGAAATAATTATTATTTTCGTGGTGGTCGTTCTAATCATCCAAATTTTAAAAGAACCACACGAAACGATGATCATAAAGGAAAAGCTCCACAAAATAAAAATACAAAAGATGATGAAGAAATTTGCTACCGATGTGGTATGACCGGACATTAGTACTCTTCAATTCCTAAACCAAAATACACACAAGAAAAAAAATGGGGTTTATTATTATGTGTGTTTAGGGCTTTGGAAAATGAGGCCACAAACAAACAAAATCCCTTTTCAAATAACAAACTCATCATCCTTTTAGGCTTCTGCCTTTCTCCAATTTGTGACTGTTTTTGTGAAAGATAAGGGCATGGGATAAAGTTACCTCTCTAGTCGGCGCATGTCACTTTCTTCTCCCTAATTTTTTACCCCATCTCTCTCTCTTTTAATATAATAATAATAAGAAGAAAAAAGAAACCCTAATAAACTTGTTAGAGTTGGAGGCTTTTTTGAAGAGTCTAATTTCACAGTATGAAATTCAAGCCTTTCCATGTAAGGTGATTAGATAAATAATTCTGTAGAAGGTTTGATTTATGATTACATCGTAAAAAATACGGTTCATTACAAAACCTGTAGTATTTATGGGTACAATATGAAGTCACAAAGATAAAACTAGTTTGTATTTGATCACTTGTTGTAAGATTATGAACAACTAAACCCTAAACCTTTAATCCTAAACCCTAAACCCTAAAAAATACAGTTCATTACAAGATTTGTAGTATTTATGGGTACAATATGCAGTCACAGAGATAAAACTAGCTTGTATTTGATCACTTGTTGTATGATTATGAACAACACTCGTGAAAGAGATTTACTTGTTGTTATGATTATCTTCATGACACAACTTAATTTTACGGTGCATAAGAAAATGTAATGAAAAGTTTGATAATTAAATTAGATTCAAATATCTTATTTTATTCATTCTTTAGAGAACAATTTTTTTTGCATAATTTTGTTATCTAATTCATTCTCTTTTCAAGGAGACTCTCACAAGTCGTGATCCTTGTTTGAGTCATAGCAATGAAGACGTTGTAGAGATTAAAACCTCGTTGATATATTCGTGTTTTCAATATATATCAAGGTACATAAATGCTTAATCATCATTTACCTTTTTATTTAATTCTAAACAAAGTCAATGTGATCCAATTTTTCCCTATAGGACAAAGAGTTCATTCCCTTAAAAAAAGTACTTCTTTTTAACTAACATATAATACAAGACAAAATGTTAGGTTTAATCTCAAAATTAATTGATTATGTGAATAGTAACTCGTGTATTTTTTAAAAAAATTCGGAACTTTTTCTATCTTTTCCATTATGAAATCCTCAAGAAGGTATCTAATCCCCCACAAGAATATCATACATGGATATGTGTTTCCTATTTATATACTTAGAAACTACTTCACTTCTAGTTTATGGATGTGTACTAGTGTCTTCTACATCAGGGTGTTTAATAACCCTACTTTTTTTTATGCATGGGCATTCATTATGATTGATTTTGACATTTATGCCTAAGAAGGCTAAATATGGAGAAGCAAAGGAGAAGTGAATAGATCATGGGTGTTGAGGAAAGATTCTTTGTGAGGGAATATGTTTTGGTATTGGTTGCATTTAAGTAACATATCTTTGTGTTTTTCTTTTCCTTCCCTATTTACATATTAACATCAAAATCAAGAATTAGAAAAATGGTTAGCATGGTGCATTCAAAGTAATTGCATTCATTTCTATCGTCCACTGCTGTGTCATGTGGTAACTCTTCATTTTTCATTTTCTTTTAAATATTTTTTAATTTTTTGTGCCGTTGACTTGGATTGGGAAAATATGTGTATAGTCCAAGATGTACCCAAGTATTCTCTGTATATTAATGAGAAAATGACAAGGATGACCCAAAGTATATAAGACCCAAATGAAACTTGACCTAGTTATTGAAAACCAACGTTTTTTGGCCTTTTGCCAATTCATGTCATCCCCTCATGAAGTTACCAATTATTTTGTAACGCCCCAAATTTTCAACCTTAATCCAAGGTCCTTAGTTAAATAAAAACTCATAAACTTGACAAAAATATAGCGAAGCATTTGTCACTAGTAACAAAATCAACACAACGGAAGCATTTGTCAATATAGTTCCAAATACATGGTCACTGGTATTTCCTGTCCGTCGCCAGTTTCCTCATACTTACCTAAAAATAAACATGAAAATGGTGAGTATAAAAATACCCAATAACAAACCCACTACTGGGCCCACTAGGTTAACTGTTAACTTTCTATTAAACTGTACTCTACGACACACAGTCAAATGGTTTGGTAGGAATGCCCATATAGCCCAATGTCAGGGTCGTCCATGCAAAAGCAGCTATCGTCCCACATACGGAGTCCAACATGACTAATAGATAAAGTTAACAAACATCATAATCCAACAGAAACCACAATAAAAAAAAGTAAAGCAGTAAAAAACATAACTCCATTCCACATGGTACAGTTATCCTGTTTTACAGATTTCACATAGTATGAAAGGGCATGCATAAACACCACACAGGTAATTATACAAAGACTCAATCATCATACCACAATATAACCAAAGAATCCAGCCGTCACATAACCAACATCCCAACCATGACATAAAGTGTTATATATAAGGTGTGCCATAACATCCTTAAAACATAACCACAATAAACAGATTAATGACAGTAAACATTGTACTAGGCATACATACAATCCAATCCATCTTCCACACCTTATATACCTAACGCGTGGATTTGGTAGAGTATTCCTTACTCATTCAATTTTAATTAATAATTTCTCATAAAAGTTATTAATTAAAATAACTTAAACTCGTTACCTAATTAGTTAATACATATCACATAATCAAGCAACCTAGATGTCGTATAAATAATCTTACTGTCACATAAATATCATTGTCGAGGAACCAATAATAAGTCTCTTACCTCAAAGTGTCAATAATACTTTTGCTTGAGTTTCTCCGTCAAATTGATCCTATACATAAAACATTTAATTAATAATTTTTCCATAAAATTATTAATTAATTTAACTTTAATCCTTCGATAAAGTATTTTTATTCTTACCAATTAGTCGCTAAATTCCAATCTAATTGTAGAGAAAACCCTACGAATTATTTCAAATGATTGCTCCAAATTAATCCTTCAAATTAATTCTAAACACAACAACTTTAATTAATAATTCTCCATAAAAATTATTAATTAAAATTAACGTTAACGCCATAACACTTAATCTTTTTGATTCGTTGTTGACGCTCCAATTTATTCGCAGGAGAAACTCTACAAATTAATTCTAGCAATAGCTCCAAAATAACCTTCAATTAACCAAGAATAATTCTCAAATTAGTTCTTAATTTAACTTTATTGGATATCCAAAAATCCAAAATAAAATACTCAATATTTAACACATAGAACTAACGGCAGCGATCGTGAGCGACAATGGACAAATCAAATATGGGAGATTAAATGACATCGATGAACGGATAAGCGTAACGGTTGAGCAGAGCAGATGCCGAAAATAAATGAAAAGAAACATAGAGGGAGGCAGAGACGACTTTTCACGTAGCAAGAAGAAGAAAATAAAACTTTTATAATTTTCACGCTTTCCAATGCAACCCTAAATTAATAATAATAATATTAATTTATAAATAATAATATTATTATTTATTACTAAATAATAATAATATTTTATTATTATTATTATTATCTTTTCTAAATTCCCACCAAATCAAATATTTTATTTTTCAAATCAAATTAGATCTTCTCTTTCTTCTCACCAATTATCTTTTGACAATATATATATATATATAATTTCTAAATCAAAATAATTAACATTCCAAAACAAATTAGATCTCAAAATAAATCAAACTTATTATTTTAAGATAATTAAACTAAAATTATCTCAAATTTTTGGGATGTTACATATTTATTCGATCTCTTTACTTTAGGGATGACAAAAAAATAATGGGAGCGGTCCCTGTGGGGCCCCCAATCAATTGGGTCGGGAGGTCCCAAATTTGATCGGGGACTAGAGATGTCTAAAAAACAAATGGGACCGGGATTCGAGGGAATTTCCCTAATACACGGGGAATGAGGGAGGGAGTGGAGAACTTTTTTTCCCATTTCACATTTGGGGTTGTTCCCTGTCCCTGTCCTATATCCCTGCCTCGCCTCGAATTGATATATATATATATAACACAAATTTCACCCAGCTGCCCCTCACCCCTCTGTTCTATCCCTCTCCCTTTCCTTCTCCCTCTCACTCTCCCTTTTGTAACACTATCCATCCCACTCAGCTGCCCCCACCCTTGTTCTTTCCCTCTTCCTTTTCTTCTCCATTTTGTAACACTATCCATCCCACTCAGCCGCCCCACCCCCACCTTTGTTCTATCCTTCTTCCTATCCTTCTCCATTTTGTAACACTTTCCATCCCACGACTCATCCTCTCACGGACATCAGCTACCACTGGGTTGATTCACTTGTACTATTGAATAAAATTGCTTGTTTGGGAGATGTTATTGAAATTGGATTAGGGAGAAACCACTCTTTGGCCGCTATCCAGTAAAAACAAGTATTTCACGAGGAATTGTTAATGATAGCAAAAAAATGCACTTTTGTTTCCATTGGTTTTGATTAAATTACAAAAAAAAAAACTTGAAAAAAATGACAGAAAACTTTTTCCCGCGAAGAACCCAATCCACGTGAAATCCCTGCGAGGAATCCCTGCATCGTTCCCCATGGAGAAATAGCCGGGGATGAGGAATTGTATAGGGAGCGGGGGAGGGGATGAGGATTGCCATCCCCGACCCCACCCCACCCCGTGGACATCTCTACCAGAGAGTATGAATTTCATAGAATACAAAAATTCCAGATAGAATATTGGCAGCTTTTTTCTTATCATTACAAATATGGGTACACAACCCTACTTTATACATATCCCTAATTAGGGTAATAGAGATAATAAATAATAAATGAAATATAAAGATGGACCAATAGAAAGCAAAGAAAAAATAAAGTTATAGTGGACAAGTAAAAATGGTAAAAGTTATTTTGGGCCCTATTTTATATCCTTCTTCTTCCCATTTGCGTTATCCACGACAATATTCTCTCTATCATCCCCCCTCAAACTCATGGGAAGAGCAAGTACCCCGAGTTTGTTACACAAACATAGGAATTGAGAGTGAGTCAAAGGTTTAGTTAAACATTGAACTTCCAAGTTACCTTTAATAACTTGATCTCTGACAAAGTGAACATCGATCTCAATATGTTTTGTACGAGCATGAAAAACTTGATTGACAGCCAATGCCTTAGCACTGATATTGTCACACCACAGAATCAGCTTACATGTTGAAGGTGAGTGGAGTTCAGTTAACAGCTGTTTGAGCAACATAATTTTCGATGTCGCATGAGCAAGAGCTCGATATTCGAATTCTGTACTAGAACGGACAACCGCCGTTTGTTTCTTAGAAGACCATGAGACCAAATTATCACCTATAAACATACAATAAGTTGCCACAGATTTACAATTGTCAATGTTGGATGCCTAATCAGCATAAGAAAAGGCAGTGGGATCAAGATTAGAGCTGGGTTGAAACAAGAGTCCAAAGTGACGTGTTCCACTAATATAACGAAGAACATGTTTGACAGCTTTCCAATGAACATCAGTTGGGGCTTTCAAAAACTGACTTAAATGATTAACAATGGATGCGATGTCGGGTCGCGTGTGTGTGAGATATTGAAGAGCATCAATGGTAGTGCGATAAATAAAAGGGTCAGACAAGGGCTGACCATCACAAAGGGATAGATGTTGACTAACAACAGATGGAGACACAACTGGCTTCAACTTAGACAACCCCAACTTATGAATCTTCAACATATTTGGACTGATGCAGCACAAAATCAGATCCAAAATATGAACTTGAATGCCATGAAAGTAACTCAGCGTAGCCAAATCCTTAAATGCAAATGTGGTGTCAAGCGAGCGAATCAAACAAGATATGAGAGTAGAATTATTTCCCGTGACCATAACATCATCAACATAAACAGATAACAATATGATCGATGTACTAGAGTGATAAATAAATAAAGATGTATCGGATTTCGAGTGATGAAATCCCCAGTTTAGCAGCACAGTACATAGAGTAGTATCCCAGGCTCTAGGAGCTTGTTTCAAACCATAAATTGTTTTATTCAACTTGCAAACATAGTTAGGAAAACAAGAATCAACATAACCCGGAAGGTTGCTGCATATACACATCTTCATTAAGCTGACTATTAAGAAATGCATTATTGAAGTCTAATTGTCGAATGTTCTACCCTCGAGTTACTGCAATACTAAGCACAACACGAATGGTCGTAGCCTTGACAACAAGACTAAACGTTTCAAAGAAGTCAATTCCAGGATACTGATGAAAGTCGTTGGCCACTAAACTTGCCTTATACCGTTGAATGGATCCATCCAGATTCTTTTTCAATCGAAAGATCCATTTATTCCCAAGAATATTCATTGAGGAAGTGGGTGTCTTATACTGTTGTTATCACGAAGGGCCTTAAACTCAATGTCCATGGCATTTTTCCACTGAGGTGTATTAAGAGCTTCCCATACACAAGTAGGTTCAATAATGGACCAAAATCTTTGTAGTAGTGAGCCAAGCTTCAGGCTTAAATATGCCAGATTTACCTCGAGTTATCATTGGATGAGTAGGTTGTAAACTAGGAAGTTGTGGGAAAGCGGCGGGTAGGAAATTGGCAAGGCTAAGATCAGGGGATGGAGCAATAGAGGAGACAGGAGATGGTTCACTGCAAGGCACAACAAGAGGTGTAGTGTGGGAAGAAGGAGCTGGAGTGATAGGACTGACACAAGGAGAAATATCAGATGATCTTAAGGAGGATGGAGAGGGATTGATGGTCATGGGTGATGTGTGAGGTTGAGGAGGAGACATCGGAAGGGAGGTTGAACGGACACATGACGAATGGGATGAGGGAGGGATATTAGTGGTAGGATGTGGATATGGAAAATTTTGAATAATCTTTTAATATTTATATATATTTATATTTATATACACACACATACAAGCCGAAACTCAAATACATAATACCCAATAAAATATAAATAGTAGTACAAGCCCAAGCCCAAACATTAAACAAAAAATCACTAATCTATTACTTCTTTTACCAAAATTCATTAAACAAAAAAAACTCAAATATCAATCTATTACTCCTCATGTCTCACTCTATCTCTCTCTCACAGTATCACTATGTCTTCCGCCGCCCATCGCCGTTCCAATATTTTCGGCTGTTGAAGTCTACTCCGCCGTCTACCGCCGTTCACATCTTTTCTGTCGTCGCCGTTCAACCACATTTAGTTCTTTTTTCTTTTTTGTACAGTGTTTATATTATGTTTCTTTCTAGAGGGCATTTGGTCATTTGCTTCATCATACCATCACATGTATTTAATTTGTTATGATTTCTATGGACTATTTTGTTATTACTACTCCCAAAAAGATATTGGCACTGCATTCGGTTTAGGGAGGGTAAATTACTAAAATGGAAATAAACAAAACAAACTTTATAATAATAATCATTAGGTGATTTGTTTATTCATGTTTTTTTTATAACATTGTTTATTTTTTTTATTTATTAAAGTTTTGGATTTGAGTTGTGTTGATATTATTTACTTGTTAGAATATATTTTTAAACAGATTATTGATTGGACATGAATTTTTGTTTGGACATGAAATTTTGTTCTAAATCTAAATATAGTGAGAAAGAAAGTATGATTTATCAAAGTTTTAGGAACTTGTTTATGTTTATTGGTTAAAATAATTATAAGTTTTTAATCTACTAGGTTTCAAAAAAAAAAAAAAAAAATGTCTTCATCACCTTCTCCAAGTTCAACTCCAATTCCAAGTCCACTTCCAAGTCCAAGTTCAACTTCAACCCCTATTAAAACTCCAAATTTAATTCCATGCTCTTCGAATCACGAGAATTTGAATGTTGATGATTGTGTTATCTTGGTGAGGATAGTGAGACGGGATATTTACAGAGGAGTTGACATCAGTTGTTTGGAACCATTTTAAGAAGCAAAAATAAATGGAGTAGACAAGGCAATTTGTAATTATTGCAAACAAAAGTTAGGGGGTGAGTAAAAATGGTACACTATATTTACATGACCATATCAAAATATGCACCTATAAAGAACAAAAGGGAGATACGACAATCATTATTGAATCCTAACAGAGAGAAGAATAACACATTGAGTTTATATAACTTCGATAAAAAAAGTTGCAAAAAGAGCATTAGCTAGGATGATAATCAGACATGAATATCCTCTCTCAATAGTTGAGCATGAAGGTTTTAGGAAATTTTGTAACGTCATCCAATCATGATTTAAGGTTGATTTTAGCTTTTCATATATGTTTAATGTTAGGTTTATATATGTCCCTTCTCCACACACTTCTGAGATGCTTCATGAAGAAGTAATGGAGTGTTTATTAGACTGGAATATTGATAAGAAATTGTCATCCATAACTATAGATAAATGTAGTACAAATGATTCCATGGTAACATGCTTGTTGATAGTATATCTGGAAACTTAATCTTGGATGGAGGTTTATTTCACGTGCAGTGTTGTGCTCATATATATTCTGAATTTAATTGTGAAAGATGGGTTGGCAGTGATTGGAGATGGGATTGAAAGAGTTTGTAGTAGTGTGAGTTTTTGGGTGCATACACAAAAGAAGAAAGAGAAATTTGAGGAAACTGCTTATCAGTTGAATGTTTATGATGGTAGAATCTTGAGTCTTGATATTGTTGCACTAGATGAAATTCTACATATTTTATGTTAGCCATTGGATTGAAGTACAAGGCTGTTTTTGATCAATTAAACAACGAGAACCAAAGTACAAGTGTTTGTATTTGGACCAAGATTTGATATTAGTAAAAGAGATATGTGAGAAACTGAAAATACTTCATCACGTGACTAAAATATTTTCTGGATCCAAAATATCCTACTGCTAATCTTTTTTTCCCAAAAATTTGTAAATTAAAATTGACTATTTCATAGTGGACGAATTCTAGTTTTCAAGAGACAAGAGATATGACTTCAAATGTGATTTCAAAGTTTGATAAGTATTGGAAGAAAATTCATGGGGTAATGACCATAGCTGCAGTTTTAGATTCACGTTACATATTGAAGTTGATTGAGTTTTACTTACCTAGAATTTTTGGAGATACTTTTTCTTGAGGTGGAAAGGATTAAAAATATTTGTTCTGACTTGGAAAAAGAATATCAGCTGAAGCATCAAAGTGAAGATGATGATTCTCGCACTAAAAATTTGGATGGAACATCAAAGAATATAGAATTGGATGGTTTTAATGATTATGACTTTGTTTGTTTCAAATTCCAATAATATGAATCACAAGCAACAGTTTGATGCATATTTGGATGAACAAGTCTTACCCATCTGATTTTAACATTCAGAGATATATTAGCAATCTCGTTATCTAGTGTTGCATCAAAGTCTCCTTTCAAGACCTGTGGTAGGATTGTATGCCCATATCGTAACAAACTTCATCCGAAGACAGTAGAAGCTTTGATGTGTGCTCAAAATTGAATTGCAACTGAAGTTTTGAAAGATAAGTTTGTTTATTTATGTTGTTTTACCTATTTTTAATACTTAATTTATATCAATAATAAATATCATTTTGTAATAAATACACGACGACATAAGGTACTAGAACGAGAAAAGAAATGATTAAACATTTAACAACTGTTTTAGAAGATGCATACGACTCTAATGAAGATAGGGTGGTGGCTGAGGTATGACACTTATTAAATTTTGTTGTCTACTTATTTTTTTATAACATTATTTGTTAATTATATTTTAAATGTAGGAATTGTACTAAAAGTAACGATAGGATGTCAAGAAAGACAAGTGTATAGATTGTGGTTGTTGTGTTTGTAATTGTATAAGATATTTGAATTTATTTCAAATGTTTATTGAAATTTGTTTATTTTTTGTGGACAAGCTTATATTTATGATTGTATTGTTGAATTCGAACCTAATATCATGGATATATTTATGATTGTATTGTTGTATTCGAACGCAAATTGCATCCCCTGTCCCTAGCCCTGTGGGGAAGCCCTACCATCATATGGCGGGGATAGGGGTGGAGATGGAGTGAATTTCCCCACAAGGCTAGGGATGGGGGACGCCCCTTGCCTCGCTCAAGCCCCATTGTCAATTTTACTTCACTTCTTCTCTTGATCTTTTCTTTTCTCTTACATTTTTTTAAAAATCATTAATATTAATTCATCTTTTCTTCTTCAATGAAATTAGTGCTTTTTTTTAAAAAAAAAATCAACGATTTTCTTCTTTTACAACCATCTTCTGCAACTTCACAACTTCTGTGTTTTTTGTTTCTATCTTATCCTTCTTTTTTTTTTTTCTCTTCTTCTTCGTCTCTCAAATCAACTATGGAAGTTGTTGTGTGATAGAGAGAAGAAGAAGTGATAGTAAAATCAAGACCAAGAGGAAGGAATCGAATGTAAGAATCCAAACGAAGCAAAAAACGTTTTTAGAAAAAAGTTGCAGTTTTCTAATAAGGAACAATTGGAATGAGGAAGAAGGGATAGGAAGGAGCGAGGCCTCATTGGAGCTTGGTCAAATGGGTACTTTCACATGTGTCTGACGTCAACAAAAAATCATTTTTCATTCATTTTCAGCTTTGGACCAAATTTTAGCTGAGCCTCTAAAATATCACCCATACAAATTTTCCTAAATCATTGGACTAAAATGACTATAAGATTAAATAATAAATCCCTTGATTGGCTAATAACTTTTAAGATTTGTATCCATTAGTTTTTCTTAGCTTAAAAAAATGAATATATAGGTTTCAAACCTAAAATGTTTAATAAATTTTTAAACATTTGATTTTGTGTTTAATAAGTCTCAAACATATACAAAATTTAAAAAATAAATTAACCAAATAAATATAAGCTTAGGTTTCGTGTTTAATAAATTTGTGCATTTTAAAAAATATATATTGAATAGTTAGAAGCATTAAAATAAATAAAAAAGAAAAGAAATTCACCAATCAAATAAATATAAACATTAAAAGAACAAACTTATAATTTAAAGGTTGAAGAAGTCTCGTATTATATTTTGATGGGTAAAATAGAGTATAAATGAATGGATTGTTAAGGACGTGGCAAAATTGGAGCCAAACATTGAGGTCATTATAGCCGGTCGGATCATTTTGTCAAACAAGTTGCCTTTTATAATAAAAATGAATAAAGTTTTTTTAGTATTCTAATTAAAAGCTTAATCATAAAAAGACAGAAAATACATATAATATATGATCAAAGTAGTTCACGAAAATAAAATGGCTACTTTACGACAATACCCTCAAATATGAGTTTTGTTTCAATTATATTGTTGAGTTTTGAAATTTTTCATTTTTACTTTCAAGTCCAAGTTTATTTCAAAACAACTTTTGTATGAGGATGGTAGCGAGTTCACAAATGTACTCTCCATTTCCATTTCTATGAAAAATCTTCGCCCTTTTTTTGAGTTTTTGGCAAGATATTAAAAGTGAAATTGTCTAACATAAAAAAGGTTTAGGAAAATCATGTGTTTAATTCTATATTGAAAGAGTTTAGAAAAGTCATGAGTTTTTCCTACATTAAAAATGTTTAGTTAAGTCACAGGCGGTAAAATGAGCCTATGCTTTTGGTTTTCAAAGTTCAAACCACTTTAAGCGTAGTGTGCTAACTCTAATTAAATTTCTTTTATATTCTCTGGTTGGAGATTGGAAAAAAGGTGTAAGTGGCCAAAATCTTCGAGAAGTAATTGGTGTCAGGAGAGAAAATCATTCTTTGTGATTGTACCAATTTTTCACATAGTGAATTTCTTTCTTGTCCGTGGTTTTTCTCCAAGTTGAGAGTTTTCCACGTAAATTCTTTTGTTTTCCAGTTTTTATTGTTTTCCCTTAATTTCTCTATTATTTTTATGCTTGTTTCCTGCGATAGAAGTGAGGGGTTTTTTTTCCAACAAGTGGTATTAGAGTCTTGGGTTCGTAGTTTCTTGAATTTCTAAGTATGCTCTATGGTTGCAACATTCTTTGAACTTCCACATTAAAAAAAGAATTCTCGAAACAGTTTGCGGTATTTTTTAATAGTGTGAGTTGTTCCCTATTTGTTTACTAGAAAAAGAAGCAGATGTGTGTCATGCTTTATGAGTAGAGTAAAGTTTAATGTGGAGAAATTTGATGGAAGGATCAACTTTGCCTTGAGGTAAGAGCAAGAAAAGGATGTGTTGATACAAACTTGGTTATACGAGTGCAAGTCAAGCAGTGATAGTGTTCTCGTAGAGTGATTATAACAGAGATTCAAAGAAGATAGTCTTTGAGCTGAAGATAGGTTGCTGGGGATGTGGACAGTTTGAGCACATGCAAAAGTAGAACAGGTTCATCAAAGGACTCTAAATCGGATGCTGGCGGTGTCTTTCCGGTTTGAGGAGACATCGACTTCCTCTGAAGAAGACAAAATTCATCCTCGTGGTATGTTCGATTTGTCATGATGGAGGATGTGATGTTAGCACTTCTACAAGATTGCACATGGAAATTGACTTGGCAGTTAAGAAAGTTGTGTGGTGGAAGTTGCACCATAAATATCAGCAAAGGTTATCTACATGTGATGAAGAAGAAAAATCTTGGGAGGTGGTATTCCAAGCGATCTACTTTTATGTTGGAGTAGGTTATAACTCTACGAGATGAGAATTATGATTGTTGGTGACGATAATAGATGTTCCATATGTAACGCCCCGGGTTTTCAACCTTGACCCAAGGTCGTTACTTAAGTAAAAACCATTAAATCCGTTTTAAAAGATGAAGGCAAAACGAAACAAATACTTTTATTTAATCCAAAGTAAACAATAAAAGGTTTTCAAAACGATCTATTAATCAAATAATGGAAAAGAAAAGAAAAGTACCTTGATGGGATCCCTAAAATAGTTTTCTAAACCAAAATCATTACAATAAGAACCAACAAACAATTTATTCATAAAGAAAACAA
>JBBPDJ010000017.1:5564965-5576226 GCA_037974625.1 Cucumis cinereus
TTTTGATTTACCTTCGTCTTTAAAATGGTTTTAATGATTTTTACTAGAGTAATGACCTTGGGTTAAGGTTAAAAATCCGGGGCGTTACAAAAACAAACTCTCTTGATGTTTTATAAAAGTCAAGAATTGTTCTACTTAACGTTTTAAAAACGTCCTTAAAGTCAATGTCAAGAATGTCGAAATTCACGACTATTAATAAACGAAACTTCGACATTTATTAAATGTCAGTGTAAAAAACGTGAAGAACAATATTACTTGATATGTGAAAAATATCAAGATGTTTTTAACTTGATACGAAAAAATATCAAGAATGTTGACATTTAAAACACGTCAAGGACTATTTTATTTGATATGTGAAAGACGTTAAGATGTTTTATACTTAACACGAAAAAAAATGTCAAGAATTAGGTATTGTTGACATTTAAAAAACTTCAAGTTTGTTTGTAGTTTTTTTGAAAAGTTATAATTTGAATATTTTCCTATAGATTGTTTATGTATCGTTCTTGTATTCTAGTTCAACAACTATATAATTAGGGATATATATATATGACAAATATTCATCAAACCAAATAAACTTTTGATTCAATCTTATCGATCCATATTGTCGAATACAAAACATAACAAAACTTTACAAAACCTTAACCACCAAAAAGAATTTGGTACAATTCTAAAACTTCTATCAAAACTACTCATCCACCCCATATTAACATCACTATCATCCCATACTTGAATTTGTCACTTTTAACACCGACATCAACTGAAATAACATAGTACCAAAAACAACAACAAATAGATTGAAATAACTCAACCCCCTCTCCCTCGTGAATATAATTCAAAAAAGCATAGCTATTAATACTGTATTATTAAGTAATTCTAGCCAAATCTTGCTCACTATGCTTTCGACTCCACAAGAATAATGTAGGCCACTTTAAACTCGTCGCTTTTAGCACCTACATCAATTGAAATGGCACCCAAAAAATCAAACTTAAACTACCATGAATTTCGATAAAGAATTCACTGACCACATACGAGATTAACCTCTAAAACAGCCCAAAGAAGCAGCCATTCTTCAAACAAGCAAATAATCAACCACTAAAATGACAATAAAGGAAGAAAAAAGTACCAAGATCTTACATATTATTTGGTACACCATGACCATTTCTTCGATTTTGTAAAGAAAACAATTATAATTGAAACTAAACATTAGGTATATCTAACATTTTTCTTAGAAAAATTCAGGAAGGTAACAAATTGCTTCATTTCTATAAGAAAAAAGAAGTGAATACAAACCTAGTTGGGAGAAAAGATTCAGATCTTACGTATCGAATAATAAAGAATTTTAAACGTTGATTTGGTAATGAGTACAATATTATATTCTATGTTTTCAGATATGTTACTAATATAATATAGAAACTAATTATCAATTTAAATAGTTGTTCAAAATGAATTTGATAATATATTTATAAATCATAAAACTAATCGTACGTAGATAATGCTTAATATTAAGTTGAATGTACACTATTATTTGAGCATATTTTATATGTTAAATTTTTTTATATAATCATTAGTTTTTCTTGTATACTTCCATTTATTTGTTTTCAAATATAATTCCACCTCTAAAATTCAAATTCAAAATCTGGATACATCGATAACATAAACATGTTTTTTTTTATATATAATTTACATTATTTAGAAGACATGAGTCGAAAACATTTTTTCGAAAAACATAATCTAAATTTTGGCTTTATCAAACTCATATCTATGGAACTAGTGAACATAAAACTTGAAAATGGTTGGTCTCATAATCATTTGTATGATACATATGTAGGAGAAAGAAGTTTAGAGGAGAAATGTTCCCTTTGCTGACAATCAAAGCAAGTGGAGGGTATGATCCATACATAAAATCATTTTTCATTATATCTTTATACTAATTATACATTTATATTTTTTTTATATAATATGACCCACATTATACTCTATACCTTATGATCATTTCAATATTTGGTGAAACCGTATAATGTTCAATTAGAATATATTAGAAGTACTTGCGAAGTTACTCGCTAAATTATTTTCTTTAATCTCTCCTAATTTTTCTTTAAGTTTTTATTTTATGTTATTTTATAAAAGAAAAAACTGTTAAAAAATGTTGAAAGTATTTATAAATACAGTAAAATATCACACTCTATATGTAGTAGATCACAATATACTACTATCTGCATCATGATAGATAGATAATAGTCTAACATAATCTACCACAAAGAGACTATGATGTTTTGTTATATTTGTAAATATTTTAGTTCAATTTGTTATATTTAAAAAAATAATTTTTTAAAGAATTTATTTTAACCATATATGGATGGAGAAATTCAACCTCTGATTACAAAGTCAGTATAAATGTATTTGACAAGTTAAAACTTTACTTTATAAAAATGGAACTTTTAAATAATTAATTAGAATATAATAGGCTCAAAAACTATAAGGCAGCTAATCACAAGAGCTTTTTTTATTTTTATTTTTTTAAGTTCATAATTGAACATGTCAATATTTTTTGTATTGTTAAAAAGGAAATTCAGCATTTTAATTCCATGTAGATTGTTCTTCACATAAACATATTAACTTTGGAAACCAGCTTGTCCAAGAATGTATTGTATACGTATTAAATACATATTCGTAAATTCGTATAATTTTATGAAATTGTGTAGTAAATAATATATAGACCAAATATAATGAGGACATATATAAGTGATTATTTAATTAAAGTGAGTTTGACTTAACGGTATTGACATGTCTCTGAGAATCAGAGGTTCAATCTCCCACTCTGAAATTATATATATATACAAGTTTGAACGATACATCAAAAATCGAATAAAATTTAAATCTTGAACTTTTGCAAATGTGTCAACTGATAACATCCATTGCGTTCAGTTTAGAAAATCCTCCGTTAGCTTATAACCCCTAAATTACTTATAACAATTTAGCTCTTAGTTAGAAATTTCTATTACAATTGTTGTTACATTACATCTAGTATTTCCTATATATTCTGTATAACCAACATCTAAAGACGTTTGCACACATATGAGAACAAGATGATCTTTACATTTAATCATTATAACGAAGAACCTATAAATTTGATCGACTTATAAAAATTTAGGATTTAAGCAATACAAAATATAAGTTTCAAACGATTTGATTTTCAAACGAATTCTAATTGATAATGTAAAATGATGGTACACTAACAAAAGTTAATTAATATAATTATTAGTTGATATTTAAATTGATACAATGCTTAAAGTTAGTCCATTGCAAATGAATACATTTACTAAACATAGGTATTATAATTAAATTAAACTTTTTTTAAAAAAAAAATAAACCTATAATCCATTCCACAAACATAACCAGCTATAAAGTAGTAATTTTTTGTCCGAATACATTATGATCAACCTCTTTTCACGGCTTATATTTATATAAGTTCACCCAACACTAACAACCCTCATGATCACTTGAGAAATTAATTAAAATCATATTAAAAAAGAACTTTTTTTTTTTTTACTAAAATAAGTAATATAGTAAAAAGCTCTCCAATACATGGGAAACAAACCCTAGTGAAACAATATAGTAGAATTAGCTGTGGTAGCTTTAATCATTATAATATAGCTGCGATAACTTCAATAAAGCCATGTTGCAAGGTTAGAGCTAATATTATACTCAATTTCAATTATATATATATTCGATGGACTCTTAGTTCCTTTAATAACGATTTTGTTTTTTAAGATCGCATGTAACTATTGTTTCCTTACCGTTTTATATCATGGGTTTAAAATTTCAAAAATTAAAACATAATTTTAAAAGTTATTGCTTATAGGTATTTTAAACCTTATAATTTTCTATATAATAATAATAGTAATATTGACGACGACGTTGATTAAGAATGTTCTTTAACAATTGTTCGATATCAATAAAAACTTAGTTTAATTGACACTTATATAGTCAAAAAATGTAAGATAAATTATATCCCTCGTTAACAACTAGAAATTTTGACCGTTCACTTTTTCTTTTTTTATTTGCTAACCTGCACAAAACAAAATGTTTAATCTACTTTTTTTTTCCTTGAAATGATGGCGTCATATTTTCACTTTTGCATTATTTATTGTATTTTGAGGGGAAAAAAACAAAACAAAAAGCCTTGATTTTTTTCAGAAACCCCTTAATCCTTTTAATATGTCTAATACGTAAATTATGAGGTTTTTTTTTTTTTTTTTTTTTTTGAGAAAAGTTAATTATAAGATCTTTACGCCCTTGGTCTTTTCAATATTTTGATCGGAAGGATCATGTTAATTAATACGGCTTTATTGTATCTACTAGATATATAATTTCAAAACAATTTTAGAAGTCCATTAAAACAGTTTTCTTGTTAAGTCAAAATATTATTTTGGATGCAAACCAAACTTTAGATGAAAATAAAATATACCTTTTGTTCTCTATATTTGGAGACGTGTCATACTTTAGTCTTTCTATTTTTAAATTATTTAAAATTATAGTCATATATTTTAATTTTTATTTAATGAAAAAATTTAAAAATATAAGAACTAAAATAAAATGAAAGTGTAAGTAATATTTTAAAAAAGAACTTTACATTAAAAAAAAAGAGAGAGAAAATAGAAATAGAATTAAGAATGGTCAGTTGAAGACAAACCAAAGAAAAGAAAAATCGAGAATAAACAAACATAATATTGTCTCCAAAAGATGAATACATCAAGAGCCGGCTAAGTAATGGCTGTCTCAACACAACCAAAAATATAATTAAAATAAAATAAAAATCTTTCAAATCTTTTCTTATTTTGTTCTTCATATAGATCTTGGGGTTTAGACAAAACCAATGTATTATATTTGTCTCTCATATTTCTTCATCACTTAATTCTTCTCTATAACATTCGTCAACCAAAAAAAAAATCCCTCTTTCAACATTTCTCTCTATGTTGGGAATGAGCAAAATCATCCCTGATGGACCCTAACCATATTCCGACAACCACCACTGTCGTTGCCACCACCGACGAAGACCAGAGTTCAAAAACAACAACCGAAGACACCGATCAAATCAACAACGAAATGGGTAGTGGGCGCTCCTACGAGTGCGTATTTTGCAAACGAGGGTTCACGACGGCCCAAGCCCTAGGTGGCCACATGAACATCCACCGCAAAGACCGTGTTAAAACCAAGCCTAATACCCCTTCTAAGCCTGAACCCTTCAGCAACCATCCTTCAACTCTCCACCCGACGTTGACGACAACTGCGACGGTGACAACAATACCTCATCACCAATCTTTTCAAACCTATTTCCCCACTTCTTCCACTTGGTGTTTGGGTACTACTACTTCACCACCACCTCATGATCATCAATTCTCATATGTACATAACAACCCTCAAGTTTTGAATACTTTCAAAGATCAAAATTGGACGACAACCAACATGAGCCTCACCTCACAATCATCGCCTACTCTTGTCTTGAGTGATCGTCGAGACAAGAGATCAGATGGCAATGGTGGTGATGATGAGGATGATGATGAAGAACTTGATTTGGAGCTTCGACTCGGGCATGATCGGTAGTAGTAGTAATAGTAATATTATTATATAATTCAATGTTTTTCCCTATGATATATAATTTTGTGTGTGCAGTTATATATAGCTACATATATCTATATATAAATCTATATAAATCTCTCTATATATTTTTGTTGTGTGTATAGACATGGGGATTTGTATTTTCCTTTCGAAGAGAGAGCATTATTCGAATTAGGTACATCGTCACTATAAAGATTTTCAAATAAAGGAAAAGGAAGTACAAAAATTTAATTGGGAGATATTATCTATGGCCACCATCCTCCGGTGCCGGCCAACCGATTGCTGCTGCCGCCGCCGCCGTCCTCTATTTGTTTTGTAAGATCAATATAATGTAAGTTTGGTTTTCAATTTTAATTTCTTCATGTTATTATTATTATTTTTTAGCCCTATACTTATGAAAGGGTTGTTCCCATGAGATTATTTTTTTTTTAATAATTGGTACAAGAGATTTTTTTTTTCCTTCATGAAATTGAATATTCACTTGGGTGTATATTTCTTTGATGAAAAAATATATATATATATTTATATATATAATATATATTGTCTATGAAATTAAAATCTTGAGCTTGAATACTTGGAAAAATGAAAAGTAAATAAGGGGGAAAGTTGTTTGGCATCTCAAGGATCCTACTTGACATGATTAATATAAACAATTTTTGTATAGATTTTGTAAAATTGAAGTAATTAAATTAGAGAACCATTTTGTACGATGATTATTGCATGTATGGTGGGCGTGCCGATGTTGTTGGAAATTCTTGAAGATATGTCACTCATTTTCATATCCTCCCATCCATTTTGGCCTATGTGTTGATACTAATCTTTAGAAAAAATACATTTTTCGTGAAAGAATTTTTTATTTGTATTTTTATATATATATTCACAAATATTTGTATCAGTTTATGTGTGTCTCGACTAATATCACAAGACAACTCGCCTGACGTATATTATTTGAGTGTTAATGAAACTTATAAGGTATTAAATCCTAGTTAGGTGCCTATCATAGATTAAACACATGAGATCTTAGTCCTTTATCAACATCACACCCTATTTACCACGAGGTCAACCCATGTTTGTTCTTGGTTCCTATAATTTTGGCTAGTTTCAAAATATTACACATTTAATCCTTATATATTGAGTTTGGTATCAATTTAGTTCTTAGGTTTCAAAATATTATATAGCTTTATTATTGAGATTTGAGGTTTCTTTCAATTTTGCTACTAAGTTTCAATATTTACATTCTTAATCCTTGTTTTTCACTAAACATTCATTTCGGCTTCAGTTTTAATGTATGTAAATTGCTTTTAATAATTATAATTATTTTTTCAACAATAATACTATCAAAATAAGTGAAATTTAAGTGAAAATAATTAAGTTTCACTAGGTTTTGTCACTATTAAAATTTCACTTATAATTGTTTTGAACTAATTAATAGGCATTGGCCTTAATGACTAAACTTGAGTATTTATGGAAAAAACAAGGTTAGAAATATAAAATCTTTAAACCTAATTAGTACCAAACTTAAAATAAAACTCAAATCTTAAGGGTAGAAATTGTATACTTTGAAACTTAGAGACTTATTTTGAATTAAACCCAAATATAAAGATTAAATGTGTAATGTTTTGAAAATTAAGCACCAAATAGAAACGAGACCCAAAATTTAGATATAAAAAGTTGTTCACCCATAATTAAAGCTATATATGTGTAGTGTCATTTTTTAAAAAATTTCTAATTTTCTACTCATGACGCATATCATGAAATTGTTCTCATATTGGGTCAACTTGTTTTTGCTCAATTCACATTAATATTTTTGGAAATTAAAGTTTAGGTATAATTATATAGAGAAATTAATTAAACATTAAGGTTTTAAGAGGCAACTCATTAGATTTGATACTATCATGGTTTTGTGCTCCTAAATCTACTCTGTTGATTACACGGATGGTTAGATGATATAATTAAATTTACCTTCACAAGTTGGTTTAGGTATTGTGTTCAAATCCTTGCATAAATAAAATTAAGTTTACCTTCCCTCATCAGTTTTCTTTTTTAATCATTCGGTGATTTAAGACTAATATTTCTCGTTAAACTAAATTGACATTTTTTTCCTTTCGTTGTGACTCATTGTATCTACCTTACTTACCTGCTTAATAAAATTGGATTATTTTTTTAAAAAAATAATAATCAAATAAATAAATTGGTAGGGTTTCATTAAGTATGATAGAACATTATTGAAATTTTTGTTTGAAAACATTTTGGTCGTAATTGGATGTGTTTAATAATTTCAATTTATTGTTTAGGAATAATTGATTTTTATGAACTTCTTGTATGTGTGTTTGTTGGCCTTCATGTGATATGTATCATTATTCAACTTTTCACTTGTGATGCTAAAAAATTAATTTCATCTTTCTTCCATTTTAATGTTTTCCAACAGTAAAAAATGTAATACTATATATAATAAGCTAGTTTTTTATATGGATCACATTCATGTATAAGCCATTATTTTATATAGATTACACTCAAATTCAATGTGTAACTACCTACAAATTAAAAAACAATCGATCAACCGACACTTAAACTCGAAGAGTCGTATCCTAAATACTAAAAGACCTACTAAATAACCACTAGCTCCCAATGAATTTAGTTCCGTCGACATAAAGTTACGTCTCTATTGTTTTAACATTGCTCGATAAACACCAATTGACAAGTTGTGCCCTAAAGATAGAAGGGCAAAAGTAATCATTTACAGACAAAATGTAAAGGTATTTTTTTAAAAAAAAAAATCGAGACAAAAAGGGAATGTAAAAATTCTCCGACTTTATCTCTCTTTAATATACTAGTAATGATTCACGAGTGGTGCACGTATTTATGAATATTATAGTTTATTATTTTATTTTTTATGTTCTAAAGGTTTGTGTGAATGTTGAAAATTCATTTATATTTATTAATTGTAAATCAAGTTGCAGAAGTATACTGAAATGGCTTCTACTACTCTATATTCTATAAATATATGTATGTGATATAATGAAATCACTTTCTAAGAAAAAAAGAAAAAAATTGTAAAATTAGGTAATGGATGTAGATAATTCGAGATGTAATACCAACTACACCAAAATATTGTTTTGTTGATGTAAAATGTTACCACTTGCACTCAATGAGTTATATTCCATTGACATAAGGTTGCACTTATATTGTTCTAACATCGCTCTACAGATACCAAATGAAAAGTTATGCCCTACAAATGAAAGGACAAAGTAGTCATTTACTCAAAAAGTATGGGTAAAAAATGAATATGGAAATTCTCCTACTTTCCTCCTTAAATAAAGAGTATTTAAAAGAATATAATATTAATTTATCTTCAAAAAAATTTGTTTTTTAATCCATGTTAAACTGCCATCTCAAATTGTGGAGAATAATTAATAATTGTGATGTAATTTTAATGTTTTTTAGTTTTATCCTTTTTTATAACATTTTAAGTATGGTTAATTTAGTCTTTTTAAAATGTATTAGAGTTTTATTGGGAGGCTTGCTTTTAGGTTGTTTAAGGAAGTTTTTTATATTTGAAGTTTTAGGGTGTTCTATAAATGAAAATTCTCTGGAAGATGACAGAGTCTCATCACCACCTTTTAATGAATTCTTTTTTTCCTAAATTAAAGAGAAGAAGCATTAAATTTAAATTTCCAAAATGAGGCATAATATGTCTAATCCTTAAGACTTTTTCAAATGGAACATGAGGCATAATATATCTTTCGTGGTAACAATCTCTATAGAAAGAAGAAGCTAACTACCTCCATAACACATTTTAAGGGGTATGCACAAATATAGTGGGATAAAATGTGTTCTAAGAGGAGGAGGCGACATGAGGGTCCAGTTGAGACATGACTAGAATTGAGAAAGCTCATGAAGAGTCGGTTTGTATCAAAACATTACTTGAGAGATTGTGCACAATGACTTCAAGCGTTACGCCAAAAGAGCAAAAGTGTGAACACTTACTATGAAGAACTAGGGGTGTAAAAAAACTGATCCGACCCGACGAACCGAACCGAACCGAACCGAACCGGGTCGGGTTGGGCCAGGTAAGACCGATTTTTTACTAATATAATACCGAACCAAATCGAACTGATTAGGATTGGTTCGGTTCGGTTTGGTTTGCAGTTTAGGGTTAGCTAATAATGATATTCTTATTAAGAATTTTAATTCATTCGTAGAGTCGCAGACACATTCGACGTTCTGGGACGCACGCACGCACGCAGTGGGACTTCTCCTTGAAGCTCTTGTCGCCTTTCATCTTCCTCTTCGTTGAATCTATTGCCGAAGCACTGTCGTTCGTCTCCCTTTCTCATTCATCGGTATGTTTTCGTTTCCATTTCAAACCCTCAATCTCCTCTTCAAATGGGGATTGGATACCCTAATTTCTGTGAATGACTGACATTTTGATTTTGGTAATGGATTTTTGTGAATGACTGAAATCCCGTCTTCCCCTTCAGTTTTTGTTTAATGGGTTTTCTGTTTGATTTTGGTAAGCTTCACAATGATATCTTATTGGAAATCTTACAGTAAGATTTGAAAATAAAAATATTAGGAAGAGGTGCTAAAATAAAAATATCAGTAAGATATTGTTATATCTTACAATAGGATCAGGGAAGTCCTAAAAAAAGAAAAAAAAAAAAAGAAAAGAAACTCATTTTGAGATGTGCTTTGAAAAGTGAGGCAGCAGATTTTTAGGTAGTGTTGGGGTTGATTTAGTGCGAAGTAATATTTCTTTCCAATTTGCATATTTATTGTGTGAATATAAATGAGAGCCATGGGAGTGGAGCTTGAGATAGGATGAAAAAAAAATGAAAATTTCATGGTAAAGAAGAAGATAGGTGGCCATGGAAGTAGAGTTGGGGCTGATTTAGGAGAAAAAAAGAGAAAATCAGGCAAAAAAAAATTGAAGATCAACATTCGGAGAAACAAATAAAAATTGGAGGTTTAGGGAACCAAAGATTGAGGGTTGGATAAAGAAAGGTAGAGAAAGGGAAGAGGAAAGGGATACCACATCATAAGAAAATAATATTATAGTATATTTTTGCCAAATCAACAAGCGACTAATCATATTTAACAGACACATCATTTTGAGTGTTCATTTTAAAACTTCAAGGACCAAATAGACATCAACTTCAAACTTCAGGTACCAAAACGATATTTTAGTCTAAAAACAATTATGACTCCTAACTAGTTGGTGTACATTTACAAAATTTAAAAACCTACAAAAACATAAAAAACAGTCGATCAAAGTGAAAAAGAAAGATTTTTTTTTCACCCAATTTTATATTTGAGTGTCAATATGTAAATTTACTTAAAAAACTACAAAAGAATATAAAAGAATAGTAAATAACCATACATTTAAAAAAAAATGTTAATGCTACAACAAAATTTGTAAAAAAAAAAAAAAAAAAAGAATTTGAGAGGGGGTAGTTATTGCATATAAGCTTGATTGCTAATAACTTCTAATTTTTTCTCTAGTTTTGTTAATATATTATTTGTGTGTTGCTAAGGTTGTGAATGTATTAAAGTTGTTTGGGAGGAGGTAGTTATTGCATATAAGCTTGATTGCTAGTTATTTCTTTTGGGTACTCTATTTTGGTGTCTATTATCTTTCACAT
>JBBPDJ010000017.1:5576326-5608542 GCA_037974625.1 Cucumis cinereus
TTTAATCTTACCAATTCGTTGTCGACTCTCCAATTAATTCGTAGATGAAACCCTACAAATTAATTCTAGCCATAGCTCCAAAAGAACCTTCACTTAACCAAGAACAATTTCCAAATTAATTCTCGATTTAACTTGATTGGGTATCCAAAAATCCAAAATAAAAATATTCAATACTTTACCCATATAACTAACGATGGCGACCGTGAACGACAACGGATAAATCAAATCTGGGAGATTAAACGACATCGACAAATGAAGAAGCAAACGATTGGACGGAACAAATGCCGGAATCCGGAAAAAGAAAAACACAGAGGGACGGCGGCTTACAGAGAAGAAGAAGAAGGTTTTAAAGTTTTTAATAACTTTCAAGCTTTCCAAAAGTAACCCTAACTTATGTATAAAGAAAATAATAATAATATCTATTATTATTATTTCTTTTTCCTTTTCCTTTTCCTTTTTCAAATACAAATAAATCTTTTCCTTTTCCTATTCCAAATCAATCAAATCTTTCTCTCTCTTCTTTCAATTATCTTTTAACAAAAAAATAATTAAATATATATACTCATATATATTTAATTCTTTTACCAAAATAATTAACATCCCAAAATAAATCCAACTTATTATTTTAAGATAATTAACCTAAAATTATCTCAAATTTTTGGGATATTACACATGACATCTTTGGTTAGGTGATGAAGTGCTTGATACTGAATTATATGGTGTGTTAACTAAACGATTTAGTTAACTACTGGTGATGGTTATCTATGTTGAGATGGACTAGATGACTTTGTGATGATCGATTACGACGGATTGTCACGGGAAAGAAAAATCAATGAGGTTGTATGGCGATATGTCTTTATGGTTTTCAATGGAAAAATCGTAAAACAGGATAAAGGTGTGAGGTGTTTGTGGTTCTCATTTCTGTATTAAACTTCATTTGTGTGCTTATGAATGTTTTGGACTAAGATTGCATGTTTTGAGAATATGGTAGCTGTTAACTTTATCTATTAGTCATGTTGTACTCGGTAGGTGGAACGTTAGCTGTTTTTGGGACTAAGATTTTAGAGTGCAGTTTAATAGGAAGTTAACAGTTAACCTAGTGGGCCCAGTAGTGGATTCCTTACTCATTTTCATACTCACCTTTTTCATGTTTATTTTTCAGGTAAATGTGAGGAAACCGGCGACGGACAGGAAGGACCAGTGACCATGCGTTTGGGGACGTTATTGAAAAATACTTCCGCTGCAGTCTTTGTGTTGTTGTTATTATTGTGATATGCTTCCGCTGTTAATTTGTAAAGATTATGAGTTCTTATTTAAGTAACGACCTCGGGTTAAGGTAAAAAAATCTGGAGTGTTACAAGTATTTTGTCACTTCAAGTATAATATTGTTACAATTAAAAAATTGTAAAATATATGTGAAGGTTTTAAGTTGACTTTTCAAGTTAATGTTAAAAATTTGTGAGAATATATGACAATTTGAATAGTTAAACAAAAATTTAAGCAAACAAAACTAAACAAAAATAACCATTGGAAAATCATATTTTGTTAAATTAAAAAAATATATATTAGATACCCCTAAATTAATAACTTAACTATATACCTCAAACACAAATTTCAGAAGTTAAAATCAGATTTCTTAACTGCACAAATATAGTAATATCATATTACATAATTCAACTCAATATTTTAAATAGTCCATAACTTTCCTTCTTTTTTATTATTATTATTATTATTATTATTATTATTATATGGTAGAGCTCATTTGTCATACTCTCTGGTGATTGATGAGCTTTTCTATGAATTGGTTGAGAAATTAGAGAAAATTGAATCGATATAAAATTGCAACACTATTTTTCCAGTACAATTACGATAAAGTGGGAAATTAGACATCTAACTTTTAAGAATGAAAGTCACGTTAATACCATTAAGTAAAATTCACTTTGACAATTGCAAAACAACCCATCAATTTCACTAATTTACTATTTTTACAACTTTTTTTTGTTTTTGAAATTTTTGTGTCATTTGTAGGAAAGGAGTTACGATGACGGTAAAGAAGAGACAGTTGTAGTTCAAGAACAAAGAAAAAACGGAGTGATGGAGAAGACAAAGGAAAATGGATTGAAATTTAAAGATAGAACTAAATGAGCAAATGTTTGTGAAATTAGTTAATTAGAGGGATAAAAGCATTAGGTTCAGTGACATCTTTTTATCATATATTGGTAGGCTAGTTTTTGTTGATTATGATACATCAATCAACCAATCGTCGATTTTGAAATTTTCAAAATCGATATCAACGATTTGTACATAAAACCGTTCGATCCACGTTGAATCAGTTGGTTTCTGGTCTAATTCAGTTTTGAATTTTCATTGATTAATACATTAGAACAACAATGTGATTTAAGTTTTATATATAAAAAAAAATGATACTAATTTTAAAATATCTGAACATAAATCCCTTTGAGTGACCCACACCCACCCGTAGACAAAGCGGTCTTCTTAAACCGTTGAACCGATGCTTCAAAATTCAATGTTTTGTTCATAATATTATTTTAAAGGTTTGTTTCATTTAATTAATGCACATTCAATCAATCTTTATTTCTTTATTTTTATTTTTTATTTCTTCCTTTTAAGTTTAGGGTCAAATCAATGTTAAGAATCTGGTTGGGGAATACTTTCTTTTCAAATATCAAAATTACATGACTTTCGATGCTATTGAAATAGTGAATTTGTAAGTTATTGTAACATCCAAAAAATTTGAGATAACTTTAGGTTAATTATCTTAAAATAATAAGTTGGATTTATTTTGAGATCTAATTTATTTTGAAATGTTAATTATTTTGATCGAAAGATAATTGGTGAAAAAAAAAGAAGATCTAATTTGATTTGGAATAAAATATTTGATTTGGTTGAAATTCGAAAAAAAAATTAATAATAATAATAAAATATTATTTATTAATAATTAATATTATTATTTATTAATAATTAATATTATTATTTATAAATTAATATTATTATTTATTAATTTAGAGTATCTTGAAAACCGTGAAAGATATAAAAAAAACTTTAAAATCTTCTTCTTCAACCTTTACGCCGTCACCCCTCTATGTTTTTCTTTAGTCGGTTTTCGACATTTGCTTCGCTCAATCGTTACGCTTCTTCGTTTGCTAATGTCGTTTAATCTTTCAGATTTGATTTGTTCGTTGTCGCTCACGGTCGCCATCATTAGATATACAGGTAAATTTTATTGGTTTTATTTTGGATTTTTGGATACCCAATAAAGTTAAATTGATGTGGAACCAAGTTAAAAGTTTATGGTTATTTAATTAATAATTTTATGTGTAGGTTGAATTCAAAGCTTTTGTGGATTTAATCCGTAGGAGTTTTCCCTACAAATTGAATTGGAGTTTTCGACGACAAATTGATAAGTTTAAGAACGGATATTGAAGGATTAAAGTTAAAATTAATTAATAATTTTATGGAAAATTATTAATTAAATGTTTTATGTATAGGATTAATTTGAGAGAGAAACTCAAGCAAAAGTATATTCGACACTTTGAGGTAAGGGACTTACTACTGGTTCCTCGACAAGTAATAAAGATACTTATGAAATTATTTATGTGACCTTTGAGTTGCTTGATGTGGTGATATGTTGTATTGACTGATTAGGTAACGGGTTTAAGTTATTTTAATTAATAACTTTTATGGGAACTTATTAATTAAAATTAGATGTGTAAGGGATACTTCTACTGAATCCACACCTTTGGCGAATAAGGTGTAGAATATGATTATTTTGTCTATACTATGGTGTTAATTTCGGGTTCTTGTATATGTTTTGTGTGGATTAAGCATGAGCTGTCGTTCTTTGGAACTGTGTTATCTGCTGCATGAGGATGTAAACTGCTGATGTGATCACTATGTTTACTAAATTGGTTTATTGGATATGGTGTTTGTTAGCTTTACCTAATAACTTTATGTACTTGGTGGTGGAACGGTGTGGCAAGCCTGTGTGGCGTATTGTCGCGAGGGTCGGTTAACAAGCCTGTGTGACGTATTGTTCCGACAAGGATCAGATAGCAAGCCTGTGTGGCGTATTGCTTTGACAGGACCAGTTAACAAGCTTGTGTGGCGTATTGTTCTGACAGGGTCGGTTAACAAGCCTGTGTGGCGTATTGTTTCGACATAACCATTCTGATAGCAAGCCTGTGTGGCATATTGCTCTAACAGGGCCAGTTAACAAGCTTGTGTGGCGTATTGTAATGGTAGGATCGGTTAACAAGTCTGTGTGGCGTATTGTTCCGATATGACTGTTCCTACTAAACCAATTGACTGTGTGTCAAAGAGTACAAGTTATTAGAGAGAGTTAATGGTCACCTAGTGGACTCGAGGATATGCTTATGTTGAACTGTCTGGTTATGGTTTGCATGGTAAGCGGGTTATTAAATATCAATGCATAACTCGTATGTCAAGCTTAACGGTGTGGTACGCTGACATGATATGTTTGGTTAGGTGATGAATTGCTTGATACTGAATTATATGGTGAGTAAACTAAACGGTTTAGTTAACTGTTGGTGATGGTTATGAGTTGAGTTAATTGAATGGACTAACTCTCGAGTTAGCTGTTGGTGATGAGTTATCTATGTTGAGATGAACTAAATGGCTATGTGATGATCTGTTAGGACAGATTGCTATGAAAAAACCAATGGGATTGTGTGGTGATATGTTTTTTGTGCTTTGCTATGGAATAACAGTAAAACATGATAAAACTGTGGGGTGTTTGTGGTTCTAATTTCTGAACTAAACTTCATGTGTGGTTATGAATGTTTTGAACTAAGATTGCATGCTTTGGGACTATGGTAGCTGTTAACTTTATCTATTAGTCATGTTGTACTTGGTAGGTGGGACGTTAGCTGCTTTTGGGACTAAGATTGTAGAGTGCAATTTAATATGAAGTTAACAGTTAACCTAGTGGACCCAGTAGTGGATTCCTTATTGGGTATTTTTATACTCAACTTTTTCATGTTTATTTTTTTCAGGTAAGTATGAGGAAACCGACGACGGACAGGAAGGACCAGTGACCATGTGTTTGGGGACTTTATTGACAAATGCTTTCGCTGCAGTCTTTGTGTTGTTGTTGGCAAGTGCTTCCGCTTTAATTTGTAAAGAATTTGAGTTTTTGTTTAAGTAATGACTTCGAGTTAAGGTTGAAATTTCGGGGTGTTACATATATTTTGTTTAGTTATTTCTTCCTAGTTTTTATCATTTAAATTTCAAATTTTAGTAGATCTTTTTTGTTTAGTTATACGCATATATGGATTGTTTACTATATATTTTTTTAGATTTGTTTGGAGATTTTGATCATCTAAATCTTTAAAAATCCCACCGTCTTCATGCTCTCGGTCATCTCTACAAAGCTAATCGACAATAAATCACCGTCTTATATTTTTTTTCTATTAACTTTTGTATTTATCTTTTATTCTCATGGTAGTATTCGTCCATTTCTGAAAGTTGAGCTGAGATGAAACTATAAATTGAGGTGTCCCATGGTTAAGGTCAAGATGAATGTACAAATTAAATTTAAAGATTCTTTGATTAAAAAACACATACCGAGTTCAAATGCAAATTGGCAATCTACAATTCGGAGATTGAAGCTATTTTCATTCATTATTATTTGATTTTCTTTTTTATGTTTGTAGTTACGAATACCTTCAAAATTTTGCAACGTGGAACTTGAATCCTAAAAAATGTACAATGTGGAGCTTGAATCATGTGATTTGGTTTGACATTTTTTTGTCATTATGTTTTTTTTTCATGGGTCGCAAATGTTTTAGGTATAGTATATTTATTGTATAGTGATTGGAAGATTACAGAAGAATTAAATCAAATTTGTTTAATAAACTAAATTTATTTTAGTTACAATGTATTTTGTGTAGCTATATTGAATTTGGTAGATTGTGGAATAAGATAACTAAATTATATTTAGTTGGCGGTGTATTTGATTTGGTAGATTAGAAAAGAAGATAGAGCTACAATTTCACATATTTGTTTAGTTGTATTTGATTTGGTAGATTATAAAAGAAGGTAGCTACACTTTCTCAATATTTTTTTTTTTATTTCATTTGTTTAGTTAAGAAGATGGTTAACTTTATGTATCTATAGTCGATTTAGTAGATTGGGGAAGAATATAAATAAATTATATATATTTTTGTAGCTCTATTTGATTTAGTAGATCCAGAAAAAAGGTAAAATCAAATCTAGTTAATAATTAGTAAAATTGGTATAATTTATTATTTTTATTAACTATTTTCCTATATTTCCGGATAAGTTTGATTTTGGATTAAAAGCATTATTTTCTGTCTTTAACTAATTATCAACACAGGAATTTTAGCATATTTTAGTCTTTTACTGATTAATATTTTTTATTTATAAAATTCAGTTTGCTATTTTTAATATTTTGGAACTTTTTTGTCATTTCCTCATCTATTTAAAATTTGTTATTTGTCTTGTCACGCCTGTTATATTTGGCCAAATCTTCTACCGTGAGCTTACAATGGGTTAGACTATCTTTTAACTTCGATTAAAAGGTCAGGGTAATTTTGTACCAGAGAAAAAAAACAAAAAAACAAAACAAATGACGAACAAAAACAAAAACAAAAACCAAAACAAACTCTCTTTAGAACATTCTAGCTTTTCAGAAATTACACATCAGCACTCTTGTGAACATCATGGCTTATTTGAGATCGATAATAAAAAGTTAAGTTGGGTTCAATCAAATAGAGAATATAGGGAAGGCAGAGATACTAAACTCTCAATTAACAAACTGGTTTGCTGATTATATATCTCTCCCCATCAACAATATCAGCTGAATGGAGAGCAGCAGATGATATTTGGTTTTCAAACTCATTCAACTTTAATTTTGGTACAAGAAAACATATTCACACAAACCATCAACAGAACATCTATCCCAAACTTACAAGTAACAATACTGATAGAACTAAGCACCAAAAGTGATTCATTGTCTTCTAGGCAATGCTCGAGTTCTTTCGATATCCAAACGGAGGAGGGATTACCTTGTGAGATAGTACACGATGAAGAAAATTGCCACGAAAAGTGCGACTAGTGAGAACATCTTCGGCCTCGACTTGGGATCAAATACCTAAACACATCGTCGAGAACGATGAAAAGGAATGTCAAAATAGTGTGGGAATGAATTGTTCTTGAGAAAATAATGGTCATACCGTCTTGAATCGATCCATAGTGCTCGACAACACTCCTCTTGATGAATCCATATCATTACCCTAAATCAAAATGTGCAAGAAATTTAGGTTGGTAAAAACAGGAAGAACTATGTAAGATAGTTGGAGCTGACATACCATCCTATCAAGCATGCGGTTGTGACCCTCCACCTCCTCATTTATGTCACCTGTCAACTGTTACAAATCTTTCAACTCATATGCGATTTGGGAAAATGTCTACATACACACACATACAAGATCCGACCATCATGCATTTTTTTGAAGTATTTCCATACTTCAAAAATAGCAAAGTTTACGTTTTCCAAAAATAAAAAATATTTAGTTAAAATTTCTCTCATGCGTTTTTGAACAATATAGTCACACGTTAGAAAGTCTTTTCATACTCTACGTTGTCAGCAATAAATTGCACCATATTGTAGAAGCAAAATTGGTTCTCAACAATAATTACAGCAGATTTCATTCTTGACAATAATTGCCCTACAATATAGGCACAAAATCCATTCTCAGCAATAATTGCAGCAGATTATGGGTGCAAAAAGTCGTTTTTGAAATAATTGTGGCATATTATAGGTGCATATCTCTATTCCTGTCCGACACACGAACATCTAAGATTAATGACGGAGACTGGATAAGAATGTAATACCCTCTTCAACAGGAGGACTCTGTCTTGCAAGCCTTCCAATGCTGCTTCATTATCATGCTCCTCAATTTCATGGGAGGAGTAGGAAGATGAGGCCCTAACACCACCCTCCTCAATGCCATCAAAGAGAGCAACTCTATTGTTGCGGAGTTCCCTGCACTCCAAGAAATCACATTACAAGAAGAACGACCAGCACTTAGGAAGATCAACCTAAAATTCATTTGATAATAATCAACTTGCAACTGTAAACACATATTCCTCCATTTATGGTTAAATAAAAAGAACTTTCAGAGTTTCCATTCAACTTTGAAGGTGAATTGTACTTGGAAACATAAAAATTGAAGACCAAGGCCCATAATCATTTCGTTTTTTGTTTTTGAAAATTAAGCCTATTTTATCTCCATTTCTTAACACGATTTACATTGCATGATTTACATCAGTCATTAAGTAAAATAGTTGAACTCTTATCCAAATTTCAAATGCAAAAACTATTTTCTTTTAGATATCAAATTTTAGTTTTTTAAAAGATTTGTACGAAGCAGGTTACAAAGCAAGAAATTTAGAGAGGGAAGGGGCGTTCATGTTTATAAGCTTAACTTTAAAAAATTGAAAACTAAAAATCAAATGGTTACCAAACTGGGCCTAAAGAATCGAAAACCAGTAAAAGACAATACGCCTACCATACTCACAGCCGAAGATCACTTAAGTTATAGGAAATTGAGTTCATTTCCAACATAAACATGTCATCCAAATTAATCTATCCTGATAATTCAAGATTAGTAGCCAATTATCCATAACGTTACTAGGTGTTAATGTTAAATCACTTAATAATATGACTTATTCAAGTACAGGCAGAGAAAGTCAAAACATAGCATAAAGGGTAAAATTAGAGACCTTGAATTTCAAGACAATATCAGAATGCCTCACAAACAGAATGAAGAAATGCTTGAAGATAAAATAGAACCGGAGCCCTAAATAATGTATCTGATCATTATAAAACCACCTGCTAATAGAGGAAGTATGTGCAAGACAAATAAGCTAGAAAAGTACTCTTCAGATGTAGCAACTTTGAAATGCATAAAAAATTAAGCAAATCCCTAAATTGAAACGTTTATATTCAGTTCAAGAAATGAAATCCCCCCGACCAAATGCATACTCAAATTCATAGAGTCATCGTCCTATCACGATCCCACAACTCTATAATAATGCAACCCGACCCTGAATCATAAATGTAAAATTTCCCACAAACTAACAAAACCCAGTAGAATTTCTGAAAAACAGCGGCGACCCTCGTGGATTGGTTAATAGGAAAGAAACATAAAAGGGAGTATTGAAAGATTCAAGAAAAAACCTTCTCGCGTTCATGACTCTCTCGGGACGAAACAGAATCCACACCCAGGCCTGTACGTTCTTGGATTCGCAATCGAAGATTTCTCGATCTGTTACAACAGCTTCCCTGTTGCGGAATTGAACTGTATTAGAGTAGAAGTTGATCGGAGCAAGTGAAATTAAGGAAAACGGATGCAGCGGCGAAGAATCGAGAAAAAGGAAGAGAGATTCGAGAATCCAACATGGAAGATCAAAATTGAAAGGTGAATTTGAATCGGAGAAGGATCGAGGAGGAAGGACGTGGAAGAGAAACGTACCGGAAGGGGTTATCGGTGCAGCTGAAGCCTGAAAGTTTGAGAATTGACGGAGGAAGACGATCGGCAAATCCTCATGGGGGAGAAAGAGATATATATTGAATTTTTATTTCCAAATCCTAATGGTTTTTTTCTAATTTATTTTTCTATTTTCATTTATAATCTTTAGATTATCACACCCAAAAAACCGAATCAAACTAACCCAACTCGTACAGCTATCAACTCATTTGAATTAGTTTAGGTTAAGAAAATAAAAAATGTTACAGGTTGAATTGGTTCATTCTAAGAAGAAAAAACATGAATTTATTAAATTTTAAAATATGTTTTTTAAAATTGGTTGAAAATAATTACAACATATAAAAAAGTTTTATAATGTAAAGATAGAAATTTAAATAAGGGATCCGACCAATCCGAACTAACCCAACCTAAATGTTTCATGGTTGGATTGAATTCATTATTAAATGAGGATTATTAAGGTAGAAGAAATGTATAACTTAACAATTAGTTTGGGTTTAAAAAGTGTTTGAAGTCAATCCACAAATACCTCTATTATTTATATGTCACTAAACTTTCAAAATTAAAATTTCATCCTCAAAGTTTTAAATTTAAAAAAAAAATCATGAAACTATAGATAAAATTAAGACTTTAGAGTTATACGATACAAAATTTAAAATAATTTTAATAAAAATTTAAATTACTTTTAATGAAATTGAGAGTTTAGTTATTGAGGTTTCAAATTTTTAAAAAATTCATGACACTACATATAATTTAAATTTAAAGTGTAAAACCATTAATTTTGATAGTATAAAATATCACGTTTTAAAAAGTTGTAAAACCATTATAAAAATGATTATATGAAAATCACTTTTAATAAATTACTCATAAAAATTTTTTTTATTAAAATAACTATTTCAAAAATCATTTCTAAATATGCTCTAGTTGGTTACTCGTAAGAAGAAAGATATAATAATTATACTTGGTGTTTCAACTTTTAATTTTGTGTTCAATTAGTTTTTAAACTTTAAACGATGTTTAATAAACCTTTATTGTCAAATAAATTGTAAATTTAACTTTATGTGTAATCGATGGTAAATTTTACTCACCACACACATAATTAAAAGTTAAAAGATTATTGTTTGAAACAAAATTTAATTCTTTAGTAAAGTCAATTTTAAATTAATGTGAAAATACCATAAATCTAATAAATATAAACTTGAAATACAAAGTTGTTAACTATTTTCAAAATTCAAATATATTTGTTAGAAATCTTTTATTAGTCCAACTATTGTGAGAGTAAAGATCACATCATCAATTTTGAAATGATAGTTTGTATTTTTATCCATTAAACTATGGTCAAATTAACATTTTCTTACTCATTTATATATGTTTAATCAGTAAAACTATGATCGAACGAATACTTAAAAAACCAACTAACATAATTTTCATATTTTCAATTGTTACACAAAAAATAGACTTGACATAAATATCGTAAGTTAAAAGCAAAGAAATTAAAAAGACCAATTTCTAAATATTAACACATTGACAAATTAAAGAATACAAAATGTGAGAAAAGGATAAAGTATGAGATGGGGAGTGAATATTAAAATTAGGTTTAATTGATATTAAGTTTAGTAAAGGGAAATGGATAAGATCAAAGAGAGTCCCAATATAAATGGTCAGTGGATAGGGTTGGTTGGCCCTGCACTCACTAAGGAACTATCCACATTTTATTTATTTATATATATTCTTAAAATTAAATATTGTTGGAATGTGATCAAATTATATCAACATGATTGGTGCTTTATCTGTTTAATCATACTAGAAATAATAACATTACGAAATTTTTACATGTTTATGGTAGAAATGCATAGAATAAAGTGTTAGACCTAATTTAGTTGACGTTGCTATATCTCAATAAAATGTTTCTTTCGTCTAGATTTAACCTAACACAAGAAGAGTGCATCGAGATAGAAGTCTATACGGTTATCCTAATACTAATATATTTCAATAGCATTACTTCAACTAGGTGTTTATTATTTTTCTATGCCGACGAATATGCATCGATATAGCTTTTGTAAGTTCTTAAAATTATCTAAGAATCTGTGTCAAAACAATACAAATGTATTTGGACACATCGAATATATCTGACATTTGATACACTATAATCTTCAAAGTGTTAGGTAAGAACAATCAAAAGAGGAAACCATTAATCTAAAGACTTTTATGCTTCTCTTCATCTATTTTTCAACCGATGTTTTGAAGATGACATAGTTATGGACCTCAAAGAGAAAAAAAAGAAAAAGAAAAAGTTATTTAACAATTCGGAGCAATTCCAATACGCTTTTTGAATATATAACTTAGATGAAATGAACATAAAAAGTATCGAACAAAGGGTCCGACCCTCTCTATGGCACGAGAGAAATTTTTGCTTATTGGTTGGACCATAAGCAGATTGTTCAATAGAGAAGCACTGGTATTTAAGGACTATGAGGTAACCCAGAGGTAAAACGATAATTTGACCCATATGGAGTTACGAACACTTGTGAAGGACTAACTTGTTGTTAATGGTCTACATCCGTGGACACAGAAATATATCTATAGTGAGAAAAGTTCAGCTGTGAGTCTTTAATGGAGTGACACACAGTTAAAAAATAATGATTAATGTGGTTAATGAGTTAGCCAATTAATCTCATTTCGTTGTAGTTTCTGATCTGTAGGTCCATGAGGTCTCCTTCCTATCTCGTAAAGGATAATGAGGTTAATATATCTTGGATATAATTAGAAATGTCATATTAACTTTTGAAATTTGAAGGTCCCCTAGGCGCGGCCTCCCTTCGAAAGAGGGAGGGCAGTATGACTGAAACCTAACCTTCACATCTCAATTACAGAATGTCTGCAGAGAAAAGAAAGCTTTCTCTTATTCTCTCATTCTCTCTAAAAAAATATTCTCAAAAGTAAATCCGAATTTGTTCCCACAAACCAAACCTCCATTACTCATAAAATAGGAGAGGTTCCATGTGGTGGTGGCTACAACTTTGAAGTTTTGTAGAATTTAGAGTCAACAACGAGGGTGAGTTTATTTTCTCTCTGAATTTTATTAGAAAAACATGCTTACAATTACAGTAATTTATTTTCTGTTTAGCCAGTGTATTGGTATTTTATTTTTTCAAAATTATTTTGAGAATGGTCCTGAAAAGCTTCCGCTGCGATGTGTTCTTCTCCCTTCAAATTCTCTAAGTTAATTTGAGATTAATTGGCTAAATTTATTTACCACATTAATCAAGATTCATTAACTGTATGTACACTTCACTAAAGACTCACAACAAAACTCTTCTTACTGTAGATATATTTCTATGTCCACAGATATAAATCAATAACAGCAAGTTAGTACTTCAGAACTGTATGTAACACCAGTTGGGTAAAATTATCGTTTTATCCATTGATCACTACTTAGTCCTTAAATACTATGTTTATGGTCCAACCAATAAAAAAATATCCTTCTCGTGCCATAGAGAGGGTAGGACCCTTTGTTCAAGTTTCGGAGACACCATTTAAGGGAACACTAATCTACTTATCGTAAAGTCGAGAAGGAGGGAATTCCATCTTGTGTGATTATGTTTTCAGTTTCTCACTCGATTTTGTCCCTAAAATGGTAGGCTTATAGAGTCAACAATCTGGCCACTCTCACCCGTACAAATCAAAAGACAATCTCTCGTAAACAGGAGTTCATAATATACTCAGGATTAAGACTAAGTTACCTAGGTCCTCCTATTGAAATAGAAACCTAACTACTCAAAGAGCTATATCTTGTGGTTACTATTTCGTGGTCCAATCTTATGCAAACTCATTGCATAGGATACCCCCCCTCGCGTGTCACCTACACAAACACGTTGGGTCATTGTGTTGTTTCATAAATAAAAAGTGGGTCATATCCATAGTTTTACCAGGATAAGGTACCTATTCTTATCCCTATACTATATATCCTTTAAGTTGTATCTCGAACATTGATCAATGTATGTCTTCACATACAGTTCAAGACTCATAAATCAGCTTAGGATGTTAGTTTATTGAATTTAGGTTAATAAGACAAAAATAATCAAATAATTAATAACTCTTTATTGAAATTGAAATAATAACTCTTTATTAATAACGGTCAACGGATTACATTTACTATCAATGAGTTTTAGGACATAAAATCCAATAGTGCAAAGGACTATACTATGAGGATAGAATCCAATCAACAGATCATTCTTAAGAACAGTAATAGTAGGCATTTCAATACGATCCATATTTTATCCACCAGACATTGAATGACTGTATAAGGCATTTTAGTGTTGGCAAACTGACAGACCAACGAGTTCTTCCAAACTTCAACCCCTTTAACAATAATCTCCTTCGATGGAACTACCACTACCCTTGAACCATCCGTAGAAGGAAGGGTAGAAGTGTAACATCCCCAAAACTTAAGGTAATTTTAAAATTTTGTTTATTAATGATCTTAATTGGTTAAGTATGAGTTGGATTATTTTGTTTCTATTAAGACAATATTGGTTTGGTGAAATTTTAATTGAAAAATAAATACGTGTTGTATATTTTTTTTAAATTAAAGAGATTGATGGAGAGAAGAGGAAGATTTTGTTATTATGGAGAAGCAAAAAAAAGAAGGAAAAGATATAATTATAATAATGATTAATATTAATATTAATATAATTATTATTTTTATTATTTATGTTTATAAATGGGGCCTCAGTATGCGTGCTAGGGTAAAGACAAAAGAATATTTTACCTTCTACTTCCTTCTTCTCACGTGTGAATCGCCCCACCCTTCTTCTCTGTGCATTTTCACGGTTGGCCACCCTCGTCCATTAAACTCTGACAAACATTGTGCCCCTTCGTGTCATCAACCGTGAACTAAGTTGTGTCGTTATCCCTCTCTACCACACAGCACTGATGCAAGTTTCGAGCCGCACGCCTCCTCAGATCCAAGCCAAATTGTGAGCCACGTTGTCGCCTCTGTCCGTGCCAAAGCTTCTCCCCACTGTGGTGCTAGCCTCTAGTTAGATGTTGCATTGCCTAATCACTCTGGGTCACGTTGTGCATCGCTTAGTCGTGTGTCTCCTTGGAACTTAAGTCGTGTTGCGCTGCTCTAATCTGTGTCGCTGCACACCTTAGTCACCGCGAGCCGCGCCACCCTTCTGTCAGCTGGTTCTTGCCTCTAGTGGCGATGAGCTGCCGCCTCCTAAGATTTGTCCGCTGCAATAACCTTTTTGTGGTGAGTTTGGTAAGATTTTTGGAGAGTTTAATTTGGTTTTTGGATACCCATGAAGTGTAATTAATATGAGTTATTAATGTGAAGTTGAATTTGGATTTATTATTAGTTTTGATGGTCAATTTGGGAGTTTTCCACCATAGTAGATTCGTAGAGTTCTCTGTGAAGTGGGTTGGAATTTGAAGGAGATTGGTAAGGTTGGTGAGAAACCAAATTGGAGATTAAAGGTTAATTTTGATTAATAATTCTATGGAAAGATTATTAAGTAAAATGTTGTATGTCTAGGTTGGATCTAAGGTTTATTTTCGCAACATACGAGTTCTTCATTTGAGGTAAGGGATACTCCTACTGGGTTCACGACTGTAGGTAACATAAGATCATTGGATTGGTTGCTTGATGGAAGGGTTTGTTGATAATTTGAATTGTCGTTTCTATGTGTACCTTGTGTTACTAGTTGGATGGATATGGCTTACGTTTGTTGGACATGTCTTATTGTCTGTTAATTTTATGGTTATTATGGAAAACTGTACAATATGACAAGTATGGAATATGTGTGGAATCGTACATGTACTCATATGGTTTTGGATTGTGGTAACTGTTATCTCTACTATTAGCCATAGTATACCTCGTATGTGGGATGAATTCACTAGACTTTATTGCATGTGTCCCGACGATACACTAGGCTATTTTGCATGTGTTTCCACAGATTCGCTAGGAGGACCCTTGCATTGGGTTGATATGGGTGATCCTACCGAATCATTAGACTGTCTGGCACGAGGTATAGGTTTAACAGGGGATCAATGGTCTAGTATGGAATATGTCTGATATTGTTATGGATGTTTATGGCTGCTGATGGTGATTTTGGATTATGGTAACTCTATATTATACCTTGTATGCGGGACGAGTTCACTAGACTTTATTGCACATGTCCCGACGATACACTAGGTTGTTCTTGCATGTGTTCCCATCGATTCGCTAGGATGACGCTTGCATTGCGCTGATATAAGCATTCCTACTGAATCATTAGACTGTGTGGCAGGGGGTATAGGCTTAATTGGGAGTTAACGTCACCTAGTGGGCCTAGTAGTGGGTCTCTTAGTGGATATTTTTATACTCATCTTTTTCGTGTTTGTGTTTTCAGGCAAAGGTAGGAGAAAATTGGTGAATGACAAGAAGAACCAGTGGCCATATCATGGGGACCATGAGACATGTTCCTTCTGCATTTTTCTATTTGTTTTCTTAGAACTATATTGTTATATTTATTTACTTTGGTTATTGCATTTAAGAAATTATTTTTATGTTAGTATGGATCTCGTCTAGGTACTTTTCGATATTTAACTATTTATTTATTTATTTATTTTGGTAAAATTTTTACATCTTGTTTCTTTATTAAAAATATTTAGATTTGAATGATTTTTGTTTTCAAATTATTACTATTTTGGTTAAAGTAACGGTCTAGTTCGATCTTAGAATTCGGGTCGTTACAGTTGATATCAGAGCTTAAGTTTTAGGTTCTGTAGACTGACTTATGGTTCAAGTTGTTGGTATATGTCCATATGGTCAATACGATTTCTTTGTCCTCACCAGGTATGTTTTCTTGTTAAGCTATTATTGGTTATGCTTGTAACATTGTCTGTATAAACTAGAAATAACATGGATTGTCTTAATGATCGTGTTTCTAAAGGAGTGGTGGTGGTTTTTAGGAAATATCGCCACACAAGGGTTTTATGGGGTGAACGGGTTGGACGAGGAGCAGGTCGTGGTCAACATGCTAAACAAGCTGTAGACCCTGGTGCACCCGTCACTCAAGTTGACGTTGTTGCTATCGTAGCACAGATGGAGCAGAGGATTACGTCAGTAGTGACCACAACTATGGCAAAGACTCGGCCAGGCCCAATAGCACCTGCTAATGGTCAAACTGCATAAGTTGTACCTCAAGATCTACTTGACCGACTACCAACAGAGGCAAAGCATTTGAGGGACTTCAGGAAGTATAATCGTCAGGATTTCGATGATCACTGGAGGATCCCACTAAGGCAGAGTTATGGTTGTCATTGTTGGAGATAATGTTTCGATATATAAGGTGCCCTGACAACCAGAAGGTGCAGTGTGTTGCGTTCGTACTCAGAGATAAAGAAGTTATATGGTGGCAGTATACCGAGAGAATGTTAGGTGGAAATGTCAACTCCATTACGTGGTAGCAGTTTAAGGAGTGCTTCTACACTAAGTTCTTCTCTTCCAACCTTAGAGATGCCAAACATCAAGAGTTCTTGGATCTGAAGCAAGGCCAGATGATAGTAAAGGAGTATGACTAGAAGTTTGACGTGTTATTTCGTTTTGCCTCGAAGTTAGTTACGACTGAGTTGGCTCGTGCTAAGAGGTTTGTGAGAGGCCTAAGGAAGAATCTTCGTAGCTTTGTTCAAGCTTTTAATCCTACCACCCAGGTTGAAGAACTACGTCTTGCAGTAAATGCGAATGATCGTGATTATGATATTCAAAAGAAGCCATCAGGGAAGGAATCCTCCTTTGGACAAAAGAGGAAAGTTGAGGAAAAGTCTGCAAAGGTTCCACGGAAAAGTCCAAGAACAAGAGGCGCACTGGGGCATTACCTGCAACAATTCACAGAAATGGGTGCCACTGAGAGCCAAATGTCGTTTTGCAATAAATGTTGGAAGGAACCATCTGGTCGCTGTTGCAACGAGGTTAGAGCTTGCTTCTCATGCAAGCAACCGAGACACTAACTGATGTTGCCCTAGAATTCATCTGCAGTTGCGAGAAATAAGATAGCAAGTACTTCCCAGGGTAATGGAAGTAGGTAACAGGGCGAGTGTTTGCCACTAATCGATAAGAGGTCGAGAAAGCAAGCACCGTTGTAACAGGTACGCTCCCAATCTTGGGGCATTATGCACTATTGTTGTTTGACTCTGGGTTTTTTTATTCTTTTATCTCATTAGCTTTTGTTAAGCATGCTTGTCTAAAGCTGGAGCCTCTTGATTTTGTGTTATCTGTATCGACTCCATCTGGAGAAATCATGTTATCTGAGGAGAAGATTAAGGCATGCCATATAGAAATAACAAATGATGTTTTAGTTGTAATCCTGCTAGTTTTAGACATGTAGAATTTTGATGTAATACTAGGCATGGATTGGCTAGCAGCTAATCATGCTAGTATAGATTGTGCCCGTAAAGAGGTAGTTTTTAACCCTCATGCAGAGGCAAGTTTTAAATTTAAAGGGGCTGGGACTATGGTCTTGCCCAAGGTGATTTCGGCTATGAAAGCTAGCAAGCTGATTAACAAAGTTGCATGGAGTATCTTGGCCAATGTAGTGGACACCAGAAAAGCTGAGGTTTCCTTGTCGATAGAGTCTGTAGTGAAAGATTATCTAGATGTCTTTCCAGAAGATATTCTAGGTTGGCCACCTCAACGAGAATTTGATTCTGTGATCGAGTTGGAGTCAGGTACTAAGCCTATATCTAAAGCTTCGTACAGGATGGGTCTAGCAGAGTTGAAAGAGCTAAAGTTGCAGTTGCAGGAGTACTTGACAAGAGTTTCATTCGATCGAGTGTGTCAGCGTGAGGTGCACAAATCTTGTTCGTCAAGAAGAAAGATGGGTCAATGCGCCTGTGCATTGACTATAGAGAGTTGAACAAGGTAACTGTCAAGAACAAGTATCATTTATCCAGGATTGACGATTTGTTTGACCAGTTACAGGGAGCCACAGTATTCTAAAAAATTGATCTTCGTTTGGGATATCACTAGTTGAGAATAAAGGAGAGTGGCATTCCTAAGACCGCCTTTTGTTCGAGATATAGACATTATGAGCTCATAGTGATTTTGTTCGGTCTGACGAATGCTCCTGCGGTATATATGGATTTGATGAACAGGGTGTTCAAGAATTTTCTTAATGCCTTTGTGATTGTATTTATTGATGACATCTTGGTTTACTCGAAGACGAAGGCAGATTTTGGAGACTCTTCGATCAAACAAGTTTTATGTTAAGTTTTCTAAGTGTGAATTTTGGCTGAAGTAGTGGCTTTTCTTGGCCATGTTGTTTCTAGAGATGGAGTTTCTGTAGATCCTACAAAGATTGAAGCTGTTATCGGTTGACCTCGACCTTCTATAGTCACGGAGGTTCATAGGTTTTTGGGTTTAGTAGGTCATTAGAGACAATTTGTGGAAGACTTCTCTCGCATAGCCACCCTTTTGACTCAGTTGACAAAGAAGGGGATTTTTTTTGTTTGAAGCAAAGCTTTGGAGGATAGTTTCCAGAATCTAAAGTAGAAGCTCGTTACTACGCCAGTTCTTACAATGTTGGATGGTTTAGGGAGTTTTGTGATATATAGTGATGTCTCAAAGAAAGGGTTGGGTTGTGTGCTGATGCAACATGAAGAGGTGGTTGCTTATGCGTCCCGCAAGTTGAAAAGCCATGAGCATAATTACCCTACCCATGATCTGGAGTTAGGAGTAGTTCTTTTCACACTGAAGATTTGGAGGCATAATTTGTATGGAGAGAAAAAACCGATCTTAACCGATCATAAGAGTTTAAAGTACTTCTTGACCCAGAAGAAGTTGAACATGAGACAACGTAGATAGTTGGAGTTGATGAAGGACTATGACTGTGAGATCTTATACCATTCAGGTAAGGCATATGTAGTAGCTGATGCTCTTAACAAGAAGGTAGCTCATTAAGCAGCCTTTATTATCAAACAGACTCAGCTGCACCAGGATATCGAGCAACCAAAGATTGCAGTCATAGTGGGGGAAGTCACCTCACAATTGGCACAATTGACAGTGCAACTGACATTGATGCAGAGGATTATTGATGCTCAAGGTAGTGATCTTTATTTGAGTACGAAGCGTCGCCTAGCAGAGGCATGGCAAGCTGACGAATTTTCTGTATCATCTGATGATGGTCTCCTTTATGAGAGACGCTTGTGTGTTCCAGCAGATAATGAGGTTAAGAATGATTTGTTTTCTGAAGCTCATAATTCTTCATTTTCTATGCAGTCCGGTAGTAGTAAGATGTACCAAGACTTGAAACGTTTTTACTGGTGGCCTAACATGAAGAGAGAAGTGACAGATTTTGTTACTAGATGTTTGGTGTGTTAGAAGGTTAAAACACCAAGATAGAAGCCAGCAGGTTTGTTACAGCCTCTTCGTGTACCAAAGTGGAAGTTGGAGAACGTGTCGATGGACTTCGTTATAGAGTTGCCTAGGACAGAGAAGGACCACACAGTGATATGGGCCATTGTGGATAGACTCACCAAGTCAGCACATTTCACTCCAGGGAGATCTATGTATACAACAAACAAGTGGACTCAATTGTACTTAAAGAAGGTGGTGAGAGTGCATGGGGTTCCTGTGTCAATTCTTTCGAAAATGGATGCTCATTTCACCTCTAATTTCTGAAAAGGTCTTCAAAATGCCTTAGGCACACGATTGGATTTCAGTACCACTTTTCATCCACAAACTGATGGTCAAACGGAACGTTTGAACAAGATGTTCGAGGATATATTGCGAGCATGTGCGCTGAAGTTTTCAAGGAGTGGGACTCTCACTTGCATTTGATGGAGTTCACTTATAATAATAGCTGGAATGACACCGTTTGAAGCCTTATATGGTAAGTGTTGCAGATCTCCTATGTGCTAGTATGAGGTTGGTGAGTAGAGGTTGATTGGTCCTAAGTTGGTGGAGTCTACTAATAAGGCTATTCAGCAGATTAGAGCACGCATGAAAACAACTTAGAGTAGACAGAAGAGTTATGCAGATGTGAGACGTAAAGACCTGAAATTTGATGTAGGAGATAAGGTGTTTTTTAAGGTAGCACCTATGAAGGGTGTTTTGAGATTCGTAAAGAAGGGGAAGTTGAGTCCCCATTTTATTGGACCGTTTGAGATTCTAGAGAGAAGTGGTTTTGTGGCATTTCGATTAGCATTGTCATCATCCCTCTCTGCAGTTCATGACATTTTTCATGTCTCGATGTTGAGAAAGTATGTAGCAGAGCTATCACATGTTATTGATTATGAGCCACTACAGTTCAATGAGATTTTGAGTTATGAGGAGCTACCTATGGAGATTTTGGCCAAAATGATAAAGATGCTACGCAAGAGGGGAATTGCCATGGTAAAGGTTTTATGGTAGAATCATCAGGTTGAAGAATCCACGTGGGAGCGAGAGGATGACATGAGAACCAGTTATCCAGACTTGTTCGAAAATTAGAACTTTGGAGAACGAAAGTTTCTTAAGGCAGGAAGAATGTAACATTCGAAAAACTTAAGGTAATTTTTAAATTTTGTTCATTAATTATCTTAATTGGTTGAGTATGAGTTGGATTATTTTCTTTCTATTAAGAGAATATTGGTTTGATAGAATTTTAATTGGAAAATAAATATGTGTTGTATATTTTTTTAAATTGAAGAGATTGATGGATAAAAGAGAAAGATTTTGTTATTACTGAGAATGAAAAAAAAGAAAAAAAAGATATATTTATAATAATGATTAATATTAAGATTAATATGATTATTATTTTAATTATTTATGTTTATAAATGGGCCTCGGTATGCATGCTAAGGTAAAGATAAAAAAAAAGTTTTCCTTTTCCTTCCTCCTTCTCATGCGTGCGCCGCCCCACCTTTCTTTTCTGTGCGTTTTCACGGCCAGAACCCACATTCATTGAATTTTGACGAACATCATGCCTTTTTATGCCATCAATCGCGAACACAAGTTGCAACGTTATCCCTCTTCACTGTACAGTACCGACACAAACTGCCAGTCGTGGGCCTCCATGAATCCAAGCCAAGCTGTGAGTCATATCGTCGTCTCTGTCCGCGCCAGAGCTACTCCCCACTGCACCTCTAGCCTCTAGTCAGACGCCGCGTCACCCAGCCACTCCAGGTCACGTTGTGCATCACTTAATCACACGTTTCTACGAGACATAAGCTGAACCGCAATGCTTCAGTTCGCTCTACCGCACGCCTTGGTCACCACGAGTCGCACCGCCCTTCTATCCTTCAGTCGAGACGTGCTGCGACCTTCTCAGATTTGTGCGCCGCCACGGCCTTTTTGTGGTGAGTTTGATAAGGTTTTTGGAGAGTTTAATTTGGGGTTTTGGATACCCATAAAGTGTAATTAATCTAAGTTGTTAATGTGAAATTTAATTTGGATTTGTTATTGGTTTTGAAGGTCAATTTGGGAGTTTTCCACCATAGTTGATTCGTAGAGTTCTCTGGGAAGTGGGTTGGAATTCGAATGAGATTGGTAAGGTTGGTGAGAAACCAAATTGGAGGTTTAAGTTTAATTTTGATTAATAATTCTATGGAAAGATTATTAATTATAATGTTGTTTGTCTAGGTTCGATCTGAGGTTTATTTTTGCAAGTTGCTAGTTCTACATCTGAGGTAAGGTATACTCCAGCTTGATTCACGACTATAGGTAACATAATGTCATTGGATTGGTTGCTTGATGTAATGGTTTGGTGATAATTTGACTTGTGGTTTCTATGTATACCTTGTGTTACGAGTTAGATGAATATGACTTATGTTTGTTCGACATGTCTTATATTGTCTGTTATATTTTATGGTTGTCATGGAAAACTGTAAAATATGACAAGTATGGAATGTATGACAGAATCCGTAAAAATTATTCAAGAAGAGTGTGGAAACGTACATGTACTATATGGTTTTGGATTGTGGGAACTGTTATCTCTACTATTAGCCATATTATACCTCATATGTGGGACGAGTTCACTAGACTTTATTGCATGTGTCCCAACGATACACTAGGCTGTTTTGCATGTGTTCCCACAGATTCGCTAAAACGACCCTTGCATTGGGCTGATATGGACGAACCCCTACCGAATCATAAGACTGTGTGGCACGAGGTATAGGTTTAATAGGGGATTAACGGTCTAGTATGGAATATGTGATGATATTGTTGTGGATGTTTATGGCTGCTTATGGTGATTTTAGATTATGGTAACTGTTAACTCTACTATTAGCTATATTAAACCTCGTATGTGGAATGAGTTCACTAGACTTTATTGCACGTGTCCCAACTATACACTAGGTTGTTTTGCATGTGTTCCCACCAATTTGCTAGGATGACCCTTGCATTGAACTGATATGGGCATTCCTATCGAATTATTAGACTGTGTGACACGGGGTATAGGCTTAGTAGGGAGTTAACGATCACCTAGTGTGCCCAGTAGTGGGTCCCTTACTTGGTATGTTTGTACTCGTCCTTTCTGTATTTGTGTTTTCAGACAAAGATAAGAGAAAATCGGTGAATGACAAGAAGAACTAGTGACCATACCATGGGGACCGCGAGAGATGTCATTTCCCCACTTTTTTATTTGTTTTCGCAAAACTAAATTGTTTTATTTATTTACATTGGTTATTTCATTTAAGAAATGTTTTTTGTGTTAGTAAGAATTTCGTCTAGGTACTTTTCGGTATTTAACTATTTATTTATTTATTTATTTTGGTAAACCTTTTATATCTTGTTTCTTTATTAAAAATATTTGGATTTGAATGATTTTTTGTTTTTAAATTATTACTATTTTGGTTAAAGTAACGATCTAGTTCGGTATGGGATATCGAGTCTTACAAGAAGGGAGGGCGCCAAGTGAAGAATTTCCAAACAAGGATGCTAAAGAAATGGTAGAATTTTTAGAACCAAAAGGAACTCCACATTGACCCAAAGTTGGAACATGGTTGGAAGGAGACCGATTGAGTCTAGCCCTCTCGAAAAAGAATTTCCCAGATAATAATGGATAGAAGAATCGATTTTTTTACCCATCCACATAATTTTGCCCAACTTCTTCACTCAAACCCATGTTGTACCCACCATCTGCTAGCGCAACATTCCAACCCATCATACCTGAATCCTCCAAACCCAAGTGAACTCCAACAGGCCCAGATGAAAATGGCCCATTAACCTCAAACCCTCATTCCCTAACCGACCCTTTAACTATCAGTTTAGTGGCTCTTTTTTAAGTTCTAAGTCAAACTTCACCCCCAACTGCCTCTCCTTCGTCGTCACTTCGTGCACGTGTTCCAAGCCAACCAACACTCTAGCTTTCACCAACACAGTTTCCTTACTCATCGTATTCCATATTAGACGATTTACATCTGTTTGGCTTTATATTTCAGGTTCTCCATCACCTCCTACTTTTGGTTTCGAATAACCCAACCCACAATTACAAATTGTTGACCATTGTTTGGCCATTCTAAACCATCATACCAGAGAATTGAATTTGATAAATGTAGGTGGAAAAATAGGGATGTCGATTGCAAAGAATATACACAAACAATTGGGTGAAAGAACCCTTAACTCGAAATCAATAAAAGATATTTTGGTAGATTAACTTAGATTATACATGCAAAAATACTAACAAAATATAGTAAAGCGAAATTTCAAGGTCGAACCCAAGAGAATCTGTATAGGCATTCAAATCTTGGACAAAAAATACAAGAATTCTAACATATAACGGGAGGGGGGGGGGTTCAAGTGACAATTGCAAGAAACTAAAACAAAACAAGTAAATGTTTTTGTATTTTTAGAGTAATAGTCACAAAAAACATATAGATTTCTCTTAACAAAGTTATAGTGGGAATGATTCATTTTAGCAATCTTTACATCATAGAACAAATAGATGCATTGCAATCTAATTCAACTGACAACTAATTAACCTTTGTTAATGAATCAAGAATCGATCTAATTCACACTAAATTCAAAGAAATTCATTTTCATCTTAGCGGCTTCCATGAAATCTTTAGAATTTGCATTAAGTTTCTAGGTTTCAATGTTGTGACATTTAAGAGAAAGGAAAGCATCTATCTCAAAAATGGTCAATTATTTGAAATTCTAATTGAAAATTAAAGAAAAAATCAAAAGGATGACATGTTTGAGATTAAATCAACAGCTTTCAATCAATCTTGCTTCAAAAGTCATGCTTAGTGCCATTAGAATTTAAAGAAAATTCATGCAATCATGGGTGATTAGGCCAATCAAACAAGAATTAATTATAAAAGCAAGATTAGAATTTCAACTAAAGATTAAATTTAGAAAGAAATTAGACATGGTTCTCAAGAAAGAAATGATAGAACTACCATTTTAAAAAAAAATCACCTTAGTTCTTCATAATTATCAAAATAGCTTCAAGAAGAAATTTAAAGAAATGAGACATTTTTTGGAAGAATTTGAGAAACTTTTATTGACTTTCAGAGAGAATTTACAAAAGTTTTAGTTTTGGCAAATTTCAAAAAAATGAACTGCTTGTTCCCAAAATACAAAAGAAAAATAGCTTAAATCAGCTAAATAAGTCGGCTGAGCAAAGGAGAGGCGCGCACGCGTTGAGGAACGACAAAAGTTCGTAGCACTGTGGTGCTATGGTTAGGTGTCGCAGCTCTGGGTCAACCTCTAATGGTGCCGCAACTCTGTCAATGGCACCGCAATGCTACTCAAAATCATTAGCTACTGCCTTTCAAGGGTGAGCTTTGGCGCCGAGACGTTGTGGATGGCGCCAAAGTGTCTTTATTTATGAAATTGCCATTGACTTGTTTTGGCCCTTTTTTGCTCGTTTTAGCTCAGAATTAAGTGATTATTGTTGTGTTGGTCTCTTTGACTCCTCTAAATTATTATTTTCTATAAAATAAAAGATGTAATGAGTAAGCATTGCTATCTCTGGAGTCTTAACCTAGAAAACCTAGCTCATTTATAGAGTTATCAATACCACATGAAACCAACAACGAAACTTGGATCACACGTCAGCGGAGTACGAATAAAAAAATGGTGAGAACATAGTAGTTGGAATCATAAATCAATCCGGTTAAAATCCCAAACAAGAACTCCGTTGCAACACCACCAAACTAAAGAACACTTTATCCCAAGATCTGAGGAATTCAACCTAAATCAGCCTCTGTCACACCTCACTGTGTCATGTGAACAATCGTCGAATTTCTCAAATTAGGAGAAGTGTGTGACTGCATGCACACAAAATCGTTTGCCAATTACTCTTATAAATCATTTTTTTAATCTAAATTCAATTTGTATATTATGTTCATTGGGACTTGCTTTGTTGTATTTTGCTTGCCATAGGCACTCCATTCGTGTTTGTCAATTGGATTTGTGCTTGTATCACTTGTCCTATGTTCTCTCTTATGATTAGTGAGAGGAAAGGTCTGATGCATGGTGATCCTTGGTCTCCATTCCTTTTTGTTATATTGATGGAGGTCCTTTCTCGACTGATCAATAGGCCTCATCTTCATTTCCAGTTTCATCATCATTGTGATAAGGTGGGGTTGACCCATCTTACTTTTGTTGATGATCTTATGATATTTTGTGTTGTTGATCCTGGTTTTTTTGGATTTATGAAGGAGACCCTCTAGCAGTTTGATGAGCTTTCTGGGTTGGTTGGTAATGTGAGGAAGAGCTCTATGATTGTTGTTGGTGTTGATATTGTTATAACTAAGGCTCGTGCTACTAGCATAGGATTTTCTCTTGGGACTCTAATTGGGAGAAACCTTAGGCTTTCTCTGCTTTCTAGTATTTTATGGATGGTGAATTGTGCTTTCTTGATTCAGTGTATTACTAGTAGGATTATGAGTTGGGTGACGAGGGATTCTCTTTTCTTTTTGGTGTTTGCAGCTTGTTTAGTCCGTAGTAAAGAGTTTTCACATTTTCTAAGCTAGTGTGTTTGTGTTTCCTAATGGGGTTTTACATGTTGGATTGAATTTTGAGATCTTATTTCTTGAGAGGGCACATAGAGGGGAAGGGTAAGGTGAAGGTTGCTTCGGATGAGGTGCATTTAAGACGAAAAAGGGGTTTGGTGTCCGTGATGGTCTTTCTTGGAATGGTGCATCCACTTTGAAGGTGTTGTGGATATTTTGGGTTCGTTCTTCGTTGATTTGAGTGGCTTAGCTGAAGGCTTATGTACTTAAGGGTCATTTGCTATGGTCTGTGGATAGTGGGGCTATGAAGTCGTGGTGTTTACGAGTGTTCTACTGCAACATGGTCATTTGAAGTCTCATGTTAGAATGGAGATGGGTAATGGTCGTCTGTGTTATGTGTGGTTGGACCCTTGGCTTTTAGGAGGCCCTATTGTGGAGCAGTATGGGGAGATAGTGATATATGATGCTGCTAGTAAAAGGGAGGCAAGGTTGTTAGATTTTATGTTTGATTAAGATGATTTGATGTGGCGTACTGTCTCTTAGGAGCTTCTTTAGCTATAAGAGTGGTTCAAGGTGTTAGTCCTTGTTTGGGTGTTGGGGATCATTGGGTTTGGGTTTTAGGTAGACTGAGTTATTTTTTTGTCAAGAGTGCTTGGGAGGTCCTTCGTTCTAGAAGTCTAGGGTACCTTGGTCTGGTTTGTTTTAGTCATGTAGGGGGATTCTTAGGCATTTCTTTTGTGCCTCGATTGCTATTAGGGGTAAGTTGAGTACCCGAGATAGGTTTAGTCGGTGGGATACGTCTGTTTCTTCTGGGTGTTTCTTATGTGACATGGGGCTTTAGTCCACGGATCATTTGTGGATGTTTGACGTTGCGTTCTTGAGGTTATGGCCTCGTTTCATCGTGTGGCAAGCTAAGATGTTGAGTTATTCTGGGTGTGTCGCGTTGGTCTTGGGCGGGGTGTCAAAAGGAAATTGTGGCATGTCTTCTAGTGCGCCACTATTTACTTTGTTTGGCAAGAGCATAATAGTCGTGTTCATGGAGGTAGCCTAGAAAGACCTCTGATATCTTTTAGCTTGTTCTTGCTTGTGTTCGTGCTCGTGTGATGTCTTGGTTTGAAGATCTTCAGGACATTCCTTTAACGTATGTTGTTTTTGTTGATTTTTAATTGTTCTGGCCTTTGGGGTTTTCTTTTTGGTTTTTGTGTTTTTCCTTGCTGTGTAGTTTTTTTTCTGCTCTTATGCTGTGGGGTTGGTTGTTGTCTCTTTCTTTTTTACTCTTTTGGTGCTTCTGTTATTTTGTCCTTTTGGTCATTCTGGTTGGACTTTGTTATGGCTTGTTCTTGCTTGTTTTCCTTTCATGGTTAATGTTAGAGTTGTCTCCCCTGTTTGTGTTGAACTTTGTTAGATCTTGTGCCTTCCTCTAGGTTGTGGGATCCCCCATGTTGTTGTATAATAAATTACCTTTTAAGAAGATGTATTAGGCATGTTCTTTCTTGATTGTTGAAGCTTGAGTAGAAAACTAGGCAACTTAGTGAACCAATATTTTGTGTGAATGTGTGATTCAACCTTGCTTGCGAACGATCAATGACTAAAATTGGGAGTGGTGATAGCATATGAAGTATGTTATATGGCTCCACTTACTTAATTCATGATCGTCCTTGTGTTAGTGCTTAATTAATTATCTTACACGTACTTGGTGCCAAAGAGGTATAATAGACAGTTAAAAGATGATCGAGGTCAATTTGGAGCAATTAAGAGCTAAAAAGAGCATCCAAGACTCAATGTAGTACAATTGACGAAAAGGCTCTTGAAGAAAGCGTAGCAGCATAAATTCTTGAGAGTTTCAATTGGTGAAGTGTCACAGCACTCCATTGCGACACTTCGACAAGGATGTCAAGCCCGCCAGCCCTTAAAATTTTAATAACAACTTCTTTTTCTGATCTTAGGTTTTTATCACCCAAATTAAAGCTTTCAGCCCCCATTTTCCTTTCTTCCCTCTTCCACCTTCTCCTTGTTTGTTCACATATTTTATTGAGCAGTTCCATGTCCCAGCTTCTTCAACGCCATAACTGTAAGGTTTGGGTTTCTTAGTTTAGTGGGTTTTTGATGAATTCTTTGTAACTTTGGGAGGATTTCCCTTTTTTTATGTATATATTCTTGCTATGGGTTTCAATCTAAATTATATGTTGATGGATTGCAGAATTTTATTGTTGATTGACAACCAATGATATTTTGTGTGATTTGAATGCTTGGAAAATGAATTTGTGATATGTGATAGTTAATCATAAGATAATCTCAAAGGAAGCAATAGGTTAGTTAGGTTTGCATTCCATAGTCTACGGCGGTTTATAATGCTCCTTTCGACCTAGAGAGAAATCGTAGTGAGTGTTTGGCTAGACGGTGGAAGCCAAACACTTATCCTGGCATCTTCCTAAAGCTTAATGCGGTAAATATGTTTAGTACGTGTTCATCTATGTACGTTTAACTTAATAGATAATTAGGACCACCGATCGGGTTGTGATCAATTGGGCTAGGCATATGCAAGATATTTAAGTCATAGGTGATCATTCGATGATCTGAGTTGCAATGACTCATTCCATTCCACTAAACCACGACATCTCGATTAACTATACCTCTATCTTTACATTTTCGCACTTTAATTTCATGAAATATAGGTTTCCTGTCAATTAATTCAAAACCTTCGTTTTTAGTGCTTTTCATAGACCGGTTAACATTAAGAAACCATATCTTAGGCTTATTGTGGTTCGACCCCATTCTTGCTACCGATCCTACTTGTTAGTTGAAGTTCCTAATTAATTAATACCAATTTTATTTAGTTAGTAGAGGTTTGCAAGCATTAGTAAACTTCTTTTTTCAATGCTATGTTGTGTCTTTATAGCTCATAGTTTCCAGTTTGGCGTAATTAATAACTCTTGTTGGTAGGATTCCTTGTGTTAACGACCGCATCAATAAATTCTCAACTAACATCTACTGATAAAATAATATTGCTTGCCTCTGACCCTGTTCTGAATGATTCTACTGTTGCTTTTGATAATTTGTTGCTTCTTCTAATAATGTTGATGTGATTGCATGTTTGATTAGTCATCTTGAGGGCGTTGATGCTTTCGAAGCAAATGAGTTGAATTCTATTGTTTGAAAAATCTCTTCTGTTGCTGGTGTTGATTCTTTTAATTGCTATCTCTGGTTTTATGCCTTTGACTATAGAAGAGACCTTCAATCCTCAGCCTGAACCTCTCTCTTCCTAACAAACACATTGAGAATGAGGATCTGTTAACTATTGTGCTTAATCAAAATATAAACGACACTGTTGAATTTGTTGAAGATGTGAGAATCAATCTTGTGGATTCTACTATCTCTGCCATGTTGTTTGAAGAGGATGCTGAAAAAAAAAATGTTGCTATTGTTGAACTCCTTTCAAAGGAAAGAGGATTCAAGAGGCATTCACACTACACCTTCAAAAGCTAGCAAATTCACATCAAACGACAAATAATTTTGAGCTGAAAATTATATACAATGTTAGTTCAATGATTCAGGATGAGAATGGATTGAAGATGGCATAGGAAAAGTCCAATAGTTTGGAAGATGGCACAGAGGACAAAAAAAAGTGTGAAGATTTTATTAAGAACATGTTGTCAATTGTGCAATGCATGGGAAAACGTGATGTCAAACCTTGTCTAGGATAAATATTTAAGACATTTTGAAGACTTTCTATATTTAAGTTTTTCAAATTGACTTATAATTTAGTGTGCAATCTCATTTTAAGCTCCTAGGTATAATTTTCTACAATTTGAATTTAAGTGTATTTGAATGACTTTTGAGCTTCCACCTATGCATGATCATTTGTACTATAAAATGACTTGTAATTCTCTTAAAAATTCATATTATCGATATTAAAAATTGGTCCATTTGTTGTTGTTTTATCTTTCCAAATCTTGCTTTAGATTTTATGTTAAAATCAATTCATGGATTACTCTTAATCAAGCTAATTCTGGAGTGAGTTGTCATAGGATCTTTATTTATTTATTTATTTATTTTATAATTATAATTTGTATTTATCAAAAAATAAAATAAAAAAAAAAGAAGGAAAATTGTTTAAATTATATATTTTTTTTAAGGTGTGTGCCAAGAAGGATAAATAAGAAAAAAAAAGTTTGAATTTGCTTCCTTCTCTTCAAATTTGTTTTAATTGTATGAAGAATAGGTGAAGTTTTATAAAGGTAGGCTGTAACCAAGTGAAGGAAGAGAAGAAGAAAGGAATTGGAAGGAAAATTGAAGAAGAAGGCCGAGAGAGAGAGGATGATTTTCTGGGCAACTTTTGTTTTTGCACACTTGGAAGAAAGTAACGATTTTGTGTTCAATTCTTAACCGAATTGAGTGAAATTTGTGTCTAAATTGCTTAGAAAAGAGAGAGGAAGGTGAAGCACCGATCAATTTTGAGAAATTTGGTCGATGAGACCACTGATTTTGTAGAAAAAGAACTCGGGCTGCTGGAAATTGCAAAAAAATGAACCCGAAACTTTGAAAATCAAATTCTCCGTCTACAGGCCGAATTAAGATCTACTTTTTGGAGGTAAGCTAGATTATTAGTTTATTTAGAGTTCTGTAAAAGGAATTGAGTTAATTTGGTCTGTGTAAAGAGATATCGAAGCTGCAAATTTCGGTTTTAGCTCGCCGAAAAACTGAGCAACGTGACTTCCAGAGGCAAATTCGAGCTATCCACGAGAAGTTTGAAGCTAATTGTTTGAGGTAAGAAAATAGACTCATGTAGAAATCGTTTGGCATAGGTTAGAGTTTCTAATTGTTAGTAGATTGAGAGAATTACCTCGCCGAAGTTGTGTCAACATTGCTGCCGGAAAACTGGGTAAAAAGGAAGGAAAAAAAATGTTGATTTTGGTTCTGTGAAGAAGAAGAAGTTTTTCTTCTTTTTTTAATTATTATTATTATCATTATTATTATTATTATTATTATTAATTTTAAAAGGAAAATTAAGGAAAATTTGATTTTTCTCGATTTTCGTGCCAAATGATTTAAGGATCGATTCTGAATTTATTTTTAGGAGATTCGAAGATCGAAAAAATTTAGGAGCCAGGGATAGCCCGTCAAGTTTGTGAGTGATAATATTATTTTAATATTTAATATTAAAATAATTACCAGAATGCACGTTTTTCGAGAAATTGCAAAATTTTAAGAAAATTTCAGAAAAATCATGTTGTTCATATTTTTCGATGTACTTTCACATGGTAACTTGTTTGAAGCATGATTTAAATATTTTAACGCATTTTCGGTATTTTGAATATAATAATATTATATTGACACGTTTTACGAGGCAATGCATGTTTATAAAATAAGCATGTTTTATAATATGTTCGGTCCTGTCTATGTTTACTGAGATGATTTTCATGATTTTCATAATGGTTTGAGCATGTTTCGACTGCTATAGGGCCTACGCACGTTTTACACGTTTTACAAGATTTGTCGAAATCATGAGTTATAATGGTTTAATGTTTTTATAAGACTTCTACCATGTTATAAATGATGTTTAAGCATGATTTCGAGTACTACGAGTTTCATGGAAATTTGAGAAATGATTTAAGATGATGATATGTTTTATATGACTTGCACATTTTACAATGATTTGTTTTTGAGCATGTGTATCGATGTGAGCCTGAGGCTACTATACTAGGTGTGCACACTAGGGTATGCGCTGCCTTGCGTGAGGGT
>JBBPDJ010000017.1:5608642-5641162 GCA_037974625.1 Cucumis cinereus
AGAGCATGACAGAATAAATTAGTTAAAGCAACACACTTCCAAAGAGAACTTAACATGATTAAAGTATTTAAAGTGGTAAAAAAATGTTTCTCTCCCAAACTCTCTCCCCACCTTTCTCGCTCCTATCTCCCCTGTGCCCCGCCCATCTCTCCGATGACTAATGGTTCGTCGTCGCTGTTTCACAACCTTACCCGGGTAAGTTCTAAAGATGGAGGAAGGAAAAAGACTATCAACGAAAATAGAGAGCAAGCTTTTTACATGTGAGTTTGACAGAAACAGTAGAGGAAAGGTCTTCCGAATTAGTGAGTGGCATCTTCATAAATTTTACTCCTTGGTAGTTGAAGAAGTAATTTTAGTTTGGTTAATAGATGCCTTAGAGGAAGTGATATACGCCCCGAATCCTCATAAATTCTTCAGGAAGTCTTACTGTAATGGAGGTTTTATTTGGACTAAAAAAACCACCAACAAAAGGGGCAGCTTTTTAGAAGTCTCAAAAGTACTAAATTCAGGCAGAAAAGGAAATATAGTGATTCCGACCGGAATTGAGCAAGATGGATGGAAGAGGTTCAGGCGACTACTCCTGGATTTCTTAAATGGGGAGTTTGACAGAGTCTCTGAGGTTCGGAAGAATGAAAGGGAGGAGAAAGGTAAACAAATTATGAATGGGCAGAAGTTTAACTCCACTCCTTCTCTTAGAAAGAACCACAACCAGTTTGTGAATGCCTGGAATAGAAGATTTCCCTGAGAAGGAGAAGAATCTGCCTCGAAGGGAGTCCAGCTGAGCCAAAATGCAAAAGAAATCAGACAGTTGTGTTGGGAAGACACCTTGGTTGTGACCAAAAAGGACTTTCATGATGATTGGAGTAGGATTTTGACAGCCATACAAGAACAAACAGAGGGCACGTTTATCATTAATCCTTTTCAACCGGATAGAGCTCTTTTAAAATGTCCAGACAGAACAATGGCGAGACTGCTTACTTCAAATAAGGGGTGGGTGACCTTTGGAAACTTTACCCTAAAAATGGAACGTTGGGACGCAAAAAAATATGGGCAAAATCTTTGGGTCCCTTCATACGGAGGGTGAGTAAAAATCAGGAATCTCCCTTTACATTTGTGAAAGAAGCATATCCTTCAAAAGTTAGGCGATGCCCTTGGTGGTTTCGAAGAGATAGATGATGAAAACTATACGTTAATCGATTGTATGGAGGCTGTAATTAAAGTTCATGGCAATTATTGTGGGTTTCTTCCTGCTGAGGTGGAATTAACTGAAGGGAATGGTAGATTCGTGATCAATGTGGTGACCTACCAGGATTCAAAGCTATTAATTGACAAAGTAGCCGGAATACATGGATCCTTCTCGCCGGAAGCTGCTGCCAGATTTTTTACAGGGCCGGTGGCCCGAGTCCGGGTCCGAACCAGGTTGACGCGTGGAGAGTTGAACATTTGGAAGAAAGACTTTGTTTGAAAGTGACATTGCAGCCTGACTCTGACAGTAAGGACATCCGTGCTTCAGCGCAGCCTGGCAGTCTGGTTTCTCAGCCGTCTGAGGTACGAAAATATGGGAAAGAAGAAGATAAGAGTTCAAAAATGACTCCCGCGCCTAGTAGCCAGTATATGGGCCCTGATAAGTTAAGGCTGCAAGAATAATAAAGGAAAGCAGAAGGTAGAGGGTTTTAACAGTATAAATGGGCTGGAACTAAAAGAGCTAAAAGATGATGACATGGATTTACCGAAAGAAGCCCATGAGGTAAACAGTCATTCAGAAGACATGATCCACATTGATGAGGGGTTTATTAACAAAAAACGAAAAGCCCAATCTGTTAAACGTATTAAATTCGCCGAGAAGGATGAGGTTCATTCCTTCTTTCGGAAGAATACGATTGGGTCAACATCAACGCGGAGGAACAAGGCAATCAGTTAGCTATTGTAGAAAGTTCCCTTCCACTCACGAGTGAAGAGGTAGACTTGAGGAGAGAAGTAGAAAGCAGCTTCAGGAAACAGCGATTTCTCAAAGCCTTATATTTAGTAAAGATTTAGTTGCAGTGTTGATGGAAAATAATCTCTGTATCCGGGCAATCTCTAAAAAGAACAAGGCACAACCAAGAAAGCCTGGGGGAGGCAGTAGCTCCAAGGGTATGTCTAGTGAAGTGAAGGATCTCATCAATACGTGGGAAAAGGAAGTTAGAGAGGAGAAAGAGTTAACATCCAGGGGAGATGGTAGTCACTTATGTTAGTTCTCTCTTGGAATGTGAGGGGCCTCAACGCTCGCCCAAAAAGAGTGTTGGTTAAAGACTTTTTAGTCAAAATTAATCCAGATATTGTGATCCTTCAGGAATCTAAGCTAGATGAGGTTGATAGGAAGCTAATCAAATCTTTGTGGAGTAGCCGTCGAATTGGTTGGTCTTCGTTAGATGCTGAAGAAGCCTCGGGAGGCATTTTAATTATGTGGAAGGAGGATTCAGTCTCAGTCTTTGAGTCCATTGTGGGTCAGTTTTCCCTCTCTATTTATTGCAGATCTGTTTTTGGCTTAAATGGTTGGATTACATGGGTATATGGCCTAGTTTCATACAAGCGCAGGGACGATTTCTGGTGGGAGATTGGCAGCCTCTATGGTCTCTGTGGTGACAGCTGGTGTGTTGGGGGTGATTTCAATGCCGTTAGATGGTTACAGGACAAAAGTTCGAGAGGTAAAGTCACGAGAAGCATGAAGAATTTTAATTCTTTCTTAGAGGGTATGAATTTGAGTGACATCCCCTTGGCCAATGCTCGTTTTACTTGGTCCAGGTCTGGGGTCAGACCAGCAGCTTCGAGACTTGACAGGTTCCTAGTTTCTCCTAAGTGGTATGATTTTCTTAGAGAGGTGAGACTAGAACGACTGATTCGTACAACTTCTGACCATTTTTCTATCATCTTGAAGTTGGGTTCCCAATTATGGGGTCCCACCCCCTTCAAGTTCGAAAATGTGTGGCTGGACGATCGTATGTTTTAAAAAAACTTGGAGAATTGGTGGGGTGGTTTGCTGTCTGAAGGTTGGCCGGTCTTTGCCTTCATGGACAAGTTGAAGAAATTAAAATGTATTCTAAAGAAGTGGAATAAAGACACCTTTGGGAATATTTTCTCCCAAAAAAAAGACCTGATAGATAAAATCAGCCTCATTGACAATTTTGAAGAGACATGTATTTTGAGTGAAGAGGACATTAGAAGAAGGGAAGAGCTCAAGAAAGACCTTTTTGAATGCACTATCAAAGAGCAGCGGTTATGCGCCCAAAAGTGCAAAATTAAATGGCTGCAAGAAGGGGATGAGAACACTGGGTTTTTCCACAGATGGGTTTCCACTCGAAAAAGCAAAAACATTATTCAGCGCATCCAAAACAGTTTTGGAGAGGAGATTGTAGTTCGACAAGAGATTGAGGAGGAAATCCTCTCCTTTTTCTCTCTGCTTTATGAGTATAGAATCCCTCATCCTTTTATTTGCACTAATGAAGGAGGTTCTAAGCTTAATTCACAGGATGCTTTATCTATGGAAGCTCCGTTCACGGAGAAGGAGATCAAGGAAGCAGTTTTTAGCTTGAGGGATAGAAAGGCTCCGGGTCCTGATGGAATGACGGGAGAATTTTATAAAAAGTCCTGGAACATTCTAAAATCCGACTTGATAGGGGTGTTCCAAGATTTTTTTAAAAATGGAATAATCAACAGAATGTGTAACGAGACCTATATTTGCTTGATTCCCAAAAAGAAAGAGGTGCTTCGGGTTAGTGACTATAGACCAATCAGTCTAACTACCTCTCTTTACAAGATCATAGCTAAAGTCCTAGCGAATAGACTGAAAGTGATGCTTCCAAAAATTATTAGTGATTCTCAAATGGCTTTTGTAGAAGGGAGGCAAATTTTGGATGCAATCCTGGTAGCTTCTGAATCTATTGATGACTGTTTGGCTAGCGGAAAGAAAGGTGTCCTCATGAAGCTGGATCTTGAAAAGGCATATGACAAAGTGGATTGGCTTTTCTTGGACTCAGCATTGAAACTCAAAGGCTTTGGTAGAAGATGGAGAAAATTGGTTTGGGGGTGTCTCTCTTCTACTAATTTTTCTGTGATTATAAATGGAAGACCTAGGGGAAAAATCCATACCAAGCGCGGAATCAGACAGGGTGATCCTTTGGCCCCCTTCCTCTTCACTATTATAGGGGATGCTCTTAGTAACTTGCTCTACTTCTGTACGGAGAAAAGAATTTTAAGAGGTATCTCCATTTGGCAGTCGGATGTCACGATTTCCCATCTCCAATACGTGGATGACACGTTGTTGTTTGTTGATTGGTCGCCAGAAAATGTGACAAACTGGTGGCAGGTTGTAAACCTATTTCTCAATGTGTCAAAATCATCCTTAATAGATTTTAATGTGGACAATCTGGTACCGGAAAATCTGGCAGTCCTCTTTGGTTGTAATACTGAAGCCCTCCCCCTCTCGTATTTAGGCATCCAAATTGGTAGTAGACGAACTTCATTGGCTGGCTGGGATACTTTGTTGGACAGGTTTACTATGAAATTAGACAAATGGAAAAATTGTGAGCTATCCATAGGGGAGAGACTTACTCTTGCCCAATCTGTTCTTAATAGCCTCCCAGGATATTGGATATTGGTTTTCTCTGATTAAAGCTCTTGTGGGTGTTATCAAGAAAATGGAAAAGAAGATTAGAGACTTTGTTTGGGGTGGCGGCTGCTCTACTTCCCTCAGTAATTTGGTTAAATGGGATGTTACAGCTCAACCCATCTGTTTCGGAGGTCTTGGCGTTGGTTGCCTCAAACAAAAAAACTCAGCTCTTCTTAGTAAATGGCTTTGGAGGTTCATGTGTGAAAAGCAAGCTCTATGGAGAAAAGTAATTGTAGCTATTTATGGGGAAGACTCTAGTGGTTGGTGTACTAAACAACCTAAGAGAGGATATCTCCACAGATTATGGGGGGGAATTTACAAGCACAAAGACCATTTCTTCAGGTTCGTGAAGTATATTCTGGGTAATGGGAAAAACATTCAGTTTTGGTCAGATTGTTGGTGTGGGGACAGGCCCCTTTCCTGTCTCTTCCCGAATATTTTTTCCCTCTCCTTGAAAAAGGAGGGTAGCGTTGCAGATTGTTGGAGTATGGATAATCAGACATCGAATCTGGGGTTGCGTAGGAATTTGCTTGAGGATGAATGCATAAATGTTGTTGCTCTGTTTGATATTTTGCTGAATTGGGCCCCGAGCGAAGAGAAAGATGACATTACATGGAAGCTAGAAAAAGCTGGAAATTTTTCTTCCAGATCTGCCTTTCTCTCGTTATCAAAAAGTCATGGCCTTCGATCCATATCTTCCCCCCTAGTTAAAGCATTCTGAAAATTTAAATACCCAAAGAGGGTGAAGTGTTTTATTTGGGCTCTTGTGTATAGAATTTTAAATACTAATGATAAGTTGCAAAAAAAGCTCCCCAACTCGATGTTGAAGCCCTCTATGTGCTGTCTCTATTTTAAGAATGAGGAAACCTTAGACCACTTGTTTTTGCACTGTGATTATGCTAGTAAGGGCTGGTCAACTCTGTTTTCTATTTTTGATTTAACTACCAACCTCCCTAGGAGTGTAGAAGACTGGTTCAGTGAGGCCGTCTACTTGAAGCATTTTGGGCCAACAGGAAATATTTTATGGAATAGCGCAGTCCGTTCTCTTCTATGGGGCATTTGGTTGGAAAGAAATAGAAGCGTCTTTAGTTATACGAGTAATTCTTTTGATTCTTTTTGGTCTGTGGTGACAAACACAGCGTCCTGGTGGTGTACAAACTACACAAATCTTTTTTGTAATTATAGCCTTTCACTGATTGTAAACAACTGGAAGGCTTTACTGTTTTAGTTGGTCTTAGGGAGGGCCCTCTTGTCCCTCGCCTCTAGGCTGCTTTCTCTTTTGTTTTCTAATATATCATCGTTTCTTATCAAAAAAAAAATATTTAAAGTGGTTTCTTCGGATGTGTTTTGTGTTCTTCAATTACAAAGCTCACCTAAAGGTTGTCAACATAAACATATGTCATGGTAATTGACAAAGCACATAAACCTATGTCAACATAAACATTTCTGAAGGGATGATATGGGCTCATTGAAATAAACCGAGAGACAAACTCGTGTAAGATCCTTTCCAACCAGGAGACAAACGGGAGACATTCTGTAAAATTTTAAAACTACATTTATTAACAATAAAAACCAGTATCAAAGCAGTAGAGATGATAAAACAAAATTCAATATTCACCGTATAGTATGATTTCACTTGCACCAACTGAATGATAGTTTCTACAAAGGAAATATTTTCCACATGACTTCTCTATCAAGACATTGCGACAAAATGATTACGATGAAAGAGTAAACATCAAACTAGAATAGATCATATAACAAGCTTACCACTATATTTTCCACTGCATTCGGTGGAAAATCATGTTTCATCAACTAGTACTCACCATTGTGAACTTCATTAGGAAACACAACAAATCTCATATCAAAGATGCTTAAGCAACATACATATTAAAAGGCCAGTAAAAACATGATGTTTGAGAGAGATCCCTGCTTCAACCATTAGGCGATAAACAAAACAAATGCAAAAATATTAACACCAAACTTCCTTTGAATCCAATCGATTCACACTTTCCACCTTCTACGTCACAGTCCAGAACAAACCTGAAAACCAATCTCTCAACACAAAAACCATCAGTTTATCACCAAAAAAACATCAGAACACTTACTTCAAGTCTCACCACCCGAGCTTATCAACCGTCACAGTCTAGAACAAACCTGAAAAGCAATCTCTCAACACAAAAACCATTAGTTTATCACCCAAAAAACAACAGAAAGAAAAAAAATAAAAAGAGAGACAGAGAGACCAAATATAAAATCGCGGTATTGGTTGAATCGAAGGAATCCTGTCAAGATCCAAATTCGAAGCTTTCGATGTCGGGAGAGAGGTACAAATTTTAGAATTTTCATATGGAAGTCACGTTGCGCTGTCTCTTTTTTCCCTCAATTTTCTAAAATCAAATATAAATTTTTTAGAATACTATGTAACCATATAAAACTTATAAATCTTGAAAATGTGTGAAGAGAACAACTTTCAGATCTAGAACAAACATCAACCAATGTCTCAGATTTGCTTAGACATGCTAAAATGAAGGCGAAACTAAGGGAAAACACACTTTAATTGAAGCTTGATGACGATAGGTTGAATCGACCTCCCAGACCTAGATAAGGATGAAAAGATCTTGACGAGAATGAAACGAATCTAGATGACATGGACGACGTTGGACTTACCTCGACGACGTGGGCAAACCTCGACGGCGACAGAGAAGATGAGATGATGATGAACACGTGGACGACGTGGGAAATCTTTGACGGCGGCGGAGAAGATGAAATGATGATGAACACATGGACGACGTTGGACTCACCTCGACGGCGGAAGAGAGCTAGATGAAGATGATGATGAATCGAAATAGTGAAGGTTGGGAGAGAAAGGAAAGAAAAAACTAGGGCTTTCCTTTTTTCTATTTGTTGCACAAAGTCTCCATCTGCAACCTTCTTCTTACTTCTTACATCAAACTGACCAAATTGTCGGTGTCGGTTCCACTACTTCACATGGTGCGTGACTCTTAATAGCAAAACACTTGACCATATGTTGTAGCATTTCTTTGTCTTGAAAAATCATTCCTTTGTACAATTTCGTATTGACAGTAACTATTGGGGCTACAATTAGATTGTATTCCTGAATACTATCGATTACATTCATATCTAACTCAGTGAATGTCTTGAGGGAAATTCATGTTCACAGCCATAGAAGTCCATCTCTTCAAATTCATCCTCCGTTTTTGTTCTAAAATTCCTATAGTCATTGTTAGCCATCATATCTTCATCATTGCATAATGGTGGTGCAATTGATTCAGTATCAAGGTCAATATATTGAGTCAGGTCTTCAAATTGACTAAAAGGTTGTGGTTGTGCATTTAAGTTTATATCCAATCCTACCCTACTCAAATTGACATACAAATGCACTAGATTTGGGATCGACATTGCTTGAAAACATAATGTTCATTGCTTGTTCGTTAGGAATAGGGAATGACATAGACCTTACTGATCCTGATGGTGTTATAATAGGGTGTCTATATCATCTCTAACTGGTTTGAACTCATATCTACACCAGGTGATAACCCAACAATCTACAGTGAATTGTTCAAACACAATTCCACTATTCACATTTCCGCTAAAACCTCCACATGCGAGTTGGTCATAATCAACTCCATCAACACTATCAATCATATGACTTAGGTATATGCGTTATGATTCTATGTAATGCGATGAAATGAATACGCGATACAAGTTTTTCTGACCTAGTCCAAGTGTAAACTAGATTAAATACTTGGTAAATCCAGGGTCGAACACAAGAAATTTTTTTGTTTAACTAGTGAATTAATTCTTATTCTTTCGAACAAACAAGAACAACTTCAACTGCAAATGCCTAAAATATTTCAGGCTTGCTTTCAATCACCAACCGACCAACAAAAGAACTCCAGCAAAACAATCATCAATACTTTAGGGAAGCAAAGAGACATACCAAAAATGTCCGTAAAGAACCGCACTCCGGCCACAATGGGATGGTGGCAGTACGCAGAAGAGATGATCTGGGATTTCCCCAACATGGAAACAAAGACAGCAACCCGGGGGAGAGAGAAGCCGGCTGAGGTGTCTCTATTTGAGAGTATTGAAGTCGGCTGTGCATTTAAAGCTCTGTACACAAAGAAACTACAGAAAAATTTAAATCATTTTTGGTACATCGATTATCCATATGAGGTTCATGAGGGGAACTTTAACTTTGGCCCAGCGGAGGTTACAAAATAGTTATTAAAAGTAATAAAAATTAAAATTATTATAAAAACTGAGCAGTACCCTTACCCTAAATAATATTTACATAAACATTGAGATCAAAAGAAGAAAACATTCCTCCCACCAATCCAGCAAGAACCACCACTACAAATTTACCTACTGATCAAAAGAAGGGAATTATATTTTTTTTAAGAAAAAAGATGAAGAAAAAAATATGACCTATAAACGACCATATAACCTATATTAAAGTGAACAAGAATGCTACAACAATACACAGAATCAGAACATAAGCATTACATATCGATTTAAGTATTTACATCTTCGAAATTGATCAAGGACGGTCCTATGTGAATAACAGGCCCTCCCAAAATCATGAAACATTGTAGGCTTCCGTCATTTGGCAAATTAAAGAATCCAACTAATAATGGAACTAATAACTAAAACTCTTGCATTAATTTGAAGTCTCCTCAACGGTATCAGATTGACTATCAAAGTTGATATTTTCAGTTTCATTTAAAACCCCCACCAAGTTAAGACTGTCTGCTTGTGGACTTTCTTTCAAGTAATCCAGAATGAAAGGTTCAATTAGTTTCCAGAACCATGTGGCATTACTTCCAAGTAAACCTATCCAATACATGCTGCCCTTCCTTTTCACTTTGCAATGCATGGACTTCTCTCTCAGAGATTTAACAATCTTCTCAACACCCTCATGACTTCCCTTTAGTTTCAGTAAAATATCCCCTGATGATGTCCTGCAGCCTCCATACATATACCAGTATGCAAGAACACGAGGTGAAAGCCAACGGTGAATAAGATTAGGGATTGCACGACGGCCTCGTGGCCAAAACTGATCTGCGTAGAAACCAAAATATGAATGTGAAACAGTGCAGAATTTATATGGTATATCTATATCACCATCGCTCAATTGTGAAGCAGAATGCAACCACGTGTGATATTGCTCATATATGTGTCTCCTCAAAACAGAGTGGGTTTTACAGTTTTTGTGGAATTCAAATTGGATTCTGTGATTTTTCCTCTCTTCATCAGACTCTATCTCCAGGCCACCTAACAACAGCCCTACTAAAATCTCCCTCTGTTCTTTACTCAGCTTCAAGCTCATTGGCTTCTTAACCTCCTTTCTACTCAAGCTCAGGACATAATCAAGTTTCTCCATTAAAGGAGGATTAATGTCATACTTTTTCTGACACATCAAATCATATATTCTTTCAGCCTTCATATAATTTCCAAATAAAAGATACCCACTTAAAATGATGTTGCATGAACGAGCATTTATACCAATTTCTCCATTTGTTTCCATCTGACTAAATATTTCTTCAGCCCTGTCAAGATTACCAACTTTTACCAAAGAGTCCAAATATATGCTATAGATGGTACGATTGGGTTTACACTTCTCAAGGAACTGAGAGAAGGTTAACTCTAACTTATCATGTAAGCTTAACTTGAAAAACATATTCATCAAATCAACATAAGCTGGCGTGAGGGGTTTTAAATTACTCTCTATGAAGCCTGCCATGATTGATTCTGCAAGTTCTATCTCCTGAAATTCACATAAAATACCAATAATTGTCTGATATGCTGCAGCACTAGTAGAGTTCAACTGCTCCATCTCCCTAAATATCTCCAAAGCTTTCATCGGTTGACCCATCTTTGCATAGACTTCCATTTTATAAACAAAAGCCTGAGATGGGATGTCACCATCTAAATTCTTAAGTTTTTGCCACAATCTTTCTGCTTCCATTACATCTCCCATTTTCGAGCTTGCTCTCAAGATGGACAAAAGGACTTCTCTTTCCTCCTTGATTCCTGCTTGTTGCATTTCTTTCCTAAGTGACACTATCCTTTCTCTGTCAATAGTATCCTGATAACTATGTAGCCAAATTAGACCACCATATATATCTTTATGTAGCTCGAGTCCACTTGTTACCAAATTGAGATATATAAACTCAGCCTGTTTGAGATGGTGCTTTGACAAATCCCCTGGTTTGCTCATAAGAGCTCTAAAGAGGGAATTGTGCAAGCTAAGACGTGGTTGGTAACCTCCTAACTGAATCATACGATTGTAGATGGTACTTGCTTCCTCTATGCATCCTTGAACAGGTGCACTAAGGTACGCAACAATCAATATATGAAATGTGGATTCACTTGGCACGCATCCCTGATTAATTATATCATCGAATACTTCTCGACACTTGGAGAACTTCCGTTCCTTGCCCATGTAATCAGCAAGCTTGGTAGATAAAGCATAATCAAATCGATACCAATGTTGTTGCATCATCCACTTGTACACCTAATCTTCAAAATGAAGAAAATTAAAAAATGGAAAGAAAATTATGACATCGGTTACAAAAAATAGCAAATATAGAGAACTATCAACATTTACTTTTATTCTGAAATTTTGTTCTATTCTAAATGTTGTTCATCATGCTACAATAGTGTCCTACTATAACATTCCAAACTTTTCTACAGTATTATAATACAAACATATACAGCACAAAAAATATAGCTGAAATTGAACGCTTTCAAATAATTCCCTATTATTCAACAAACCCACGATTGCATTACAAGTTGCGATACCTATGGTGTTGGAACATAATAGACTAAAAAAGAAAGAGAAATACACTAACCCTAAATGCTGTCTCGTTTTCACGAATACGCAAACAATGCACGGTGAGATAGGTTGCATCATCCTGCCCCATCCATTTTTTCTGTGCATTAAGCAGTCGTATTACTGTTCCCGGCTTTTGTGCTGGCAATTCCTTACAAAGCCAAGCCAATTTGGATCTTCGCCATTGCTCCGGCAACTCATCCAGCTCCTTGACTTCAAGCGCAGGCGTTCCCAAATGTTTCAAATCCACCGATGCAAAACCATTTTCGAAATGAAAACCATCAGCCCCATTACTGCATGGAGATGATAAGTGCTCCTCAGATTCGGACGGGGAATCCCGGTCGTACACCAGCTGTTTAACAGAGGAACCGGAAGCAAAGGCACGAATTCGGGGAAGTTGTCGTCGTACTTCAACAGAATATGCAGGGATAAAGAGAGTACGGATTATATGATTGGGACAATGAAAGTAGTGATGGCTTGGAGAGAGGGAAAGAGTGAGAGAACGGAGAAGGGTCACAGTGGAAAATGCAGAGGTAGGAATGGACATGGAGAAAACCATAGGAGGATTACGTTTAGACAGAAAATGCAGAGTTTGGAGTCAAAAACCCGAGTTTGGGAGCCAGTTCTAATCATCAGCCAGCAAGCAACTATTTCAAAAACAAAATTAATAAGAGTCACAAGTAGAAGAAACAAAATCAACCAACAAAGAAGACAGTCTTCTAATTCGTTTAGTGTGCCCAAAATCCAAACAGTACAAACGGAACCCCATTAGACAGATTCAGAATTAAAAAGAAATGAGTTTGAAATAGCTTTTGAAAATAAGAAGAAAAAAAGTGAAATGATACCTGAAGCAGGGTGGAAGCATAAAGTGTGATTTAGATTCGAATAGCGCCTTGAGTGGTAATGCGGAATTAATTTTGGTTTATAGGAGATTCAACTTTAGGTTTCTCGAGCTTCTGGTACATGTATATCCATGGCGGTTCTTAAGCAAGGCGGGAAGCCGGAAACCCTACCGGGCAAGAGGATAATAAGTGTTGATAGTTCTTCGGCAATTTCCAAAAAAAAAAAATTGGATAGGGGTCAAGACGCAGTCGGGTGCCGGCGGCTGACTCAAGTGCCCCTCGAACCGCGCGAAATGGTCGCCTATTACACGGGAAAAAAAAAAGAAAAAAAAAAAGAAAAATTTAGGATAAAATATCATTTTCATCACTCTACTTTACTTTACTTTGTTGATTGTTGTTATATTTTGACCTTGGGTTACAAGGGATTGGATACTAAGAGATAGTTTTGGGATGTACGTGATAATTAATATGAAAGTTAAAACTATTTGAGTTCAGTTCAATAATTTGTAAAAATTCAAACTAAATAATTTTTTGCATTCAATTCAATAATTTGTAAAAACTCAAACTAAATATTACTCAACTAAAGGCTAAAGATCAATTAAATTTAACATAAAATAATTTTTTGTTACGTTAATTAGTTGCTTAGTTAATAAAATAAAAATTAAAAGAATACCTTTTAACTAAACATAATTAAATTAAATATTAAATATTAAAATAATTAGATAACTAATAATAATAATAATAATTTATATTAAATAGTTAAGATAACATAAAATATTAACAAAATATTAGTTGAAATTATTAAGAATAAATAATATATTTATGTTTAATAATTAATTAAAGTTGATATTATAAATCATTTATATTAATTTATAAATTAATTAAGCTATATTTTTGTTGTTCATCTACCATGCATAAAAATCTTATACTTTTTCAAGATATTAAAAAACTCATGTTTGAGTTTTAAAGTTCCTTGGATAATAATATCTTGGATTCTAAAAAGTGAAATTTTGTGAAACAAACAGGATATTAAATGTCTGTCTGAAAAAACCTCTAAAACAAACGGGTTTTGTGTTGTTTTGGAAGAAAAATTAGTAGAAAATGGTTGTTTTGAAAAATATTAGCAAAATAGGGTTGTTTTGTCATTCAACCCTTCATCGCTAGCTGATGCTGATAAGGTTAGTTGTGAGACCTTCAACCAACATTGCATCATTTAGAGAAGGAAGACCAGGAAAATTGAGTTTCCCTTTTTCCAATTAATGATCTTACATGAAGCATTGTCTCCAAAGGTAACCTTTCCTGAACTCACAGATTTGATGTTTGATAGATAGCTCTTTTTAGCGGCATGTGCCTTGAACTTCTGCTATCAAAATACCAGTCACACTTTGTTGAAGACCTAAGTGAAGTTAGGACAACATGACATTTATTCTTGGCAGCTTTCTCTCTAACCTATATGAATTTAGGTTTTGCTTGATATATTTGCTTTGTTTACATACTTGAAGGGCTTCATGAATAAATTCAATAGTTGATAACAATACGAGTGCTTCTTGTTAAGCACACCTTTGGAGATACTAGAAGATCCGACAATCCCATAAGATTCAGGTTCTTTAGCTTTATCAAACTTAATCTTGTGCTTGCCTTTGAGCTTCCACTGGTTGTTGGGGACTAATTCTCACACTTCGTGAAACCAACACTGGACTTATTGTCAGATGTCTTTCCCGATGTTAGTTTCTTCTTAAGAGACTTTGTGCATGAGTTCAGCATTTTGACATTTTTCATAACTGATTCCTTCTCAACATTAAACGCATATCTCAGTTTGGAGAGCTACACTACGTTGAAGCTCTGTCAATTTGTCATCATCCCTTTCCTCTTTAATTTCATTGAAGTTGTAGGTGAGAGCTTAGTTATTCTCTAAAAATAAGGATGAGATCCATCTACTCCATTTCTCTGATAGTTCTTAACGCAAACTGTAAAAGAGCAAAGAGATACAAGAGATTGTATCCAGCGGCTCGACACAATTTCTATTATCCCCATTTGTATTTTGATTTAGTTTGCATTTGTCTTTTGAGCCAAACGGTCAAAAGAAACTACATAAAATATAAACACTCTTCATGATCCATCTATCATCTTCTTATTTTCCATAATATGAGTTCTATGAAGTATAAAATGAAGTAAAAATATAAGAGTTTTCTTTAAAGAGTATATATGAATAAACATTCATCTTGTTTAATCTGTGTTAAATTCAACACCTAATCCAATTGAGAGATTGAGTTACATATTGATAGTCAACTACTCGAGAGAGCAAGTGACTTAGGTCAAATTAAACAAGTAAAGAGTTGGCTTTAGAAATAAAGGTAAGTTTTTGGTTTGAACCTTAACATGCATGTCTAGAAAGAAGAATGCTTGTGACACTAAGGCGCTCCAAGGTAGCTTGTCTTAATTAAAGGTTGAACATGAACACATTATTTGTATCTACTTAGAGAAAATATATTAATGTAACTTCAACATATATATCCAGAGATGTGAATATGTATGCCACTATGCGTCAAAAGGTTGCACTCCTAAATTAAATAGAAGTTTAATATGATGCTTATTCTTGTTTTAAAGAAACTTAGTCTTTTTAGTTCATAACTTCCATAACCAAGAGGACATTCCTTCACTTTTCTTTCAAGTCTATGATAACTGCAATAGGCATATTGGATACTGTATAGTTCACTGCAAGAGGCATGACATTGCCATACTTACCCACTTTCCACCTCACTCATCGCATCCCATTTACATGTACATATTAGTTTAGTTAGTTTTAGTTACATACTGCACATATTGGATACTGTATAGTTCACTGCAAGAGGCATGACATGGCATGGATTTAAGAAAACCTCTAAGGCCCTAAGTTCGACATTGGCTCATCCAGGAAACCTTTGTTGATACTTGCACTTAGGCAAGACAAAAGAAAACTTATGTGCAACTTGAAAGATCTTTTAAAGTTAAAGTAACGGATATGCGTTACCATCATTGCCGCACTTTTAGTGAATGTGTCAACTCATAGCCAATTCAGTCGCTTATTTAGAACTTCATTGATAAATCCATGAATAAAGGAACTTCATCACGTATGAATTTACCAAAGGATATAGTCATCACATATTGCATTATTGCATCTCTAGCATCGAACTCATATCACACCCAAACAAGCAAACAAGTTTTTGACGTCGTTGTCGAAGATTTTGCAATGGAATTCTCAAATGATATGTGTATTTTTGTCTCTTGTAGAAAGTTTAGTTTTCAACGTATCGTGTACTTACGCAAAGAGTATGCAAACAATTTAAAAGCAAAGGATTAGACCTGAGCTTGTATTTGACCCGAAAGTTGAACGGACTTTTTAGGAAATAAACAGAGAAAGAAGAGAGAGGAGAAACCGAACTCACAATATGGTTGATAACGACAAGCAGAACGTTATTTTTCTTTTAACCTCTACAACCTCCCTTTACTGATGGGTCTTAGGCTCCCCCGGATAGAGAATCCTATCTCGTGGCTCAATCTTAGGCTCCCTTTAAGATTGAGAATCTTTTCTCCACATCACAGGATTAGGCTCTCTCTAAACCCAAATAATCTTCAGTATGTTACATACAATAGTTGAAGAACTTGCAACGAAACACAGTGAGCAACGAGCAAGAACATAATGAAAAACACAATTGCCATGAAGAATAGCTATCACAGATGAATTGTGATGTTTGTAAATATTTTCAAAAGTTTTGTCATTTAACATAACTTCTCGTACAATTACCTATATTATATTTATTGTCAATTTCATAAGTAACAATAATAAAAATAATTGTTTGCTTTTAAGAAAGGAAGCTAGAAGCAAAGAAACTCTGACTTCTTTTGTTGAAAATATTTCTAAAAAAGAGCATTTACCAAATAAATAGGAAACGAGAAACAGGAAAAAAGAAACGAAACATTAGCGAACAATCCTAACTTAGTGAGATTATCTTAAGGTGCCTTTTTTCATCTCGATCTCGACCTATGAAAACCCGAAAAAACAAGAATCGCCTTGCTAAACTTGTTAGATGATGGTTTCAGTTACAATCAAAATGTTATTTCAGATACATATTTTGCATACATATTTTGAAGCATTTTTACAAACAAATCCTCTGGTTTTGAATAGAATCTACAATTCACATATAGCAAGCTGATGAAGCCATTGGAGATCATTTGTCTTCTTTCTCCTTTCAAAGCTCTAGCACAACAACTGTTCATTCAAAGCAGAGAAGAAAAGTCAAGTCAGCTCTTCATGTCTTTTTTGTTCTATGACAATTTTTTATAAGTGATCAGTTTGATGAAAATGGGGATTACAGTCTTACATTCAGAATCTGTAGTGATCCAGCTTCCTCTTCTTGGATAATATTGATTGATTTCATGAATAGCAGTGGAATTCAGTGTAATGGAACAGTTCTTGAAGGGAGACACCGCCGACATCGACGAGTATGCTGAGGAAATGGAGGAGCAGCTTTCAGCTTCCCATCTGAAACTGATCTTTGGGGAGTCGTTACTCTCTCGATCATCGTCCAAGCCTGCTTTAAGAGTTGCTCGGTTTCGTAACCGTGAAACCTGAAAAGAAGTTGCACAATTTTAAGCCATTATTATTAAGTGCCCTTCAATATCGTATCAGTCAAACATAAATACTTCAGGCTTGTTTGGAAAAACATTTCAAAATGTTTAGAGCTAAGCACTTAAAAACAAAATAGTCAGAGAAGCTACTATTAGAGGATACAATATTAAATTTGTCTTCCCCATTAGCTCAAGCTTCTGGGTCAACCAGTAATTTAAGATGCTATCAAAGAAGCTACTCAAAGAGGTCTTGTGTTCAAGCCCAACAATGTTATTTCCAGTTAATATTATTTTTCACTTGTTAGATGTTCTTCATATCTCAATCCCACAAGTAAGAGGGAGTGTTAAATGATATGATATAAAATTTGTCTTTTATCTATCAACTTAAGTTTTTCGGTCAATCGGTGATTTAAGAGTTAGCTATTCGTTATTAAGGATATTGGTAGCCATAATGGTGATAATAACACCAATGACTTATGCTTTGGTTTCTTTCATATTCAACATGAATACAGATTAGAGTCACCATTCAATATGTATTTGGTAATGTAAGAAAATACCAATGAAAAAATAAAATTTACTTGAACCTAAGAGCTTCTTTTGGATTTATAGTTTAATATCGAATCAGAACAAGAGGGCCTAATTCGACTGATATTGATACAGTTCATGTTTTGGGTTCCACAAGTCAAGTTAATCCTAAAGCCCATACTTTAAGATGGTATTAAGAGTATATGTACTTAAACTCTTAAGCTTAAACTATTGAGTTATGTGATGGTTTAAGTAGTAAGTGATGCAAAACAATCGAATATTGTTTGTAAAAATAAAGGATTTCCAAATATCCAACAAACAAGAGGATAAGTTATTAAGAAGTTAAGAAAATCACCTTGCCAGTGATGAACTTCCCTCCTTTTTCTGATCTTGAAGCCATAGCCCATCTCAAAAGTTCCTTCATTCTTGATTTGGATTTGGTTTTATTCTCCCCATTAGCCAAAACTTTCTTCTCACTCTTATTGCTACATTGCTCTGCTAAAGTTGCATCAGTTATAGGCAAGACTTTGGTGCCTGCATGAACAGAAGAAGAATCTGCCTTTTGACCAATCTCTATAATTCCTCTAGCAATATCTTCTTTTTTCATCTTTTGAACCCAATATTGGTGCATATTATCAAAGCCTTGGGTTCTTGGTCTCTTTATATTAATGGTACTATAAAAACAAGACTTTGCAATATCCTTTCTGCACAACAAAGCAAATGATTTCAACTTCTTTAGATCAAATTTCCTCCCTTCAAATCCCTTTGATCTTTGAGAATTCCCACAAGGACTAGACACCACGATCTCTTTTGTTCTAGCAGTTCCTTTATCTGTCAAAGAAAAAAAAAAGTGAGTTTCATAACACTTTAAACAAATCATTCCCACTTTGACATTTTATCAAATAGGTACTGTGCATTTTTCTCTTACCACAACTTGTTCCCTTCTTAGTAGATTGTGTCCTTTCTCTTTGTTTTTCATTTGTTTCCTTGAAAACCCATTGCAAAACTTGCTACAATTTATCAAAACAACAGATACCCATTAATCTTTAACAGAAAAGGAAAAACACATTTCTTTAAGGAACTTTTCACAAAGCAAGATGTCTTTTTTTTTCTTTTTTTTTTTTTGAAAAAAGGCCTTACCTGCATGACTGAGTGATAAAGTGAGGTTTTCTTTAAAAGGGGTTATGCACATGTCATGGAAAAATGACAAAATTTGAGTCAAAATGGAAGAGATCTGTTCTGTGCTGTCTCTTTGCTGAAGATTCCCTGTCTCCACTGTGGAAAAGGCTGAAGGGAAAAATGAGAATGAGAATCTAAGGAAGATGGGGAAGACAACCAAGCAATGAGTACAAGAAAGAGTTGGCATGTGAATGTGAGTGATTTATAAAGAAATGTTGTAAAGGGACTAAGGATTATGATTAAAATACTAGATGCTAAAAGATTGTTACCATGTGGTTGGAGTTGGGACAATTTGGAAAGTTAACTAATCCAAGAAATCTCTACTTCAACAAGAACTTTGCTCAATTGGACATATGTATGTACGAAAAGACAAGAGGTTTGTAGTTCAAATTCTCATCCGCAATTTCTACTAAAAAATAAAGAAGGGAATCAATTTTGGGCAATGTGGCACTCGTTTTAGCCATACACTTGGATGGATATGGATTATTGATTTAGATTGGTCCCAATTACATGGGCCTATGGCTTTTAAGTTGAGACTATGATTCATATCTTTGGGAAAGAGTGATTAGCATTTTTTGCATTGGAGTTAGTTTATTGATGAAGAAATACATTTGTAGATATGATCATTTATTGAGGGGTTTGTAAAAGAGAATGTCCTAGAAGGTGTTTTTCCAAAAAAAAAAAAAAACATATGTTTAGATGAGAGAATTTGAATGTTTGCTTGTTTGGTTCATTATGGACCATACTTTTTTATGGGAATGATAATAATTTAAAGGTTAAAATAATATTTTGATAATGTAATTTGAGTTTTGTTTCGTTTTGGTCTCTTTGATTTTGTTGAATCTTTAAAATAGTTCGCTAAGTTAGTTTATTGTTGTTTTTTAAAAAATTGTGAAAATATAGTCGCCTATCGTCTTTCGTTATATAAAAATTATTGTTATTATTTAACCAATTTTGATAAAAATTAATTTTAAATAGCTAAATTTAAAATTTATTGAAAAATACTGCACAAAATTTAAGATTTATTAGAAGTATAAGGACTAGAATTGAAAAATTAAAAATATATAGACTAAAATAAAAATAGAGTGAAACCTAAAAGTGTAAAGACAACGAATACATATTTTGCAATGTTCTATAGAATTTTTCAAAAATATTCATTTGTTTGATATTGTTTAGGCTAAATTATGGAAATACATTTAAACTATGTATTCCGTGTCAAAAATATACTTAAACTTTCAAAAGTTGCATTGATACTCTTTACCTTTTAAAAAGAAAGTTTAAAATGCTTCCATCGTCAGTAAAGTGGTTAATTTATTTGAAATTGTCTGGAGCTGGAAAAAAACCAATTTTAAAACAACTTATTAGATGTCATCATTTTCTTCATATAGATACTCTCAATTTTTTCAATTCTAAAATCAATTTTTTTGGCAACCAAATATAAAACCAAAATTTCAAGTTAAAAGTATAAAATTTCACGATACCTCATGGTAGGTCAAAATCAACACCTCTTCTTAAATGTTAGTAAAACGATATATATCTATTATCTATATCTATCTATACTATATTAAAAAGGGGGAAAGTAGGAGAATTTTTACATTCTCCTTTTGTCCCTACAACTTTTGTAAGTGATTACTTTGCTCTTCCACCTTTAGGGCATGACTTTTCAATCGGTGTCTATTGAGCAATGTTAGAACACTAATGCAACCTTACGTCGACGAGATACAACTCATTGGATGCAAGTGGTTACTCATTAGATTCTTCAATCCTTGAGACAGACTCTTCGAGTTTAAGTGTCTGTTGATTGTTTTTGTATAGGCTGTTACACATCTGAATGAATGTATTCATACATGTATAGATGTGATACATGTAAAAGGCGACTTATCGAGTCCAAGTGTTCGTTGTGAGATGTTATAATAATAAAGGTTGTCCTTCATATCTTCATTTTACAAAATAGATTTATTATATGTGAAAGTTAAAGTCGAATGAGATATTTACGTCACAAAACAATATTTGGATGTAGTTGGGGTTACATTTGGAATATTTTCCTCCATTACTAATTTTATAGTTTTTTTATTCTTAGAATGGGATTTTGTTATATCATATATATTTATAAAGTATATACAGAGAAGTAGAAGTTATTTCAGTATAATTTATAAGCATGATTTACAATTAATAAATATAAATGAATTTTCAACATTCACGCTAAACCTTTAACACATAAAAAATAAAATTATAAATCACAAAGTTCTTAAACACGTGTGATGCACGTGAATCATTATTAGTATCTATAAATGTGGCAGTGTAGGAGCATCTTTTGTTTTCTATTTTGCCCCTACCTTCTTTTAATAAAATCCTATTTTACCCTTCTAGATGGGACACGACTCTTCGAGTATAGGTGTTCGTTAAGTGATGAGTCTAATTGGTGCAGTTGCATTATAACAAGTACAATGATATCGACGAGAGATAACTCTTCAAGATGGGACATAATTATTTGAATGTATGTGTTTGTTGAGTTCAACAGACATAACTGATATTAATAGGTTGCGACTACTCAGATAAAGATGGTTGCATATTGAACTATTACATTGTTTCACTTACAAGTAAATTATGTATGATAAAAAAAATACATGTTATTTATTTTTCATAAATTGAATTGATCATGCACGATTGAGAAAGAAAATATTTGTATATGTCATATCATGTATTTGTATTTAATTTTTTTTCTTTAAATTGTTAAATACTATTTTAAAACATTAAATTTAAACTTTAACATTTTCACGTGTAATGCCCATCTTCTTCACGAGTATAGTCAAATACAAAAAGTACTCACAAAAGAATATCATCTTTGATTAAGGCGAATCTGCTTAATCAATAGTAATAAATATAGTAATTTGAATCACAAAAAGATCAACGAAGTCTTCATCACTACAAATTTGATAATGTATATTGTTTTTTTCTTTTCTCTTCTACTGATTATCGTCAAAATTATGATCTAAATCTCAACATGTCTCTAAACTCTCAATGTGTTTCTCTTTCAGTGTATTAAAAACCTAAATGGTCTAGCACTACAACTACTAACGTTCAACCACGTTAAAACATTTAACTCATAAGTTCACTCAATGGATTCATTATTCTCTTTTTTCTTACGATAATTAATATAACTTAACAATCAATACAAAGTAACGAAAAGAGAATTCATGGACAATAGTAACTAAAAGCGAAGTAAGAGAGTTTCGAAGAATAGAAAGAAAAAAAGAAGGGAAGTCAAAAAGTGTCAAGTCATAGATTAATGAAGAGGGATGTGATAGAGGTGTAGATAATCGGTAAAAACATCTTTTGAGTATTAACAATTTCTATTCATCGAGTATTTTAAAAATTTCCAAGAGTCCATAAATTTTTAAATAAAGTATTCTAAACTTTATGAAAATTGTATTTTTTTTTTTCTTAAACTCTTTTAGAAAGTTTTAGTTTTTTAAAATTTATTTATTAAATTTTCAGATAAATCTTGTAATGGTATCGTTCATGATTTAGCTAAAGACAATTTCTTATTAGTGGGACACGATGTTTGGTTGGTTGTTTTCTTTTTCTTAATATTTATTTATTTATTTATTTAGCCGTCAATAACGTATATATATTTTTTTAATTTGTGACATTTTTCATTATTCTAGAAATTATGTCGGTGAAATTGTTGAGGTGGGGTTGATTATGTATAAATTCTGAAAATCGTGTGGTGGGAATGGGACATACACCCAATCTGATGGGAGCAATGGGTTTCTTTTATTTTCACATGTTCTCTACATTTTTTTTCATTTTATCATTTTGGTAGGCATGAGCTGGGAACACTAATTTTGGATTTTATACACTAATTTATTTCATCCCATCATATTCTATTCACCGCTAAATTTAACTATGATAGTGAATTTGTATTCTAAAGAAAGAGATGGTTTATGACCACGAGAATTATCCTCAACGTGGTATGCGTCGTCACAAACATTTTGATGTCAAATCAATAATAATAACAATAAAATGCCAGAGACCAATTGAAAATCAGACTTAGAAAGTAAGAGACAAAAAGAATATATAGTTTGAATTCAAGATTTAAAAATAGGGTTATCGAATTGTAACATGTGTACCAATAAGTTAAGAGTTGTTACTATAAGTTGGTAAATGTAGTTGTTTTAACTAAATGACCCATATGGTCCATAGAGTTTGAATGTATTGAATGAGCATTACATCGCTCTCACATTACATATAGTTTGCGTTAATTATTCATATGTTTGAAAACACACCCAAATGCTCAATGAGACGACAAAATATCCATGTTTGTGTTGTAGCTTCCAACACCTTTCCTTCTAAATTCTCGTAATAAACCAAGTTGGCCTACGTGTCTCCTTGTCCTTTTTTCTGATTTCATGTTGACGTGGCAGTTTTCTAGTGGTTTGTCAACAAATTTGAGACAACAACTCCCCATTCCCTTGCCCCCATATTTCAACTTTGCCATTCATTTTCTTTGATTTGGAAACATGTTTTTCTAAATTTTATATACTGATGATAATAAAATTTAGTTACAGTTCTTCCTGTTTGAGGTTTGATTAGTTTAAAAAGCGACGCGTATTCTACTTAAGATCGAAGCTTCAAATGTGCTTCCTTTCAGTATTTTAAGGAAAGTAAGTACAATGAATAATAAACTTCTCTTAGTGATAGACTCCTCATCTGTAAATATTTTGAATTTGGTTGTTATATTTTCAATTTCTCAAAAAATACATGAGTACTGAACAAAATATACTACTTTGATGTACTTTAAAAGAAGGGTTTTCTACATTAATAGTCGATTTAAATAGCTTTTTTTTTTTTTCATGAATAGTCTAATTTGGTAGGTTTCATACAAATCAAACATTTATTTTTTAACAAAAAAGGGATGTTTACAAAATTTAGAACTCAAGTACTATTATCAAACTTTAAAAGGAAAAAATCAATGTTCGTTCATCTACGTTCTAAAATGCCTAAATCGTTTAATTGATTATCAAATTTTCAAATAATAAAAAAGAAAATCTAAAATCACTCTATTTTTTCATGATTTGCTTCGCCGACTGTGGAGCATGCTTCTAGCAGCGACGTAGTAGACCGTTTAAAATTCGCCTTTCATTCGAAAGAAAAAATAATATTGTGACCCCAAAAAGTTTCTAATCCGTAAGGAAAGAAAGGTCTTCAATAGTCATAAAAATCTCACCATCTCGACCGGTTTCTACTTCTTCTTCAATCATATACCAGTACTTAGTGTCCATGTAATCTACCTCATGCATGTTAAATTGTCTATAAATAGTGAAATTTGATGGATTTTATGAGACACATATTGGTTGAAATTTCAAAGAAATTTGAGATAGTAGATAATTTTGGAGAAAGTTTCAATTTCTTTATTTTCGTATTTTCATATTTTATTGATTATTTTATTTATATATTATGTTAAATTTGTTTTAGTATTATATTTTCTTGATATTCGTGTTTTCGTTGTGTCTCATTTTTACAACACATTATCAGCACGAGCTCTTATCATTTCTCCCGCTAAAGCTAGGTCCTAAAGGTATGTTGGTTGTTTCCCTACTCGTTATAATTAAAAAATATTATTTTTCATATTTAGCATATATTAATTTTCTAGTATAACTACAATATTTTATAATAGTGTTACCTTGAAAAATATTACAAAATTATAATTTATAGTATTTGATATTAATAGTAATAATTATTTATCATAAATGCTTGATGTCAAAATACACCAAGATGCTAAAAAAATATGATCATAAAAAAACAATTATATTCTTCATAAAGTTCATCATAAATGGATGCATTTGAGGCCCCAAAAATTTAAATTAATATGATAGAGAAGAGGTTTTCTACGCTTCGGATATGGTCCTGTAGTAACAATATTGAGAGAAATATTTTGAAAAAATATATTATGAACTTATCTAATGTCTTCTCGTGGATGAATGAAATAACGAGTTATTGATTTAAAAATCATGAATATCAGTCAATTAAAGAACCAACATTTCCTGAAGTGAATGTTGTAAATTTTAATAATGGTGGATGAAAAATCATGAATCTTGACAAACTAGAACAATCTCATTCCTTGAAGTGAATGTTGTGAATTTGACAATTGTGATCAATGTTGTGACCGCTGTCGAGGAAAAATAGTTATTTATTGTGGTTGATTGTTATAATCATTCAAAATTTCAAAAGAATCACACGAAATGATGATCATAAAAGAAAAGGTCCATAAGAAAAAGAGTAAAATGTGAAAGCATATTTTGCTTATCAGATTAATAATATATTTGACTCTTCCAGTATGATAAATTTGGATCTAGTATATATTTTTAATCTTCTGAAGAGAAAATTGACATATTTGATAAAATAACATTTTTTTTTAATTTATCATAATCAATATTCTTTTTTATTTCTCGTTTTTTTTATTTTTCTATTCTAAGTTTTATTTCTCTCATTGTAATTATTTCGTTTAATGAAGAAGCATGGATAGTTTTCTTGTGTTGAATAACTAAAAACCGAGTAATGAAAATATATGTCTGGTAGAGAGTGCAACTACGCACACAATACTTTCAATTAAAAAATATTTTTTCAAACTAAAAATGGTAGAAGCAAAAGTCAATACAATATCAAACAATATCGGGTTCTGCAAACCTAATTGAAGGATTTGGAAAAGCAAACATCATTTTCCTTAGAGGAACAAAATTCACCATTGATAATGAATTGTTTTTTAGCCAATCAAAGAGCAATCTACTGAGTTTTAAAGATAAACGTTACAATGGCTATCATTTTGAGACTGATAGAAAGAATGAGATAAAATATCTTTATATTATCTCTACTGTCTCAAATAAAAAAACGTATATTAGAAAAGCTGTCTGCTTTATCTTCTAGATTATATTATACTCATATATGAGTAATTGAAACGTATGCAACAATGAACCTGGAGTTTATGAATCCAAATATATTTGTTATTTGGCATGAAAGATTAGGTCATCTGGGGTCCATAATGATGAGAAGGATTATTGAGAATTTCAATGGACACCAATTGAAGAACCAAAAGATTTTTCAATCTAATGAATTATCATGTGATACTTGCTTACAAGGTAAACTAATAATTAGATCATCACCAGCTAAATGAGAATTGAATCACCTACATTTTTAGAACAAATTCATTGTGATATATATGGACCTATTAGCCCACCAAGTGGACCATTTAAATATTTCATGGTATTAATAGACGCATCCAACAGATGATCACACTTGTGCTTATTATCAAATTGAAACTTTGCATTTGCAAGTTTACTTGCTCAAATAATTAAGTTAAAAACACAATTTCCTGATTATACAATTAAGTCGATCCATCTTGACAATGCTGGTGAATTTACATCTCAAGCTTTTTATGATTATTGTATGTCAATTGTAATAAGTGTTGAACGTCATGTAGCTCATGTTAATACACAAAATGGTTTAGCAAAATGATTTATCAAATGTTTGAGATTAATTGCTAGACTATTGCTTATGAGAGCTAAGTTTCCTACATGTTTTATAGGGACATGCTATTTTTCATGTATATTAGGCCAACAGCTTATCACAAGTACTCACCATTACAATTAGCATATGGTCATAAACTAAATATTTTTCATTTGAGAATTTTTGAATGTGCAGTTATGTTCCAATTGCTTCACCATAACACAATAAAATGGGTTCTCAAAGGAGGCTAGGAATATATGCTAGATTTGATTCTCCATCAATTATTAAATTTCTTGAACCCTTGACGGGTGATGTATTTACTGCACGATTTCCTGATTGTCATTTTAATGAGACAAAATTTTCAATATTAGGGGGAGGAATTCAAAAGTTGAAAAAAATTTACATGGAATGCATCATTATTGTCTTATTTAGATCCTCGTACAGATAAATGTGAACTTGAAGTTCAGAAAATAATTCATTTGCAAAATATAGGAAATCAGTTACCAGATTCATTTGTAGATGCAAAGAAAGTAACTAAGTCACATATACAAGTTGCAAATGTCTCATAAAAAATTGATATCACAACACAGCAAATTGTCATTAATGAATCTGGAACATGCTAGAAGTGTGATAAACCAGTGGGTTCCAAAGATAGAAATTTTTTAAAAAGAAAGGGAGTCAATAACTCAATTAAAAATATGGATGTTTCAGAAGAAATCCAATGACTCCTCGCAAGAATATCAAAGAAAACAAAACAACTGAGAATAATAATGAGATATAGATAAACTATGTCATGATAGGAAAAAGATGGAACCAAACTCATGTAGTTGTCGACAACATTTTTGCATATGTTGTTGCTCTTGATATTATATCTGAAAATGAGGATCTTGAACCAAAGTTGTTGAAGAATGTCCACGGAGAAAAGATTAGTCGTTATGGTAAGAAGCAATTCAGGCATAATTAAACTCACTTCAAAACGACAAGTTTTTTAACAGTAGTCCAAACACCAAAAGGTTCAAACTTGTAGAATACAAATGGATATTGTGAGAAAAAGAAATGAAAATTATGAGATCACAAGATGTAAAGCAAGACTGGTTGTACAAGTTTTTTTCACAAAGATCTTGTATTGATTATGAAGAAACATATTCTACAGTGGTGGATGAAATCATATGAAGATTTTTAATTGGTCTGACTGTGTATGAAAATTTGGACATGCATCTTATGGATGTAGTCACAACATATTTATATGAACCTCTTGATAATTATATTTATATGAAAGTCCCAAAAGAATTTAAGATACTTGAAACAAATAAATCAAGTTCTCGGGAACTATATTCAATAAAGTTACAACACTATATGGATTGGAACGATCAGGACGAATGTGGTATAATCGTGTGAGTGAATATTTGTTGAAAGAATGATATCAAAGTAATCCAATATGTCCATGTGTTTTTATAAAAAAATCACAGTTAGGATTTGCTATTATAACTATATTTGTTGATTATATAATTTGAATTCCTGAAAAGCTTTCAAAAGCAATAAAATATTTTAAAAAATATCTCGGAAAAACAAAATTTTGCATTGGCTTACAAATTGAGTATTTAGCATATGAGATATTTATTCATCAGTTAACACATACAGGAAAATATTTGAAAATATTTTATTTGGATAAAACACATCCATTAAACATTCCAATGCAAGTTCGTTCACTAAATGTGAAGAAAGATATATTTCGACCTCGAGATGATAATGAAGAACTTCTTGGTCCAGAAGTACCATATCTTAGTGCAATTGGTGCACTTATGTATCTTGCTAATAATACAAAACCAAATATTGCATTTTTGGTAAATTTATAGCTAGATACAGTTCCTCTCCTACAAAAAAACATTGGAATGGAATTAAGCCAAACCGAATTATACCTGTTTGGTTCGGTTCGGTTCGGTACTATTATATTATAAACTAGTCCAAATCGAACGGAACCGAATCGGTCTGGTTCGGTCCGACGGTTCGATTCGGTTTTTTACACCCTAAGTGATAGGTTTCAACGTCCCGAGTGAATTGCAGCTTTTTTAAGCTCTTAGAGGTATTTGGCAAGTTGTATGGTATATTTTCTCCTTTATCCTTAAGTTTCAAAGAGGAATAACTATCTTATCCTTGTTTCCATCAATGTTGTTTTCATTGATTGCGCTACCCAACCCTAAATTCATATCGGTCTTCTTCTACGATAAGAAATTTAGGAACTCAGAGACACAATCAACAATGTCAAATCTTAAAGTTTTCTTTGACATGGCAGTAGACAACCTCTTAATTTGATATCTTTTCAATCGTGCAGAAGGAAGTCATGGGAGATGGTCTTAAACCAAATGAGTATACATTTGGTAGTTTAATATCTGCTACTTGTTCTTTGGCTAATTCTGGTTTGGTTTTGCTTGAACAGTTGCTGATCAGGGTGGAAAAATCAGGTTTCTTGCATGATTTGTACGTAGGTAGTGCTTTAGTTAGTGGTTTGCGAAGGCTAGGTCAATTGATTGTGCCAAAAATACTTTTCAGAAGATAAGTTATAGAAATGTAGTATCCTTGAACGGTTTGATAATTGGACTGGTTAGACAAAACATAGGTGAAGAAGTAGTTGTATATATAAATTAAGTATATAAATATGAATTTAATATAGATTATATATTAAATATGAAAAAGATTTTTTTTCTATTTTTTAACTAATTTTTTGAAATATATATTTAAATTGAAAAAGATTTTTTCTGTTTTTTTTTAACTAATTTTATAAAAATACAAAAAATATAATTTAACTAATTTCGTTGAATCGATGAAAGATTACATTTGAAGGGCATTTTCAAAATAATAATAATACCCTACACATGAAATTTGTCATAAATTTTATTCTCCAAAAATTCAAAATGACTCACTGTTTTCATCATTCCCTCAAATTCTCCTTGAATAGGTGTATAACAAAATCTATTATTATAGACTTCTCTTAGCAGTGTGAGCTATTTTTAATAGATTTTGAGAACTAAATCTAAATTTTGTAATAATTATAATTTTTTTGCATTGGATTATAGTTGCAAATAGTGTTTAATTGTTGGATGAAGTATTTGGAGTAGGCTGTAATTTCAAGGTCTTTTAGGGGCATTTTAGTCTTTGCGTGGAAGTAATAACAACCAAAGAGAATTGGAAAAGAGAGATGGGTAAAACGAATTACATTAATAACAATAAACTGATTGCCCTTAAGCTAAATGCAAAAACATGGAACCAAAAAAGCAACCTTGCCCCACAAATACAATGCTGCATTCCCCACATTATCTGAAAAGAAAAGAAAAGAAAAAAGGGTAAAAAGAAAAAAGAAAAAAGAAAAACACTGCCTACAAACGCTGGAAATTGTAAAAACTGAATTTCAAGCTATCAAAACAAATATGTGATAATTCATCCCACTGGCCAAGGCAAGCATTTTAGCTCAAGCAAGAGGTAGGAAGAACAAACGAATACGATTTGACTTCGTTTAAGCCTGGTTTCCTCCGCCACCCATTCGCCCCCGTCCACGGCCATAACCTCTGCCCCCTCCTCTGCCTCTTTCATATCCAGCTCCTGCAGGAGGATAGTAATTGCTTGAAACGCCTTGTTACCACAAGAGCATTTTGCAAACATTACACGATCAGACGTCTAAAGAGTCAAATGCCTTTCAAGACTCTGAATGTATTGTGTCTATATTCAAAACATTCGTACAGTCAACTCAAGGACAGACTTCCGTGCATTAAGAAAGAAACTTACCACGGTAGGCCCAGCCTCTACTCCGCCCACCTCCTCTTCCCCAATTTGAGTATCCACCATTATCTATGATGAAGAAAGCTCACAAGAGTTAAGAATCGCACCCCAGAACAATATCAAGTCAAATGCAATACAGTGAACCCTTTAAAGCATTACTTCTATTCAAAATATTCGACTCTTCCATATTCACCTTGATAATATCCAGGTCCTCCTTGGTAGTTGTCAGATCCACCTTGGTAGTGGCCATAACCACCTTGGTAGTGACCATATCCACCTTGGTAGTTTCCGTATCCACCTTGATAGTTCCCATATCCACCTCTTCCCCAACCACGGCCTCTACCTCTACCACGCCCTCTTCCTTGGCCATACGGATCTGCAAAGTGGCAGTAATATGTCAAAGCCCAGACAAGGCAGAGTTCCATAATCCAATGATAAAGTGTTGCTGAAATCACCTTCATTAACAGCATTGTGATAAACACGTGGTTGTCTGGGTGGTCGTTGTTGTGGCAGCGGCTGCTGATTGTTATATTGTTGCTTTGGCTGTTCCACAAGGTGTGGAGCTTGATACCTACCCACAGAAATTAGTTCGTCATCATACATGCAGAAGAAAAAACCAAAGCATGAAATATGAAAGAAAAGTAGCTAAATCCCACATTTTATACCAGATTGTAAAGTTTCCAAAAACAACTTACCCCGGAGAATTTTTATTTAGCTCTCGATTGGATAACGTAATTGAAATCATTGAGACATGACGAGTCATCTCCACCCTGTGTGACATGATAGAAGTTATTTCTTGAACATCTAAAGAACTAGGCTACTTAGTACAAACCCATAGAACATGCAACAAAGTTGTAAGCAATGCATATAGAGTGAGAGCAAATTAACAAAAAGTAAAACAAAAATAAGGTTTCAATTATTTATTATACAATTAACGTCGATTGCAGAGACTAAGAAAACTTACGGTACAAGACCTTCCTCAATGGGTTCCCATACATCAGTTATGCTAACTGAGCTGATAGCAGTTTCTTGATGCAACCGAGATATCCTCTTCTGTTTCGAGGGACGCATGGCTTATGAATTATGAAATACACAATATTTGCACTCAAACGCACAAGTACTCTAAAGGAAACAAACCTTTAAAATTTCTGCAATAGCCACTGCTTTACTGATTGCCTGACCCATTGCTTTTAAGACGATCTCTCTGACACGTTTTTCCTGAATAAGTTCCAAGAACACCAATATTCTATGTATCACAGTTTTTTCTGATAACCAAAACACTATAGACAATTATTCAAACAAACAACATACACAAAAGAAAAAGGTGCTCAAAAAATAACAAGAACGAGATAAAAAAAATGAGAGAACAATAAAACGAAGATGCACCAAGGCATTAAAGCTAAAGTCATCTATCTCTAGAACAGATGACAGTAGGACATCAAAGTAGTGGCCACATTATAAATTACATTAAAAAATAACTTTCATGATGTTTAAACCTTAAATACAGAGCTTGGGGACTAATGTTTTTATTGCTCATCTACACAGTTGTAGTTCAATGAGTTTTGTAATTAGTCCCCTTCTTCCACAGTCAGTCTGCAATTAGAGTGTGTTCGTTATCTCCTTAGAATCCACCTATATGTTTCATCATTTTTATTCAAATATTTGTTCATTGTAAAAACAGCATGCACATCCAGAAAAACTAATTACAACCCAAAAACATATCAGACAAGTCATCATTAACATACTAATTCAATAAAAGAATCATCGAACAACAAAAACCCAAATTAGATTTAACACTAAAACTGTTCCAAATAAAAAAAATATATATCCAAAAACAAAAACAGAAAAGTTGTAGAGAAGAGACACGGCATTGGCAGAAAATCAGGAAGAGGAAGTCGGATTTAAGGAGATGGAAATGAAAAGAGAAAAGAGAGTGAATGAATGAGGAGGAGAAAAGATATACCTGAAGAAGTGTAGAAGCATAGGTGATGTAGTTACGAATGGCACCTTGACTAGTGATTCGGATCTCATTTTCGTTAATGGGTGATTCGGGTTTGGGTTTCTCGACCTTCTGGTATCTATCCATGGCGTGGGGAATCGAAAGAGAGAGTAAGGAGGAGGATGAGTTGAGAGTAAATAGATCAGCAAACCCTAACGGGCCACAATGGAATTTTGTGCTAACTGTTTCTCTTCAGAACAACCTAAAACCTCTCCGAGGAAGGTTTTCCTTCTTTTTTTTTCTTTATGAAAAGATTTCAAAGTACGAAATTTTTAACAATCATTTACCCATTTTTTCTATTTGCACCCCCACCTTTATTTATTTAAGTTTTAGTACCCTTTCCAAAAATTTAGAATTTAATTCTATAGTTTATAATTAGATTGTTTTTTAATTCTAACTTTTAATATATGGATTAAATTCTAACTTTTCTGTAAGAGATCGAATTTATTATTTAATCTTAACCTGTTAATAAAATTAATTGTTTTAGTAGTAATTAATATCCAATATGTAAGGGCTGGGCTGGACTTGAGATGGGTCTTCGATGGAATGAAAAAATCGAAACATTATATATTATATATATTAA
>JBBPDJ010000017.1:5641262-5655826 GCA_037974625.1 Cucumis cinereus
TCGCCACCGGTGAGGAAAATGGGGGCAAAAGGGCCGAGGAGAAGGGAGAGAGAAAGCCAGATGAGAAGGGATCTGAATGGTTCGAATTGGATTAATAAGATTTAGAGAATGAGAAAAATGGACGAGATTAAGACAATGAAGAAGAAGAAGAAGAAGATGATGATGATGTGTTCTGGAGACAAAGATGAGGAAGATGAAGCTGGAGAAATTGGAGAACAGATGAGCGAAAGAAACCCCAATCGAGGATGAAATAATCGCCCCTAAACCCTAAATTAGAAGGGGTAATGTTGGTATTTTTTTAATTTTGAAGATATGTCTATTTTTTTTCTATAAGTTGTAAATATTTTCATTCTTTTTCTATTTTTGACAATTAAATATTTTTGATTAATACAACATAATTTTATAAAATTTTCAAATTGATCCTATCAATGACTCATTTTACAAATACTTGTATTAATAATTTAATTAATATTTATTTTTTATTGTTAAATAATAAAATTTTTCAAAACTTGGAATTGAGTTTATCAATTAATCTATTAAAATTTTATAAAGTTTTTATGATTAATTTTACACATAAAATATAAAAATAATTTATTCTCATATATTTTTATTAATATTTCTAGATACAATCGAACAAATATCTATAATTCTCTACAAACTCATTTCAATGTAAATATTTTCTGACATCTTCGTTCCGAACTATGTTGAAAAAAATTACTAAAAGATAAAAAATAAATTAGATTTCATTCTTCTAGAAAACATCTAGTGAATATTTATATTTTCGATAATTTCTCTTCATTTTATTTACCATACAAATTTATTTTTATAAATATGAAATTAAAGTATACAATGGAAAAATGGTTTGGTTTCGTTGGATGAGTCGTCGAGGGAATAAGCGATCGCGCCTCTTTGCACTTCACTGCCTTCGCAGATTCAACTCGCAGGCCCTTTCTTCATTCATTCGCTCTCATTCCCGGTAAAAAGCTTTAATTCATGGCTAACAATCCTTCACAGTTACTACCGTCCGGTTCGTTTCTGCTTCTCCTTCGCTTTATATTTCTCATTCCCCATCCTATTTTGCTGCAAACCAACTCTTATTTACTGGGTTTCTTGTTGGGATTTTGCAGAGTTAATCGACCGATGTATTGGGTCTAAAATATGGGTAATTATGAAGGGCGACAAAGAGCTCGTTGGCACTCTCAGAGGATTTGATGTTTATGTCAACATGGTTCTTGAAGATGTTACTGAATAGTAAGAGCCTCCTACCAAGATCTATACTCATTTTTCTTTGGTTTGCTCATTGGGGTTGTATATGTTTTGTATTTTGCGTTTTTTTTCTTCAGTATCTTCTGTTTGTTCACTTTCTTTTACATAGTGTTTGATGTGTCTATTTATGCGTTGGAGAATGTGAGGCGAGTAGAAGAATGTATTAGGCTGAGAAAGTTGTGATAGACGAATTTGAATTATTGAGGTATGCAATTTCATTGAATCCCTTCTGTTCTTTTCCAATCTTAGGAGTGGGGTTGGGGTTAGCTTTGAGAGCTTTTGAGTTTAGGTTTAAAAACCCCTTTGTTCAAATTTTCAAAGGGAACTGAACAGTGGAGGTTTCTTCAGAAGTTGAAGAAAGTGATCGATAATCTCATCCTTGTTAAAATAGTAGGAGAAGAGTTAATAAGAGATGAGCGTTACCTTATCCATGTGCGCCATTTCTGCTGAGATTTTGTCGATGCTTGTGCTACTTTCTCAAAGTCTCTCATAACGTTGAAGATAAATGTTGGTTTAAGTGTTCAGGAAGTGCTTTGTTGTTGATACAGTTCTATTTTTACATATATAACTTTTCTTTCTGCTACTTATTCTCAACAATTGGGGCCTGTGAATTGGTACTTTTTGAACATCTCTCATCACAAACGACCTAGGGTATTAGTGGAGGGTTGGGTGGTCTGGACTAACATTAGAAGGGTGGAATATTCCATTCTCATTATTGGTAGGCTGTGGAGAGGATTTGAGCTACAAGAGGCCTTAGACAGTGTCATCCATTATCTCCCTCTCTCTTCTTGTTTGCGATGGATACTCTTAGCGAGATTGTCTCTAGAGGGTTGGAAGGCAGGATCAGATGGGGCTTAGAAGTGGAGATAGAGTTTCTTTGTCTCATCTTCGATTCGCTAATAATGCTATCTTTTTGGAGGAAAGTATTTTCCTTGTTTTGGAACATATCTTCTAAACATTATCAAGGCTTAAACTTAATAGGGAAAGATATCAAACTATGGATTTCAACTGTGACCTAAGTAAGGTGAGAAGTTGCGCTAACTTGATGGGCTGTGAGATTGGGTTTTCCTTTGCATCCTACCTTGTTCTTCCTATCAGCCATAATTAGAAATGGTCCTGTAATCCGCAAAAGACTTGCTAATTGGAAGAGAAGCTTTTGCTTTAAGGGTGGAAGATTGACCTTCATTAGCTCAATATTGTATTGAATTCCGATTTATTTCTCTTCCCTTTTTAGAGCCCAGTGTTCTATTTGCAATATGCTAGAGAAGCTTATGGGGGATTTGAGGTTGATGAGGGGCAAAGTACTCAGTGTGTGAGTTGGCAGAGGGTGGGGAAGTTGGTGAATCTTTGGGGGCTTAGAGTTGGGGAATTTGAGGGCTCATAACCAAGCCTTGCTAGACAATGGCTCTAGAGGCTCCCTCTTGAGTCTACTACTCTTTGGCATAGGATTATAGTGAGTTAGCACAGTCCTCATCTGTTAGAGTGGATGTTAGGTGGGTCAAAGACACTTACAAAATTCCTCGAAAATACATTTCTAGTGAGCTTCCTTCTATCTCTTTCTTGGTCTAGTGCTTTGTGGGTGATGGGAAGGATACTTATTTTTGGGCGTATAAATGGGTAGGGGATTGTCTCCTTTTCCCTCCATTTCTTTGTTTATATCATTTATCCTCCATGAGAAATTGCTTGATGGTTGAAGTCCTTATTTCACTGGGGAGCTTTCCCTTGTTACAGCTTGGTTTTTGTCGTTCATTGTTTGACAGGAAAACGATGGACATCTTGGCTCTCTTATCTTTGATTATGGAGGTTAACACCATTGGGGTTTTTTCTTGTAGCTCGTTTTTAAGTGCTCGTTGAATCCCTCTCCGGCTAGCAAGTATGTTTTTGTCATGTACAAGGAAGGTGAAATATGTCTACTTTGGTTTGGCCCTTTCATTGCCTTGTTTGTCGAAGGGTGAAAGAAGATCTTGATCATATTCTTTGGAGCTGCAACTTTTCATGGTCTGTCTGGAAACTCTTTTTCTTGATGTGTTTGACTCTTAATGTGCTAGACAGGGAGGTTACAAGGAGATGATTGGGGAGTTCCTTCTTCATGATAGAAGAGAAGGTTGGGCAAGTAGAGGTTTAGGCTGTGTTGTGGGGTTTATGGGAGAGAAGCAATAGGACCTTTAGAGAGGTCAAAGGTCTAGAGGCACGATTGTGACATTTATGCCTTTTTCAGGTTTCATGTTTCTCTTTGGGAGTCGGTGCTGAGGGCTTTTCATATTTGCTCATTAGGTCTGGGTCGGGACATTTGATGTTTATTGTGCTTTATCTGATGGCTTTTCAGGGAGCTAGCATATTCTTGCTTGATTTTCGCTTCTGTGGTCTGTTTATGAATATATATGTGAAATGCAAACTTCATGACAGATTGGTGAGACCATAGATTTTAGTATGTGATTATCGTGATATTTTAATCAATCCATCATTTGGACTTTTCTGTTATCTTTCGTGTGATGTAACATTGTAACCATAATTTTTCTCATTAAATATGTGAATAGAATTGGAATACCAATAGCTCCTGAGAACAGGAGTTACGATTTGGTATGTACACTAGGAGTAATATAAAACTTTGTTACATTGTCGTAGGAGTAATGATTTGGTACGTACACTAGGAGTAAGCTTTATATATAACTTTCTTCAGCTCATTTCTGCTGTTCAGTACTGGGTTAGATGATTCATTTCATTCTATCACGGTGTGGCTCCATAAAGCCTACGGTTAAATCATTATTAACAACCACATGATCGGCCTTTAGGTAGCTGTAGATGGAGCAAATATCACCATTGATGACTTTTGTTTCTGCTCTACCAATCAAAATATTGAGCTGTTCTATTGAGCCTGAATTTCCTATCTTGGCATGTCTTTTGTGCACGTGGTGTGCTTGAGTTGCTGTCTTTTTATGAACCTAACGACTCTTTATTTTGTTCAAAACACGATCTACTATATGGTTTAACTCTTTCCATATTACATTGTAGTGAGATCACTGCTGAGGGGAGACGGATAACAAAGCTGGATCAGATTCTACTCAATGGGAACAACATTGCTATTGTAAGTGACAACCACAGTTTTAATGTTTACATGCCCTTATTTAGGGAAGTCACGAGTCTGTGGACGATTTCCCAGACCAATGAACAATGATTGTGTAAGAGGCCAAACTTCATGATGGCCATGGGTGATGTCTAATCCACGCCTTAATAATGATAGTGATGGTAATTTCAACCATCATTATTCGTCTCAAATGGTTAAATGGTCAAGTCAAATTTGTATTCTTTATATGTCATTGTCTCATTGATTTGTAGGAAGGAGTTGTTTTGTGGGATTAGTGGTTCTTATGTGGTAGCCTAGTTGTAAAAAAGACTATTTTAATAAAGGATTTGAATGGGTTTAATCATTATGGTTGCCTATCTAGAATTTAATATCCTACAGGTTTCCTTGGCAACAAAATGTTGTAGGATTAGGCGAGTTATCTCTTGAAATTAATCTTGGTGTGCTTAAGTTGGCCTAAACACCCATGAGTATGGTAGTAATAATAATAAGTCAACACGTGAGTAAGTTGGTATGTACATTTTTTAAAGTTAGTCAACATGCATGTGAACTCATCTAGACAAAACCATCATGTATTGGCCTAATGGTAAAAAAAGAGACGTATTCTCAATAACTAATTAAGAGGACCTGAGTTCAATCCATGGTGGCTACCTAAGAATTAATTTTCTACAAGTTTTCTTGATGCCCAAATGTTGTAGGGTTAGATAGGTTATCCTGTGAAATCAGTGGAGGTGGACGTAAACTGTCCTGTCCTGGCCACTCACGGATATCAAAAAAGAAAGAAAGAAACTCATTTAGACAAACGGGGGAACATATAGATAAAAAACACTGATCAAAAGTCGTACAGTCAAGTAGTTGTGTATGAGTTTTTCCACGTTAGTTCAATTGTCCTAAACAATTCAATGTGTATGCAAGTTTGTCTAGTAGTTCTTTTAATGCACGTAAGCTCATCTACAGAAAACGAGCAGCTTGTATTGACGTATGATTGTTGAAACATTTTGTTGTCTATGTGCAGCTAGTCCCCGGTGGATCACCTGACCCAGAGTAGGCGTGGAATATAGATAGCATGTGGTTTTGGCTGGCAATCTTTTGCATCATTGTTATGAGTTGCCTCCTTACCCCCAATATTTACTTATATTTTGGAATGACAGGTGACAAATTTCATGTATTTGATTGAAGTAAAACGTTTTAGTTTCTTTGATATGAATCAGTGTTAGATTCCTTCATCTTGACTGCTTCCAATAGAAATATATTGGTTTAATTGTGAAGTGAATTTGACTGTTTTCAATGGATTTACTTATTCTAAACATAGATTTAAAATGGAGCTAGAGCTGTATTGTTTTAAACTAAATACTTATCTTGTAAGAAATGGAGCCATATTGTTGACCGAACCAACCCACACAGAGTTTGGTTTGGTTAGCACTTTGATGCCAAACCAAACAAATATTATTACTACAAATTGTTTAGTTAAACTTTGAGATTTGATTTGTGTTTATTTAGTTAAATAATTATACAGTTTCTAAGTTTTTCAAAAGTGACTCATAGTTCTTTCAATTTTGTGTTTTTAAGTCCTTGAACTTTAATGATGTCTAATAGGTGTTTGAGCTTTCAAGTTTATGTCTAATACGTTATTGACACATTCAAAAGTTGAAATTTTATTGATTTATTAGACATAATTTTGTGTTCAACAACTTCATAAGCTTTTATAATGTAACTTACAATTTAGGGTTTAGGGTTACTAAACTAGTATTCTTAAAAGGTTGAATTAGTAAATCCTTGTTATAAAGCAAGTATTGTTTTCCTACAATAACATTGTTGTTTGATATATATGTTGGATAAAGTGATACTATTTAAATAACTTGATTACGTGATATTAAAGTAGACTAGGGGGTGTACTAATCTGATAGATAATCCAACAACATTTAACCATTTTATTTTTCCATGAGTTATTCTATCACTGATCAATAATTTGAAAAAGGGAATTGAAGCAAAACCAAATTACACTCTTTTTAGAGTGTAGAGAGTTGATAACATTTGGTACATGAGGAGAAAAATCAGCGTAGACTGACAACAAAAAGACTTGCAGCAAATCTTAAGTTTGCGTTTAGTGGAAGCTTGGCCTTGCATTGCGAAGCTCATCAACGTAGTCACCTCTTTCAATCACAGCTGCAGCACCCATCCCTGTGCCTGCATACATACACCATAATTTAAATTTGATTAACCCGACTGAATTGCTGAGGCAACCTATGGCTAAAGTCTAAAGTCTCGCTCCATTAGAACTAAAATGACAGATCTTAGAGAAAGGTACATACCTATGCACATCGAGATGACCCCGAATCGGCTGTCCCTTCCGCGACGCTTCATTTCACTCAAGAGTGTTGCCACACAACGAGCACCTGACACCAAATAAATAGACATTTATCATCACCATACTTATGCCGTGATTCTATTTGCTTACTTAGTAGTGATTAGACAAACCGGTACTAATTAGAGCATAACTTAGTAAACAAAACACCAAATACCTTAGAACCCAGTCATTGTCAATGTAAATGTTCAGGTCGTCATGATGACCCAAAAAAGCCCAACCAACCCCATATGGATTGGGTTAACTCCAAATAAGTTGAAATTATAAGGGTTAAGTTAGTTTAAAAATTTAATAAGGGTGGTTTAGGTGAAAAAAGTTTATAACTGAAACAATTGGGGGGTCTAAAAGATAGCTCATTCCAACCCCACTCGACCCACAAACACTTTAGTCCTTATTTCAACAGGACTCAATGAACGAACTTCAGTGGAGATGGAGATGAAGATTTAGATGGAGTACGAAAGAATACCAGTTGCGCCCAAAGGATGGCCCAGAGCAATTGCACCGCCATTAACATTCACCTTTTCAGTATCAAGCTTTAGTTTCTTACAGCAATACACATACTGAGATGCAAATGCCTGCAAACCCAAAAATTGTATGCATATTAAAATAAAACAAATAACAACAACAACAACAACAACAACAACAACAACAAGAAGGAGAATTAAGATATGGGAAGGTTGTCCAATATCTTAACTCTAAAAACATATGTTATTTATCAAACAAGCCGTAAAATTTTTTATTCTTAGTTTCATTTTCTTAATAATTGAGAAAGAATGAAAAGTAACATTACCTCATTAATTTCAAAAAGGTCAATATCTTGGAGAGTAAGACCAGCAGATTTGACTGCCGCTGGAATTGCAACAGCTGGTCCAATTCCCATTACTGCTGGATCCACACCAACTACTGAAAAACTCCTGCATACACACACAGACACACATACATTTTAAAATTTAGATCGAAGATATGGTAAAAAATAAATATCATAATTGGATTTCAATCATACTTATTTCCATTTAAAGATAGATATTCCCCACACTTTATACTTCTTCAAATGAAAAAGATATGAAAAGAAGGGTGGAACATGCAAATGTTTCTTCAGGATTCAATCATTTGGAATGAACTCGCTTGTAGGTTTTTTTGTTCTGAAATCCACAATTAAGCAATAAAAAACATATAGACATCGATACATAGATATACGTGGTTCACTAACAATGTGTTAGCTACATCCACGGGGTAGAGGGAGAACAATTTGATTAGAGAAAATTTTTCAGAGTACAATACGACACCACTACATTAGAGAGTTTATATATTGCACTTTTCTAAACAATCAGCGAGACCCCGTACTAGGTTGTTCGTAGTGTCACATACCGAATTCAAGGTATTCCAACATCTTTTTTTAGAATCAGTTCTCCCTAACACAAATTTAGGAACACATAGACAAACTTGCTTGTAGGTTTGATTGTAAGAGAATGGATGTACCTGAAGACACCAAGAATAGGAAGTCCCTTCTGGATAGCTAAGCTTCTTTTCATGAGGAGGACTGCAGCAGCTCCGTCACTAACTTGACTAGAGTTCCCTATAGAAATAGCATTGATTTAAGCCATAATCCTATTGTCGACAAACATAACACCAAACCAAATTGTATTAAAGTAAAAACCTGCTGTTGTGCAGCCATTTTTCTTGAATGCTGGCTTCAGCTTTGCCAAAATTTCCATGTTTGTGCTAGGCCGTATGCCATCATCGACAGATACAATCACGGGCTTGGCAACACCAGATTTTGGGTCGATGATCTTTGGAGTATGGTAAAAAGTTTGTAAGTGACAAAGAAAACAAAATGAACACGCAATTTCTCATTATTAAAGAAGCCATTCTGCAATTACCTTCGTGTAAACAGGGATGATCTCATCTTTGAATTTACCAGATGCACTTGCTGCAGCAGCACGCCGATGTGATTCAACCTGTTGAAATCACTCCTATGTCAAATTATCACTAATGTTTAAGTTTAAAATGTTCTTGTTAACGAACATGTCCCTTCGCTGAGTCTAATGGTAAATGCAAGCAAGCCTTTGTGCTGTTAAATGGGGGAACTTCCTACTATCGCTAATTCAAGATGAAATCACCGTCAAAGAAATGAACAAAAAATATTAAATACAAAAATTTATTAAGAATACAGTCAAGGATTTCTTGACAAGTTCTTATTGCTGATAAAAACGGTATTACATGCGTAACCATTATTAAATTTGAAATGGTGAGGAGTTACTGTTAGTGTTTATAGTATATAAATACATTTATAAAATGTTGTTTTAGGAGCTAAGTCGACCCAATTTTATCAATAGACTTAATAGACCCAAGTTAAGTGTTAAGTGCAGTGAACTTACAGCAGCTTGATCTTGCTCTTCCCTAGTCACACCGTATTGTTGGGCAACATTTTCAGAAGTGATGCCCATAGGAAGCATACAATCTCGAGCTTGTTGAACGCCAGTTACCTGCCAACCACTTCAATCAGTTAATACTTAAGGTAAATCAGATCAATCAAATTCATTGAAGGTTTAAAAGGTAATTATACGTTGGGATTGTCGCTAACAGCAAATTCAATGTCGTTAATACTCATGCACTCCAACCCAGCTCCAATACCTACAGTGCAAGACAGATCTTGTTAAGGTAAAGAACTCAACAATGTTATAACTTAACTCTGTTTTATTTTCCAATTTGGGTTCTTGAATTCAACTATTCTCACCAATATCATAGTAACCAACTTTGATGGCAGCAGCTACATCAGCAACTGCTTGAAGGCCCGACGAGCACTGTCGGTTGACGGTTCTTATGCTTATCGTATCTGATGCATCAAAAAAAGAAACATCCAAGTCGTAAGCCAAATGCTTGCGGAAGATGTGAATTGGGGCTCACAAATCCCATAAGAGATAAAGCTATCCCTCTATTCATGGTTCACTTTTAAGTTTTATTACTTAAATAACTCTCATGATTTCAATCGTTGGTTAAATGGTAAAGCACTCCAAGTTTGGGCCAAGACTTATAAGAGAAATTGAAACTGTTTCTATGGGATAAAAAGGCAGAGAAAAGTGAAATGTTATATTATACCAGGGAAGCCAGCACAGAAAGCTGCCATCCTGCATTCAGAGGCTCTTATAGAGCCAGGAGCCAAAACTGTGCCAACTACTATATCACCAACTTCACTCGGATTCAACTTTGTTTTCTCAATCACAGCCTGCATCAACAATCAATATTGTTTAGAGAATCTTGAACACTTTTTTTTTTCAAGAGAGACCTAAGAACATAATCAAAAGAAACAAAGTTTGATTAAGTAGTTGGCAGAATATTGAATTGAGTCTTTACTGTCGTCACTAATCACAAAACATTGATTATTGCTATTATTATAATAATCAAGCCCAATTTTTGTCATAAAACATCAATATTGATTGAGGAAATGATGGTATGACGTCATAATACATTTTGCAATTAAAGAGGAAATACCTCAATGCCCATCCACAAATTAAATTACTTTGGGGGTTCATAATTGAATAACTTTATGGGGCCACTTCAAATGGGGGCAACAACTAACAACCACAACCACAGCCAAAGTGAGCTTATTTTCTGTAACTTGCATGCATTCCCTCATTTAAGGTCAACAGTTCTATCTTCATCCAAAAATTGTTATACTAAATAACTAAATAAGGAAAGAAATAGTGCGCTCTCAAAATTCACACATTGAAAAAAGTTCATTTTCTTCAATTTCTTAATCAGGTAAAAACCGCATACATAAAAAGAAAAGGAATAATGATTGCTCATGAGTGTGAGTACAAATCTTCCTACGGACCACCATTCAAAAGTTTCTAGCTTCATCAAGATCTTAATGGTGGCTAGTAGAAGATTTCCAAGTGACTAATGAGAATGACTTTAAGTGGTAAATAACACATATATGTGAAACTAAACAAGCCAATACAAAATTTAATATTTGAGAAGAATATAAAAAACATCAATTAATGGATTAATCATACCTTTAAAACAGATGCAAGAAGATCCTCCGCAGGAGTATCCTTGAAACCTCCTTTCTTTGCTCTGCATATTGCTGTACGATTTGCTCTGTTTTCCATTTATTTTAGTTTTTTCAGCAAAAGAATATCAGAACCAACAAAGAGCTAACAAAGAAACAACAAAAAACTTACGCTACAATGACAATATCATCCCCAAACGCAGCAGTTCTATGGTATGAATTTGAAGCACTTTCTCCAGCAGCACATAGCGAAGTCTATCAACACCAAAGCAAAAACAAGTTCATTCAATCACAAACAGAAAACTGAATAGCAAAATAAAGAAAACCCCAGATCAAAAACGAACAAAACCCTAAAATAGACATCTGTGAATCATAAACAGAAGAAGTAGAAAATGGGTATTGAGACAGACATACAGAAAGTGAAGCAGATCCAGAAGAAGAGCTGGGTTGCAAATGTTGAAGAAGAACCCTCTGTCTGTTGATTGCCTTCTCCATTTCTCTCTCTATTTCGCTCAACAATGACAATGTTAATGGATTCGATTCCAAGTTCTTGGAGTTTGAATGAAGAGGAATATGGTAAATAAATAGAAGGGGAAGAAAATGAAAGGAAGCTCGGCTTCACTTTACACACAGTTTCTCTGAAGAAGATGCCAAATTTCGTTGAAAAAACCGTGAAATTAGGCTTATGACTTCATCAGGATCATCACAGCCATCGAAGTGAGTAGTTACAATCTTTTTTTGTCTTTATTTTTTTTTTTAATTATTCTAATTTTAGGGTATGGGGTAGTTAGGTAGGAACACTAGCATGGAGGTTATAGAAAGAAATAACATGTGAATTAGAAATATTTATTTTTTTTATAACAATCTATGGCGGTGGATTTGAACAACATCACTAACATATCAAAGTTAAGGTTGTCAGTGGCTGAATTTGAAAAATTTTAGTACGATCGAAATAAATAAATGTAGAGAGATATTGTCACGATAAAGACAACTTGAGATCTAGTAAAACGAAAAATCTCAATACCTTTTTATTAGTGTTTTTTCTAAACCAAGTAAATTTTTTTTCTTTTCTCATTTTCGGAAGTTAGTTAAGACTTGAAAAACTTTAGTTAGAAAACTGAAAACACGAGATATATATATATATATATATATAGATGTTCTACGAAAAACAAGTACAATTTTCAAAAATAAAAAACCAAAAGTTTAAGGTCTTATTTGGTAATTATTTTTTTTTTGTTTGTAGCTTTTCGTGTTTTGAATTTTTTGTTTGTTTCCTTACCCTAAACCCTAAACACACACAAGGTACTTCAAATATAATAGGAAAAATAAAATACAACAAATTATGTTAATATTAGATCTTATGACACGAGTGTGAGTGTATAGGAAGGAACAATAAATTTAAAAGAGTTCTAAAATATTAAGGTAATTGTAACGGGTAGTATTTTTAGGATAGTTAATCGAGGATATAGTAACATTTTAAAATAATTGCAAATATAACCATTTTTTTCGGTCTGTCATTCGTTTTGTTTTTATTCTCGATCAAATTCTTACAATTAGGTATTCTTGCGATTAGTTTTTTTTTCCTTTGTTTTTTCTTCTTTTTTTATCCCTTCTCGCTGTTCTCTCATTCTTAGATTTTGAAATTTGATTGTGAGGTCAAGTAATAAACCAATCTGGTCTCATGTTAATGTATACAAGTGATTGGAGAGTAATATTATGAGATGTACTACTGGATAACAAAAAGGAAAATTTGAATTTTATTTGTAAGACTTTAACTGAGACAATTTGAACATTTTTAATTTTATTAAATTTTTTTTCTTTTTCTTTTCATTTTTAAGATAATTAATATCTACTTTTCTGTCAAGGTCTAAAGTTTTTATATTCATATCGAAAAAATTAAAATGAGTTAAGCAAATTTGAAAATATTTCAAATCTAAAAATGATTATGAATTTGAAGATTCAATAAACACCCAAAATTCACGAATCCAACGAACTTATACTCACTAACAAGTCTATCATTGATATATGTGATAAAACTAAAAAAAATGAAATCAAGTTCGTATGGCAATAAAATCAAGTTTGTATATTAGAATTTTGGGCATTAATCGTTGGGAATATCTGTTAATTATACCTTATATGGTCTTTAGTCGTTGGGAATATCAGATTTTGATAGCAAATTAATTGGATTAACATATATTAAGACTCACTTTCGTCTTTAGTTGTCTCTTTTGACCTGTTTTACGCTTCTTTTGGACTTCATCATTTCAAAATGCCAATTATACCCCATGGTCCAAAATTACTCATAATATTAGGCTTCGCTCTCATGTCAGGTCGTGAGGTTTGGCCCGACTTAGAGTATAACTTCTTTTAACTTGCAATGCTTTATTGATCTGGCTGGTCAATTCTTAGGATTTGTACACTATCTCAAGAAAAAGGAAAATCGATTTATGAGAGATGTGGAGGAAATCTTGTCAGAAACATAAAATCAATTTCTTCAAGATTTGTGCACCGTCTCGAGAAAGATGAAAATTGTTTCTTGAGATGTGATGTGGCAATCTTGTCGAAAAGATAAAAATCGATTTCTTTAAAATTTGTGCACCATCCCAAGGAAGATGATATTCTATTTTTTGAGAGGTGAGGTAAAAATCTTGTTGAAAAGGTGAAAATCGATTCCTTTAAAATTTGTACATTGTCTCGAAAAAGATGAAAATCAATTCCTTTAAGATTTGTGCATCATCTCGTGAAAAATGAAAATTGATTTCTTCGGAGGTGAGGTGACAATCTTGTCAGAAGGATAAAAATCAATTTCCTTAAGATTTGTGAACCATCCCAAGAAAGATGAAAATAAATTTCTGAAAAGTAAGGTGACATTCTTGTCAAAACAAAGAAAATTATTTTACTAAAGATTTGTGCATTGTCTCAAGAAAGATGAAAACTGATTTCTTGAGACTTTTTTCAAGCATCTTTTCGCTGAACATAACAAATTGAAAGAGAAATTTAGTCGTGGTTGGCATAGGCCTCGACCATCTTATGGACCACCTCGATCGTTGTTGTCTTGTAGTCAACCTTGATTCTAGCCTTCTTGTGGCCAACCTCGACAATGGGAGCCCCCACCTTTTTGTCAAGCTTAAAGTTATCTTACGAACTCACTTGATTGAGCCTTTGACATCTTTCGCATTCATCTAAAAAGAAAACATATCACAATCCCTCTTCTTAAGAAATATTTGGTTTACAGAAAGTTAAATATTCCTTGGGTATGAATTGCAACACTTATGGAAAATTTAATATTTATTAAAGTAACGAAGAAATAAGTCCATAGCCTTATTTAGGATATTGTTACCTCGACTTCAATTGGTCGACCTTGGCCCCGGTTACACCAACCATAACCATGGCCAATCTCCCTCATCCTATCTGATTTTTCGTATTAGGTTTTGGTCATTACGAAACAACACTTCAACATCATCTTTTAATTGATTGCATTCTCTTGTGAGTGCCTATGATCTTGATGGTGCAAACAATAACGATCCCTGTCACTTTTATATGGGTTTGTCCTAATTTTCCTGGATGTTTGAGCATATCAGTATGTTGTATTCCATGAGAATCTCGTCAGAAGAGATTATCGTAGAGGTATATTTTTTAAACTTACTTGTTGGTCCACGAGGAGGTGAGCTTGACTGAGGTCGAGGTGGGCCTCTCTCATCCAACCTACCTCTGTTTGATCTTCACTCGTCAATATAGTCTCGATTGTGTAGGTGACCTACTCTGGTTCCACTTTTATGTGCCTTCTTCTTTGAGTTTTCATATTCATTGAAAAATAACTAAACCAAGATTTATGTAAT
>JBBPDJ010000017.1:5655926-5690154 GCA_037974625.1 Cucumis cinereus
TTATCTTACTAATAGATAGTAAATTGTAAGATATCTTAGGCACATGTAACACATTTTGTAAAAGAAGACCATCAAAAAGGGAAATATGACCCTTGCCCGCAATAGGAGCAAAGGACTCATCTGCAATCCTAATTCTTTCATTGCCAGCACATAGGAGATAAGATATAAAATGTTCAGAGGATCCAGTTAGATGGTCTGTAGCACCTGAATCTAGTATCCAAGGTTTCTTAATCGATGCTGATAAGACTAAAGGATTGAGATGTACCTGATTGTGCAATGGCTTCAAAAGTAGTATTACTAGGATTACCTCGATTCCCTGCAGGGGTTGGGGGTTGTGAAGGTCTGATTGATTCACTCAAAAAAGTCCTACCAGAATTATGCTTGTCATTTGGCGGACGTTTCTTACCCTTTGGTGGTCGACCATGTAACTTTCAACAACTGTCTTTCGTATGCCAAGGTTTCTTACAATGTTCACATACCGAGGCAGACTTTCCTATAGAATTTTCTAAAGCTGCCCCAAGAGCAGCGATTTGTTGCTGAACACTTGTCTGAAGATTAGCTAACTGTTGTTCCTTATCGAAGATAAACTAACCGAACCTTGATGTTCATAACTAGGCGTCGTATAATGAGCAAAACTTGGTTGCTGCGAGAAGCTTGTTGCTGTTGCTGGGAATTTGCCTTTGTGGTATGCAGACGACTCATTAATCTCGTTTTCATGGTGTATGTTCGGGCTAAGGTTTTCATAAAAAAGTTGTGCCACTAGAGATGGATGGATATGCAAGGACCGAAGATAACGATTAACAACAGCTTGGAAACCAGTGACATTATCAACAACGGAAAAAATGGAGGCTCGCTGAGGCTGGGCTGCTGCATTATCTTGCACCCATTGGTTTTCGCCAATGGCGGCTAGGGTTTCTTGCACCCATGGGTTTTCGCCAATGGTGGCTACGGTTTCGTCACCACGCTCTGATACCATATTGAAAAGAAAAAGACAAAGTGTACATGAAAAACCCTAGTACAAGGAGAAAAAACCACGATAAAAGCCGTTTTTATAATTTTCTAATAATCAAAAGAGTACAAGAGGGATGAATATATATAGGCTATAACAAGCCCTAACAAAAAAGGAAATAAAATTAGGGTACAATAAATTACACAAGTACCTTAGGGCTATAAACACTCCTAGCCCCTAATTTCCAACAGAAAGTTGATTCATTAAAGCCAGTAATAATCTTAAAGCCACGTTGCTAGTTGAAGAAAGCATACAAAAGTAGCAGTTCCTGTCACTCTCTTCCACCTTATTTCCTTTTCAAATCCTAAATCCTCCATTTCTTCTCCTTCCTTACTCCCCACCTATAGAAATCGATTTTTGTCACTACTCCACCTGAAATCGAGCTCTAACCACAAAAAAAACCACCCTGTCATCATTGTCCTATGACCCAAAAAACCCACGACAACGCCTGAAATTGAGCTCTTACGACGACTGTGACGGTGGATGTGACGATGGTTGTGGTGGGTGTTGAGGAAGATGACTCGAAGACTGACGTTTCACCCATTCATTAGTGAGAATAAACAAAAATAGCAAAACCCTATTTTCTCCTAGTTTTTAACTATTCATCTACCAGTGTTGAAAAGTTAAACATGTTTTAATGGAAGTAAGTTATAAAAAAAAATTAAGACATTTGAAAGTTATACATTAATTTGTGAATAATTGACAAGCTTAATTAAAATTAAATACGTTGTTGAATTAAGTAGAAATTTAATGTGTTACATGTATTTAATTATAGTGTGAATTTATGGATATGAATAATCCTATAAATAGGATTGATACGTTGTATTGAAAAAGCAACCAAGTCTAAATAAGAATAAACACAAAGGAAAGAGTTAATTTAAGAGTCTTCCAAATAAGTCTTTTTTTTTTTCTCTCAATATTCTATTTGGTAATTATTTATTTGGAGGTGTCTGACACACGGTTCCAACAAAATGCTAAATGAGCTTGAGTTTGGAGTTTAAAAAATTGTCTTTTTTGCAAATGGCAAACAACAATTTAGTTCCCTTCCAAGTGCCTCGACGTACGAAAGAAAATTATAGCAGTTGGTGTATTCGAATGAAAGCTCTACTTGCTACACAAGATGTGTGGGACACTGTTAATAGTGGTTATGAAGAACCAGAAAGTGATGTGGCTTTGAGTCAAGCTCAACGAGAAACTTTGCAAAATACAAGAAAGAAAGACCAAAAGGCTCTCACCATCATTCATCAAGCCATTGATGATCCAAATTTTGAGAAGATTTATGGAGCAACTACTACACATTAAACATGACAAATTTTTGAGAATAAGTATAAAGGAGTATATCGAGTCAAGAAGGTTTGCCTCCAAAAATTGAGAGATGATAATTATGAATCACTGCATATGAAGGAGTCTGAATTAGTGTTATATTATACTTCAAGATTGCTAGTAGTAGTAAATCAAATGAAAAGATATGGTGAGACAATAAGTGATGAACAAGTAGTAGAAAAGATACTTAGCTCATTGGATGAAAAATTCAATTTCATCGTAGTAGCGATTGAAGAATCAAAGGATTTAAGTACAATGTCCATTGATCAACTTATGAGTTCTTTACAAGCCCATAAAGAGAAGCTTCTCAAGAAGAACAAGCAGACGACTAAGCAACTCTTTCAGATAAAGTTGTATGTACCTATGTCTGTGTATATATATGTATATGTATAAAGCAATGAAAATTGGTTAATGGTTAATTTAGAAAAATAAAAAAAGCATGTGCATATGGTAGGTCTCAAAATCGGATGGGGGAAGGAACAAGAGGTCACCACTTAACCAATGTAACAAGCACCATGTTTTGGTCTAGGGGGCACAGACTAATTTATATTTAAAATATACGTACATATTTTTATATTTAATAGAAAACACAATATACAAATGTATAACAATACGATGTGAGCGGTCATGTGCCCCTTGTCCCTTCATAAATCTGCCCCTGATAATTTATAATGTTTATTTGATTGTCATGTAATTTTTATTAGATATTAGTACTTTGATATATGATTTCTATTTGATTGTCATATGATTGTTATAGATTTATATCGGATTGATAATCAATTATCATGTGATTTTAATAAGATATTAAGTACTTCATGTTTTATATTTGATTGTCATGTGTGATTTCTATTTGATTGATATCTGATTTCTATGTGATTTATAGTTTTTGATTTCTATTTGATTGCAAATTGATGTGTTTCATGATTGGTATTATGATCTCCCCTCACAAACAGCTAAATATCAATGTGATAGATTTCTTTTTGGTATTTTATTCACCATTTTAGGCGTATTATTCTCAAAAACCTAAAAAAATAAAAATGAATTAGAAATAAGAATAGTAATCAAATAACAATTGGAAATGAATTAGATAATAATCAGATAACAATCAAATGATATAGTAGAAGTTCAAATACAAATCAAATGACAATATTAGAAACTACTAAACGTGAGATTAAAAAATAGAAGATAATCAGTTGATAATCAAATGATAATCAGATGACAATATTAGAAACTACTAATTGGAAGTGAAATGGTGGTTGAATTTTTTGGAATTGAAGTAATTGGAGTAAAGCAAAAGCCTTGTGCATATTTAGTTATCAAATAGTAGTTAGATAACAATTAGTATTACTAACAATCATATAATAATAAAAATTGAATAAAAAGTAATGGCAATCACATAGAAATCACATAACAATAAATTCAAATTCGAAAGGACAAATAATGTAAAAAATATATAATATAATAGAATTTCATATGAATGAATGATGACAATCAAAAAGCAATCATGTATCAATATTAAAATATATGGTTAGAAACCACTAATTATGTGACAAAAAAGTAGAGTAATCAGATGTCAATCAAATGAAATATAAGACAAACCAGGGCATAACAAATTTGGAGATGTCAATCAAATGACAATATAAGAAAAAATGATGGCATCAATAGAGATGAAAAGGACAATCTAGGTAAAAGTAAAGGAGAAGAAAAACTAAAGTTTGAGTAATTGAAAGTGAAATAAAAATTAAATAATAATTGGTAGAATGGGTGGTTAGTATCATATAGTAATCAAATAGCAATTTGTATCATTATCAATTGTATATCAATTAATGTCAAATAAAAAATTAGATAGCAATCAAATAGCAATCAACTTTCCTATGTTAGTGAATCAAAGAGGGAATTTTTTGAACTGACGAAAATGTAATCAGATGAGCATCATAAGGTAATCAAATGCCCATAGAAGGTTAACTAATTGACAAAATGTAGAAGTTAATCAGATAGCGATCACATACCAATCACACAATAATCAAATTTCATGCGTAAACCCATAAATCAATAAGAATATTTTTGACTTTTTAGTTCCAATCCTAATTTAAATTGGGCTGAACTAATCAGTTTTGCTATTTTTGCAAAAGATTATATTTTTGGTCATGAACCTAATATTTATAAATCATTTTGTTAATCTTGCAAGTGTCCCTTTTAAATGTTGTATCTTTATCCACGTATTGATTCAGACAAAATGTTAAAACAAAATATCGATAAAAAGCAAAAATAAAACCAAAAAAAATTGCAGTAATAGCAAATTCGGGAGGGGTTGTTAGAATTTTGGCAAAAACGAAATTTATTTAGATTTATGGCAAACGACCTACTTTGCACGTGATCATAATTTTTAAAATTTCGAAAATGCCATTTGAAAATTCTATAACTTTTCGTGTAACCTATTTTTTTTAATTATATCATAATTCAAATACTTTTAAAACAAAATACTTTTGCAATTTGAATGGAATTCAATTATACTATATCTTGAATGAAATAATTGAATTCCATTCAGTTATATTATATCTTTTTAAAATAAATTAAAAAAACTTTATATATCTAAATATTCACGCCCATCCCCAGTAAAGTTAGCAGACCGTCTACACAATGTGATGCCTTTAGATGCAGTACCACCGATCAAGCAATAGAGGTTTGCAAAGGAGACTATGGAGATTTTATGAAGATTTTTGTTCCTTTGGCTAATTGTCTTGGAATCAACAGTTGGAAGGAACAACTAGAAAACTTGTGTTTTAAGCATCTTTAACTTGGAACAACACAAAGATTTGTCCTCCAAGCTGTTGGGTTTATATGACGAAGCAACTAAAAAATTAGAGCGAGCTCTTAAGGATAAAGGAATCTTTTACCATGTCGTTATTGGGTGACATAAAAGTGCCTACAACCATTTGTCTCTCTCATTTTCAAATGTTGAACGCCTAAAATGTTGAACACCTTCAACCATTTGTCTCTCTCATTTTCTCTTCATCTCTGCATACCGTTGGATGTTGTAGAATAGTTCGATTGAGTTGAATGAGAAGAACAATAAGAAAGTTGGAAAAATTGAAAGAAACTTCTTCGTTTTGTGATTTTTGAAGATCTCAGAATGATTGAACTGAAATCAGAATTTAAATGTAAAGTCGGTAAGGTATAGTGAAATGTTTTGTTTTGCCATTTCTCTTGTTGGTCCTAAAAACAAAAGAGTTAGGGCGATTTGAATTAACATACGAATGAAAGATTGTTTTCTTTTTTTAAAAAAATAAAATAATTTTTATTTAAACTTTTTTTTTGATAAAAATGAATTAAAATAATGCATATTAAACCCTTCATTTTTTTTTGAGAGTGACTTATTTTTTTAAATAAAACAATTCAAAATTATTGAAAAGTTCAAATAAACCCATTTAATTTTAGACCAACAGCGTTTAATTTATTCCATTACATAAACAAATGGGAAAGCAAAATACAAATTAAAGTAAACACAGAAATTTTGTTTTATTTAAATTAAAAAGAAAACCAGATTTGAATATGAATGGCAGATGTGATCCAACTCATAAGTTGTATCTTAAGGTCCCCAAAACTTTTGTAAAGTCAATGATACATAGATGGTCAACAAAGTCAGAGCAATAATTAATATTTATATATTATTCTACTCAATAACATTTCTTCAAAGTTTATGATATTAAAATAATAATAATAAAGAAACAACATAAAGGTTAAAATACCTCAACAAACTAAACAAACAATATTTTATAAATGTACTAATGAAAGGTTGGAAATATTATTTTAGCCCTCTACTTTAGAATTTAATCAATTTAGTTCATATATTTTTAAATATTAAATGTTAGTCCATTGACATTAAATAAATTATAAATTTGCTTTTTTTTTTTTTTTTTTTTTTTTTTTTTACAAAACGTGTTTACTATTTATAGATGTTTTCTCCTTAAATTTTGAAAAAAAACATATTTACATATTGTATTTTTTAGTATGAAAATTATTAGAACTGTTTAACCAATTTTTATAAAATTAACTTCGAGGGAGTGAATTTAAGATTTATGAAAATGATACTAAATTAGACATTTAAAAATATGACGGCAGAAGCTAACTTACTTTGACACAATATTTTGTTTTTGAAAATAAATGAAGAACAGTTTAACATAAGGTTGGTTAAGAATTTTCATCAAATGTCAATTTTAGTTAATGATTTATTCAAGAAAGAGATATAAATTTTAGAAATGAAATAAATTTTAGGTTGGAAGTTTAATTAATAAATTGTTTTCAAATTTATATGATAAGAAACAAAAACAAATAATGGTTGTGGTTTTTGTTTGAATTTGTATAATAAGAAACAAAATTAAATTGAAGATTCTAAAAATACTAAATTGTTTGCTTTTATGATAAGAAACCAAATTAAATTGGAGATTCTAACAATATTAAATTGCTTGCTTCTACGATTCCCATAAAAATTGCCTTTTAGATATAATAATTATATATGCGGTAAAAATGAGGTAGAACACGAATACAGATACGAAGAAAATATAATATATAAATAAAATAAATGAGAAATTCTATAAAATTATCCATTATTTCCAATTTCTTTGGAATTTCAACCAATACGTATCTTACAAAGCCAACTAAATGCCAATTTGGACAAATGTAACGACTCCAAATTAGAGGTAAATTTTATTTTGGATATTCTCTTTTTACTCTTTTGTTTAGGGTTTAGTTGGTGTTGTTGTAGTTTAAAGAAAGAATTTGGAAAAGAAATAAATATAATAATATTAATAATAATGCATTAATAATATTAATAATATATTTATTATTTTTTTTAATTTTCTTTTCTCCTTCTTTCTTTTTCCTTTCTTTTTCTCCTTTTTTTCTTGTTGTTTTCTTTTTCGTTTTCAGCCTCCCCGTGTCGCGCCTTTCTCTCCCTACCATGACTCATGCCAGCCACGCAAGATCCGTCGGATCTCTCTCTCTCTCCCTCTTTTCGATCAAGTTCGCACGCCTCTTAGACGACGCTTTGTCGCCAGTCCGCGCCGCGTAAGATCCGTGTCGAATCTCTCGCATCTCTTGGCTTCTTAGCTCGACAATTTTACCCCTCACACCGACGAGCCGCTCGGGTCACCTTCAAGCCTTGCGTCGCATCGAAGCTGCTGAAGGGATACCTGCCCAGATCTGCGCCAGTTTTTACTCCGTGAGCCGCGCGCTCGTCTTTCTGCAGCAGTTCGAGTCGTGCCGCCGCTCTCCTTCATGTCGGATCCCTCATGCCGACGTTTTGCACCGTTCCCTTTGCATTTTTGTTCCTGATTTGCACCGCCGCCAAGCCGAACTTCGCCGCCTTTCCTGGAGGTTTGGGTGAGTTTGGTAAGAAATCTTGGATTAGTTTTTAGAATTTTTAATGGAATTCTGGCCACCATTAGATTTGTTTGGAGAACTCTTGAACTGAATTGGTTAGTTACCGTTCTTGAAGGAACAAACTATTGGAATAAGTTTTAGCATCGTTGGGTGTTGTTCATAGGATTTCGAGCAATTTTGGGTAAGTTTTGATTAAAGGCTAAGGGTTCTTTGTCATTCTTGGTTTAGCCATGTTGGTTGATTGTTCGTATTCTTATGTTTAGGGTGATTTTCGAGGATTTTTTTGGAGCAATTCTAATTTTCAATGGTTTTGGAGATAAGGGGTTCCCAACTGTCTTGCACCCCAACCCTTGGTGTGATGAATATTTAAGTTGGTGTGTGGTTTTTGTAACGTAGGGTATAGTTGTTATGCACAATGTTGGAACAATGATACCTTTGTTATATATGCTATGTGAACTTTGTAACATAGGGTAAAGTTATTGTCATGCATAAAGACTGACGTTATACTACCAATATTATATATGCTGTGTGGACTTTATAACGAGTAGTATAGTTATTATTATTGTTATTATGCATAACGACTAGCACGATGCTATCTAGGTTATATATGCCGTGTGGACTTTATATCCTATGGTATAGCTATTTCTATGCATAATGACTAGCGTGTGTGGTACTTTGCTTTGTGTCTACCGTGTGAAACATAAAAGCATGACTACTGGCTAGTGCTGCATTTTGGATTAGGATAGACGTTTTTCCTGTGTATGGAACACTGATTGTACTCTGTAGTGGGACGGGTTCGCTACTGTGTGGCAGACGACTCGATGATACACTAGGCTGTTTTGCTTGTGTTCCTATAGGTTCTTAGGTTAACCCCTGCGCTTTGGCTGTTATGGGTTTCCTTAGTGGACCATTTTTACTGTGTGAAACAGGGTACTGGCTTAATGGGAATCAACGGCTGCCTAGTGGGGCCAGTAGAGAATTTTCCTTACTGAGTATATTTATATACTCACACGTCTGTGTATTTTGTTTTTCTGGCAAAAGTAAAAGAGGCCGACGAGGGACAAGAAAGACCAGTGACTACACCACAGGGACCAAATGGATGATGCTTCCGCGCTTGAGATTTTTTTCTTTCTGAAACTTTGTGGATTTATTTTACTTCATTTATCTTGTCGTTTTTCACTATTGAATTTTGTTTGAAATAAGAGGAATCCCATCAAAGTCGCGATTTTAGGATTTTGTTTACTATTTTCTAACATTTAAATTATCTTTATAAACTTGTTCTAATGTGTTTCGATATGAAAAGAGTCATTTCTCCTTCTTTGGTTTTTAAATGTTTTACGGATTTTGTTGAGTAATGACCCGATTAGTTTCCCAAAATTTGAAGCGTTACAGTTGGTATCAGAACCTAAGTTTTAGGTTCTGTAGACTAACTTACGGATTAAGTCTATGGTTTGGGTCCCTATGGTCACTGTGGTCCTTTGTCCCCGTCAGGTACGCTTTCTGTTTTAAGCTGTTTGTTACGCTTACAAACTGCCTGAATAAACCGAAATTGATATGGATTTTTCTTTTGTAATTATGTTTCTAAAGGTGTGTGGTGATTTTCTTTTAAGAAATGCCGTCACGTAGAGGTGCTAGGAGAGGTGGACGGGGTGGACGAGAAGCAGGTCAAGGAACCTGCTGTGCCAGCTGTAGACCTCGCTGCACCTGTCACACAAATTGATTTAGCTACCCTGACAACTTAGATGGAGCAAAGCATTGCTTCAGCTGTGATAGCAGCTATGACACTGTTACAGCAAGTCCCAGCAGCTCCTGCTCCAGCTCAAGTTGCACCAGCTGTTCAGGAGGATCTGCGGGACCGACTGTCAGCTGACGCGAAGCATCTGAGGGATTTTAGGAAATATGATCCTCAGACCTTCGATGGGTCACTGAAGGATCCTTCTAAGGCAGAGCTGTGGTTGTCATCGATTGAAGACATCTTTTCATACATGAACTGTCTGGACAACCAGAAGATACAATGAGCAGTATTTGTGCTCAGAGACAGGGTCGTTATTTGGTTGAAGTCTGCTGAAAGAAGGTTGGGTGAAAATCCCCTTGCTATTACGTGAGAACAGTTCAAGGTGTGCTTCTATGAGAAGTTCTTCTCTTCCAACCTCGTGGATGCAGAGCGACAAAAATTCTTTTATTTAAAGCAGTGACAGATGACCGTGGAAGAGTATGATCAAGAATTTGATGAACTCTCTCGTTTTGCTTCAGAGTTGGTGACTACATAGTTGGCCCGAGTAGAAAGGTTTGTGAGAGGCCTCAGAAAGGAAATCAGGGGTTTTGTGCGAGATTTTAAGCCTACCACCCAAACTGAGGTGTTGTGTCTGGCCGTAGATGCAAATGATAAGGAATATGAGGAACAACCAAAGCCATTGGGACAAGAACCTTTTCCTTGGCAGAAGAGGAAGGCTGAGCAAGAACCAGCAGAGATCCCAGGGAGGAGCCTGAGGATGACGGGTGCACAAAGGCATTACCATCAGCAGTCGGCTGAAGCGGGTGCTACGAAGAGGTAGATACCTGTATGTAACAGTTGTAGGAAGAGGCGTTTGGGTTGTTGTTGGAACGAGACTAGAGTTTGTTTCACTTGCAAGCGACCAGGACACATAGCTGTGAATTGTCCTAGTAATTCCTCTGCGGTCACGAAAAATTAGTCAACTAGTTCGTCTCAGGGGAGTGAAAGTCGACTGCAAGGTTGAGTTTTTGCCACTAACCGCCAGGAAGCAGAAAAGGCAAGCACTGTGGTAACAGGTACACTTCCAATCTTGGGGCATTATGCATTAGTGTTATTTGATTCTTGGTCATCTCACTCCCTTATCTTGCCAGTCTTTGTAAAAAATGCTTGTTTGAAGGTGGAACCTCTTGGTTTTGTTCTGTCTGTGTCTACTCTGTCAGGAGAAGTTATTCTTTCTGAAGAAAAAGTCAAAGCATGTCAGTTGGAATTAGTAGGTCGTGTGGTAGAAGCAACCTTGCTAGTTTTATGCGAGACTTTGATGTTATAATAGGCATGGATTGGTTGGCTGCTAACCATGCTAGTATAGATTGTGCTCAAAAGGAGGTAGTTTTTAATCCTCTAACTCAGGCAAAGTTTAAATTTAAAGGGACATGGATCGTGGTGTTGCCTAAGGTGATTTCCGCTTTGAAAGCCAGTAAACTACTTAACCAAGGTACATGGAGTATTTTGGCCAGTGTGGTGGACACTAGAGAAACTGAGACCTCATTGTCCTTAGAACCTATGGTGAAGGATTATCGAGACGTCTGTCCAGAAGACCTACCTGGATTGCCTCCTTAGAGAGAGATTGAGTTTGTTATCGCACTGGAACTAGGTACAAGACCTTTATGTAAAGCTCCGTACAGAATGGCTCCAGCGGAGTTAAAAGAGTTAAAGTTGCAGTTACAAGAATTGCCTGACAAGGATTTCATTCGACCAAGTGTGTCACCATGGGGTGCGCTAGTGTTATTTGTTAAGAAGAAGGATGGGTCGATGCGCCTGTGCACTGACCACAGGAAGTTGAACAAGGTGACGACGAAAAATAAGTATTCGTTACCTAGAATCGACGATTTGTTTGATCAGTTACAGGGAGCCATTGTATTCTCAAAGATTGATCTACGATCGGGATATCACCAGTTGAGAGTAAATGAGAGTGACATTCTCAAGACAACATTTCGTTCGAGATATGGACATTACGAGTTCATAGTGATGTCGTTTGATCTGATAAATGCTTTTGCAGTATTCATGGATCTGATGAACATGGTGTTCAAGGATTTTCTAGATGCCTTTGTTATTGTTTTTATTCATGACATTTTTGTTTACTCCAAAACAGAAGCGAAATATGAGGAGCATTTACAAAAAGTTTTGGAAACTCTGAGGTCGAACAAGCTTTATGCTAAGTTTTCTAAATGTGAATTTTGGTTGAAGCAAGTGGCCTTTCTTGGTCATATCGTGTTTAGGGATGAAGTTTCAATGGGCCTGCGAAGATTGAAGCTGTTAGAAGTTGGTCTCGACCCACTACGGTTTCAGAGGTTCGTAGCTTTATGGGTTTAGCAGGCTATTTTACACGATTTTTAGAAAATTTTTCATGTATAGCCACCCCTCTGACTCAACTGACCAGGAAGAAGATTCCTTTTGTTTGGACCAAAGCTTGTGAGCACAGCTTCCAGAGTCAGAAGTAGAAACTCATTACTGCACCAATTCTTACAGTGTCGGATGGTTCAAGAAGTTTTGTGATTTACAGTGATGCATCGAATAAAGGTTTGGGTTGCATTCTGATGCAGCACAGGAACGTGGTCGCTTATGCGTCTCGCCAGGTTAAGAACCATGAACATAACTATCCTATGCATGATCTGGAATTAGCAGTACTAGTTTTTGCACTCAAGATTTGGAGACATTATCTGTATGGAGAAAAGATACAGATCTTCACTGACAACAAAAGTCTTAAATACTTCTTCACCCAGAAGGAGTTGAATATGAGACAACGTAGATGGCTGGAGTTGGTGAAGGACTTTGACTGTGAAATACTATACCACCCTGGTAAGGCGAATGTGGTAGCTGATGCTCTGAGCAAGAAGGTAGCTCATTCAGCAGCTCTCATTACCAGACAGACTCAGCTGCACCAAGATTTCGAGTGAGCTAACATTGCAGTTGCAGTGGGAGAAGTCACCTCACAGTTGGCATAGTTGATGGTGCACTCGATGTTAAGATAAAGGTTTATTGATGCTCAAGGTGAAGATCAATACTTGAGTATGAAGCGACATCTAGTTGTGACAGGGCAAGTTGTGGATTTTCTGTATCCTCTAATGGCGGGCTTCTGTTTGGGAGACGCTTGTGCGTTCCAGCAGACAGCGATGTTAAGCATAAGTTGTTGTCTGAAGCTCATAGTTCTCCGTTCTTTATGCATCCTGGTAGTACCAAGATGTACCAAGACTTGAAACGTTTTTATTGGTGGCCTAACATGAAGAGAGAAGTAGCAGACTTTGCTAGCAAGTGTTTGGTGTGTTAGTAGGTGAAAGCAGAAAGGTAGAAGCTAGGCGGTTTGTTACAGCCTTTTGGAGTTCCAGAGTGGAAATGGGAAAATTTGTCAATGGACTTTATTACATGTTTGCTTAGGACAGTGAAGGGTCACACTGTGATTCGGGTTATTGTGAATAAACTCACTAAGTCAGCACATTTTGTACAAGGGAAGACTATGTATACAACGAACAAGTGGGCACATTTGTACTTAAAAGAAGTGGTGAGATTGCATGGAATTCTTGCGTCAATTGTTTCAGATAGGGATGCTCGTTTCACCTCTAATTTCTTGAAAGGTCTTCAGAATGCCTTGGGCACATGGTTAGATTTTAGTACAGCTTTTCACCTGTAGACTGATGGTCAAATTGAACGTTTGAACCAGACATTGGAGGATATGCTGCTAGCATGTGCGTTAAAGTTCTCGGGTAGTTATGAGTCTCACTTGTATTTGATGGAGTTCGCTTATAATAACATCTACCAGGCTACCATTGACATGACGCCATTTGAAGTCTTGTATGGTAAGTGTTGCAGGTCTCCTATGTGTTGGGATGAGGTTGGTGAGCAAATATTGATTGGTCCTGAGTTAGTACAATCCATTAACAAGCTCATTCAGCAGATTAGAGCGCGCATGAAAGCCAGTCAGAGCAGACAGAAGAGCTATGCTGATGTGAGGCAGGAAGATCTTGAATTCGAGGTGCGAGATAAAGTATTTCTGAAAGTAGCACCCATGAAAGCTGTTTTGAGATTCGCAAAGAAAAGGAGGTTAAGTCCTTGTTTTATTGGACCGTTTGAGATTCTTCAGAAAATTGGTCCTGTGGCGTATCAGTTAGCATTGCCACCTTCTCTTTCAGCAGCCCACAATATTTTTTATGTTTCGATGTTGAGGAAGTATGAAGCAAATCCGTTGCACGTCATTGATATATGAGTCACTGTAGTTCAATGAGAATATGAGTTTTGAGGAGCAACCTGTTGAGATTTTGGCTAGAGAGGTGAAGGTGCTACGCAACAGGAAAATTAGGTTAGTAAAAGTTTTGTGGCAGAATCATGAGGTTGGAGAGGCTACATGGGAGCTAGAGGATGACATGAGAGCACGTTATCTAGAGTTGTTCGAGTATTAGAACTTTCGAGGACGAAAGTTCCTTAAGGTGGGAAGATTGTAACGATCCCAAATTAGAGGTAAATTTCTTTTTGGAAATTCTCTTTTTACTCTTTTGTTTGGTGTTTAGTTGGTGTTGTTGGAGTTTAAAGAAAAAATTTGGAAAAGAAATAAATATAATTGTTGTATTTAATAATTGGCTTAACATAATTCATTTTCAAGAATATCTTAATTAATTATACGATTAATTCTCTCTCTTAGTGGTTGAGATATTCTTGGATAGTTATGATTTGAAGTGGTTAAATCTTCTGGAGATTATTATGATTATATATCTTTTGACGTTTTGGTGTTGGCATGTGGCTTGATCGAAAAACTAGAAAAGAAAATAGAAGGTGTGTTTCGTAGCTCTGTGTTCTTAACTCTTTCACTTGGAGATGCTTAGTTTTATTAAGCCTATGTAGGTGTTATTTAAAAGTGTGAAAAGTGTATATGCATATGAATGCATAGGGCTATTCTCTTGAGGGGGAGTATTTTTCAACAAACATCTTGAAGAACTTAAACAGGGGGAGCCTGTGAGTATATGAGATCATAAAGATTCAGTAAAGACAGATTACTGAACATTTCTGTAGATTGTGAAGACGAGTATCGACGCCAAAGATACTTCTACCATATATGTGCTACTGAAGTTATTATCTTAAGTTATGACATGTGTTGTAACTCTGTAAACTATGAAGAGTTTCTGTGATAATAATAAAAATGATCTCATCAGGGTGAAAACCCCCTAGATATAGGCTAAATTGCCGAACTGGATTAACAACGTCTTGGTGTCTATCTTTCCTTATTTAAACATCATTATATTGCATTTATACTGATATTAGTGTAACTACTACTACAAGATCCTAATCGGTTTTTCAATAATAATGTTAATAATAATATATTAATATTATGAATAATAATAATATTATTATATTTATTTTATTTAATTTTTTTTTCTCCTTCATTCTTTTTCCTTTCTTTTTCTCCTTTTTCTCTTTCTTTTTTCTTTTCCGTTTTTAGCCTCACTGCCACGCCTTTCTCTCTCAGACGTGACTCATGCCAGCCACGGAAGATCCTCTCTCTCTCTCTCTCTCCCCCTCTTTTCGATCAAGTTCGTGCGCGCTTCGACGACGCCGCGTCGCCAGTCCGCGCTGTGCAAGATTCGCGCTGGAGCTCTCGCATCTCTCGACTTCTTCGCACGTCGCCAATGATTTCACCCCTTACACCGACGAGCCGCTCGCGTCTCCTTCAAGCCCTGAACCGCGTCGGAGCCGTCAAAGGGATACTCGCCCAGATTTGCGCCAGATCTGACACTGCAAGCCTCGCGCTCATCTTCTTGCTGCAGTTCGAGCCGCGCCACCACCCATCTTCACGCCGAATCCTTCACGCTGACGTTTTGCACCGTTCCCTTTGCATTTTTGTTCTTGACTCGCACATCCGCCAAGTCAAACTTTGTCGGCTTTCTTGGAGGTTTGGGTGAGTTTGGTAACAAATCTTGGATTTGTTTTTAGAATTTTTAATGGAATTTTGACTATCGTTAGATTTGTTTGGAGAACTCTTGAACTCAATTGGTCAATTATCGTTCTTGAAGGAACAAACTGTTGGAATAAGTTTTAGCATCGTTGGGCGTTGTTCATAGGATTTCGAGCAATCTTTGGGTAAGTTTTGATTAAAGGCTAAGGGTTCTTTGTCATTCTTGGTTTAGTTGAGTTGGTTGGTTGATTGTTCGTATTCTTATGTTTAGGGTGATTTTTTAAGATCTTTTTGGAGCGATTCTAATTTTCAATCGATTGGGAGGTAAGGGGTTCCCAAATGTCTTGCACCCCAACCCTTGGTGTGTATGAATATTTAAGTTGGTATGGTTTATGTGTGTTACTTTCATGATGTGCGGATACCGCTGTGATATTACTGATGTGTGTGGTACTTTTGGAGAAGTATTGTTGTGTGTGAATGCTTATGGGTTTGCATAACTGAACTGTACTGTTGTTATGTTTAGTTTTTGGCAATGATACCTATGTTATATATGTTGTGTGGTCTTTGTAACATACGGTATAGTTGTTGTTATGCATAATGATTGGGACAATGATACCTATGTTATATTGTTGTGTGGTCTTTGTAATATAGGGCATAGTTGTTGTTATGCATAATGATTGAGACAATGATACCTATGTTATATATGTTGTGCGGACTTTGTAACATAAGGTAAAGTTGTCGTCATGCATAACGACTGTCGTTATACTACCAATGTTATATATGTTATGTGAACTTTATAACGAGTAGTATAGTTATTATTATTCTTATTATACATAAAAACTAGCACGATGGTATCTAGGTTATATATGCTGTGTGGACATTATATCCTATGGTGTAGCTATTTCTGTGCGTAATGACTAGCATGTGTGGTACTTTGGTTTGTGTCTACTGTGTGAAACATAAAAGCATGACTACTGGCTAGTGCTGCATTTTGGATTTGGATAGACGTTGTTCCTGTCTATGGGACACTTATTGTATTCTGTAGTGGGATGGGTTTGTTATTGTGTGGCATGTGACCCGATGATACACTAAGCTGTTTTGCTTGTGTTCCTATAGGTTCCTAGGTTAACCCCTACGCTTTGGCTGTTATGGGTTTCCTTAGTGGACCATTTTTACGGTGTGAAATAGGGTATTGGCTTAATGGGAATGAACGGCTACCTAGTAGGGCCAGTAGAGAATTTTCCTTTTTGAGTATATTTATATACTCACATGTCTGTGTTTTGTTTTTCAGGCAAAGGTAAAGGGAGACCGGCGAGGGACAAGAAAGACCAGTGACCACGCAACAGGGACCACATGGATGATGCTTCCGTGTTTGAGATTTTGTTCTTTCTCAAACTTTGGGGATTTATTTTACTTCATTTATCTTGTCGTTTTTTCCTATTGAATTTTGTTTGAAATAAGAGGGATCCCATCAAAGTAGCTGTTTTAGGATTTTGTTTACTATTTTTTGAACATTTGAATTACCTTTATAAACTTGTTCTATTTTGTTTCTAAATGAAAAGAGTCGTTTTCTCCATTTTCGAGTTTTAAATGTTTTACGGATTTTGTTGAGTAACGACCCGATTAGTTTTCAAAAATTTATGGCGTTACAGTAAAGATGAGGTGGATTAATTACATGGATACCAAGGGCCCATATAATAACGTTCTCGTTTCATGTTTCCTTGTTTCTTAAAAATAAACATAAACATAAATTTGTTTGATAGCTATTTCTTGTTTCTTGTTTCTTGTTTTTTTTCTCTCTTTTTTTACAACAATAATATACATACGTTCATACATATATATACATACATACATATATTTATACACATGTATATACATAAAACATAAAAAAAAAATTATGTCATTTAATACAAGAAATTATTGATGACAACTAAAACGTAATAACAAAATTGTATCATATGTTTTAAATGACGCGGAGTCGAATCTAACTTAATTATATAATTACGTAAATATCGTGGTTGTAAAATATCAAAATTAATCTAAATGAATGTCTCAATCAGAAACATTTATATATTGTAAAATTCTACACGATTTTCTTTAAACAAAATTTCGACCAGATTTCAAATCATATAGTACAAATATTAGAATTAAAATAATGTATAAACACGCATATTGAAAGAATTAGTGTTAAAAAAGTGAAATATAAAAAAATAATAATAAACATATTGAAAATTAAAAGAAGATAAAATTTTAAAGATTAACGAATTTTAAAATTCAAAATTGAAATAAAATATAAATGTAGTAGAATTATTTTGTAAATAGAAAAATTAATAAAAAAATTATGAAATACGGAAACAAATGAAAAAGGAAAAAATAAATAAAATTGTTCATCATGGGAGTTGAAATTTGAAATATAAAAGAATTAATGTACATATTAAAAATCAAAATAATAGATAAATCTAAATATAAGAAAAATTTAAAATTTAAAATTTAAAATTCAAAAATAAAATAAAATATAAATATTAGAGAATTTTGTAGATACAAAAATTAATAAAGAAAAAGAAAAAAATAAAGAAATGCAATAAAACAAATTCTCCAAAAAAATAAAATAAAATTAAAAATGTAAAAAAGAATTTGCATCATCGAACACATAACTTGCAAGATGAAGACAATTGTCATGAATGCCTAATACCAATACAAAAGGTCCATATTCATTACTTGTGAGAGTGGTAAAATAGAAATAGAAACAGAAATTAGAGAAACTATTTTTTGTTGTTTCTCAATTTTGGCCAATTTTTAAGAAATGTTTCTCAAATATTAGAAATAAGAAACGAGAATAGTTATCAAACTAGTTGTTTTTTAAAAATTAGAAACAAGAACATGAAACAATAAACGAAAACATTATCAAACAGGCCCTAAGGGTTATTATCTTCAAGACATATTACAAGTTAGATGAATGTGGGGAAAGTGACACATGACAATGTAGATGGATCTGGAGTAAGTGACACATGACATTTTGACACTAAGCATAATGAAAACATCACTTGAGATCTCTGAGTCGTCGCATTCCAAAGTTGCATCAATTTTTCAAAGGTTGTAGAAGGTAATGATTTTGTAAATAAGTCTAAGTCGCCACATTCCAATGTTTCATTCAAATTAATTTGATTGTGGATGTTAATTATATTAATTTGGATTTACGGAAAAAATGTGGTTTCGTGGATTGAATTAAGAAATTAAATATATATTGGAATATATTTAATTGGGAGAATTAGTTAATTGAAGAGGAAAAAGAAATAATTCAATATAGGTTAAAATCCTATTTTGGTCCCTAAACTTTGTATCTTGTTCTACTTTTGTCTCTAAATATTTAATAATATATATTTCGATCCCCGAACTTTTGAAGAAAACTTACTTTGGTCCTTCTCGTTAGAATTCCATAATCTTTAACAGAATGATGATGTAGCTTCTATATTTGGATGATTAGACTCTAGATTATTTATCATATTAATTAAATTGATAAATAACCAAGAAATTTTACTAATTTTAATTTATTCTATAAATCTTTTATGTCAATAGACAAACACACCCTAAACCCAAATTTAAAACTAATTTTGTTCTTTTTTTCTCCAAAACTTAAATTCCTCACATCTTCTTTTGGCTTCCAACCCTTATTATTTTTTTTCAAATTGAAATCTTGAAGCAAATTAGAAGACCGACATTAAGTAGAATAAATAAAATAAAATAAATCTGACATATTGGTGGTGATAACATCCAAACAAGGTAAAATAAACTAGAAAAATAAAATAAGTATAACACATGTATAACATGAATTATATGAAATTGCATATAAGTATTCCCACAATGAATCATAACACCCCCCAAAAACGGAAGAAGAAAGAGTTGGGAGGAAGAGAAAAAAAAAACACCTCAATAAATCACAATCTTTTTTAGATTTAGCTTTGATTTAACGATACCCATTGCATTGTGATGTTAGATTTGAATTATTGGGGGATATGAGTTGCTGTCCAACAATATCAAGTTCGATTTAGGGCGTTTTTGACATAAATTTGGTAAAAATCTCAACTTTCTTAAATGGGTTTGGATATACATTAAGTTTTGGTGATGATATTGATTTACACATGATTTTAGAATGGTATATTTGAGTTTAGAAGGTTGTATACTGCTGTCCAACTAAACTAAGACAATTTCGACAAACTTTCAGTAAGGTTTTGGGTAAATTTAGTGTGTTTTCTTTAAGTTTTGAATACCCATTAAGGTTAGGCTCGAGTTTCACAATGCTCGTTATGTTTTGGTGTTAGAATTGAAACTTATGGAATGATTTAGCCATGGTACAGCTAGAGAGGAGTGGATATTAAACGGTTTGGCAGAAAATTGGGTAAGATTCTAAACTCTATGGAGTGGGTTTTGATTACCCAATTTATTTTTGGTGCTAATGTTGTATAACCCATAATGTTGAATGCTAGAATTGCGAATTTAGAAGGTCGTTAAGGTGATGTCCATCAAATTGAAGGATACTTCTGTTTAAGTGTTTGGTAAATTTTGGGTAGTTTTAGTGAGTTTTTCTTGGAGTCCTTGGTTACCCATGTTGTTTTGGTTTGAAAGATTTAAGTCCTGAAGCATTTAGAATGGTTATCAAAAGCCCAAGATTGTTTAGACAAGTTTGGGTAATTTTAAAGGTTATTGAACCGTTAGATAGTTATTGAAATTGTTAATGGATCTAAAGCTCTAAACTTTCGATAGTTGGTATAAGTGCTTAATGAGTTGAAAGACCCATTAAGTTTTGCCTAAGTTTGGATGCTCTTTTTGAGAATCTATATTTGAAGTCTAAAGATTTCGTGGCTGGAAGGTTTAGTCTAAACCAAGGCGATTTGAGAATACTTCAATTTGAATATTGAGCGATAGAAATTTAAGGGGTTTAGAAGCTCAATAGCTTGATTTGATATTATAAAACGTTTTGGGACTAGTTGTGTCATTTGGACATGTGAAGTAACTTAGTGGCCTTTTCAGATCCTGTGTTTTGTCCGTTTATTTATTTTTATTTTTATTTAATTTAATTTTAGTATTTTATTTTATTTTAATCGTATTTTACTAAAAGTTATTTTATAAAAAAAAGGAAGAAATTTGAATTCTAAAAAAGAGAAAACAAAAAAAAAGAAAACAAAACAAAATACCTATTTTTTGGCTCTCATCACGTATATTCTCCCCTCTTCCATAATTTATCTCAAGCACTCCTCCCTATCTCTCCACGTTCTTTCTCTCTTCCTCGATTTTTTTTTCCTTTCATTGTTCTCCCACTTTCTTGACCAAACCAATTCTATGCTTTCACCCACTAAAAAAAGCCAAACTATTTTCCTTATAAATTAAGATTCCAAGAGTAAATTTAGGGAAAGATAATGTAGATTACATTTTCTTTCATTGCTAAAAAGTCTCAGCTTTCATCTTTTAATTTGAAAGGTTAAAAAAAGGAAGCAAACAATTTTTCCACCAAGGGTCTTCAAAAGTATATGTATTTCCTTTCTTTTTCCTTCTCAATTTTATTGTTTTTTTCCCCTTTCATAAATTACCATTTTTGTTTGTTTCTAAATTCAAGTTGTTCCTTTTTTCTTTTATTAAATTTGATGCTAGTATTGGCATTTAGTTTGTTAGTGTGTGAATGTCATTTTATTAAATTTGCTGGAATTGATCATTTATTATTAATTATATATATCTACATTTCAAATAATTGATTTTTTTTTTTAAAATTAGGCTGAAATTAAATGTTTAGTTTAAGGTGAGATTCTTTGTTTATCACTTTTTTCTTCTTTTTTTAAAATATTTTAAGTACAAAATTCATTATAAACCTCACTTTGAGAAAGAGTAGTGTTTCTTTGTGGGTTTTATGATTAAAATTTCATAAATACATAAAATTTCTCTCTAAGTGGGGTTTTTATTAATAAATTGAATTTCAAAAAGTATCACCGATAATTCTATTTACAAATGGGACTGGGTAGTGTTATTTCTTTTGAACTTATGAATTGATCCATACATGAAATTTCTCATTAATCACACATGACGGAGATTAAAACATCAAGGTGGATATTTTAATATTCTTAAGGTGAATAAAATATCTTTTGAAATCAAAATGAATTCCAATGGCTCTTATGCCACTCATAATCATCAATTCATTCTTTTATCTTAGATGTGAATTGAGAATCACTAGACATTTTAAAAAAATCAAATCAAAATATTTGTTACGTGGACCTTTTCGTAATTTAGATTTTAAAAGATAAAAATGGGTAACCATTTTCATGGATGTTGTAGGGTGTTAACACCTCCTCGACACGCAATTCACTCCCGGACCTAAATCTGAATTTATGTAGGCTAATATTTTATGGGTGACCAATCACACTTTAATATGGTTGGTGACGACTTCAAAACTATTTATAAAAATAATTAAATAACAGAGGATGTAGGTCGCTTTGCGTCGCGATCACGTTGCGACAGTTTGGCAACTCCACTAGAAACTTGAAATGTGTAAGAGAGTTGAGCCGTTACATTTTTATCTTTTATCCTCATTCTATTATAACTTATTGGTTCACTTAATTATTGTTTTTTATTTGATTTATATGAAATATTTGTATTATGTTCTCGATCCATTTGTTTATATATGTCATCATGCCTTCTACACATACTCACAAGCCCTCTACCCGGGTTACAACCTTATTGGACTAGAATTGAAGGTGAAGTAGTGTTGACCTTCGAGAGGTTTCAACTTCTGTGCACGCACATGAAAATGTTGGTTTTATGTTCTACAACTCGTAGATAGTAAATGTAATCTGTTGATCGTTATTAATAAAGAGTTATTATTTCAATTTAATAAACAGTTATTGATTATTTTTTGTCTAGTTAACCCAAATCCAATAACCCATCATACTAAGCTGTTTATGAGTCTTAAACTGTATGTGGAGACATACGGGGATTAATGTTCAAGATACAACTTAAAGTGTCTATAGCAAAAGGATAAGGTTGGGTACTTTATCCATGTAACACTATGAATACGACCCACTTTGTATTTGATACAAACACACTGGTCCAATGTGTTCGTGTAGTTGACACGCGTGTGGGGGTATCCTATGCAATGAGTTTGCATAAGATTGGACAACGAAATAGTAGCCACTAGATGTAACCCCGTTGACTAGTTATGTTTCTATTTTAAATAGTCTTAATCCTGAGTGTATTATGAACTCCTGTTCATGAGGGATTGTCTTTTGATTTGTATGGGTGAGATAGGCCAGATTGCCAACTCAATAAGCCTACCATTTTGGAAACAAGACCGAGTGAGGAGCTGGAAACATAATCACATAAGATGAAATTCACTCCTTCTCGACGTTAGGGTAAGTAGATGGTTGTTTCCTTAAATGGTGTCTTCGGACATGAACAAAGGACCCTACCCTCTCTATGGCACAAGAGAGATTTCTGTTTATTGGTTGGACCATAAGCAGGTTGTTCATTAGATGAGCACTGGTAATTTGACCCAGAGAAAAAATGATAATTTGACCCAGTTGGGTTACAAACACTTGTGAATGACTAACTTGCTGTTATTGGTCTACATTCGTGGACACAGAAATATATCTACAGTGAGAAGAGATCAGTCGTTAGTCTTTAATGGAGTGTACACACAGTTAACGAATATTGATTAATGTGGTTAATGAGTTTAGCTAATTAATCTCATATTGTTGTAGCTTCTGATCTGTAGGTCCATGAGGTCTCTTTTCTAGCTCGTAATGGGTAATGAGGTTAATATATATTGGATATAATTTGAAAATTTCATATTAACTTAGGGAATTAATATAATGTATGGTGATCCATTATAATATAAAGTCTATATTTTTATTAAACGTTATGATATAAATTTTATTTTGGATGATTCAAAATTAATTAATGAGAATAAAATATTTGAATGAGTTCAAATATTGATTTAATGTGAATTAAATTCATATTAAAACTATACATTAAACTTAATGCATATATGACACACATTAAAACTATAGGTTATGAAAGGATTTAATATTTGTATGTGATTATATGAATTAAATTAAATATAAGATATTTAATTTAGAAATTAATTAATTGGATAATTAATTAATAGTTTAATTTAATTAGATTTAATTAAATTAGATTTAATTAAATTTGATTTAATTAAATTAAAACTATAGGTTATGTGACAGATACTCATTTAAATATGATTTAAATGAAATATTGATTAAATATGATTTAATTAATTTTTTGTTAATTAATTATTTTAATTTTATTAAAATTAAATTATATAACTCCCTTACAGAAGTTATTTTTGGAAAATGTGGAACGCTTCACGTTTTTTTAAACTTTCTCTAACCTCCTCTTCTTCATCCCGAAGAAGGAAAAGAGCAGAAAAGCTCTCTGAGTCTCAATTGCAGAAGGTATGCGGAGAAAGAAAGAAAAAAAGTCTCTTGCTCTCTCAATTTGTATTTCCAAAATTCAAAAATGTTCCCACAATTCTTAAGCCTCCATTACTCTGAGAATAGGAAAGGATCCAAGTGGTGGCGGCTAAAACTTTGGAGTTTGGTGTAGAATTCAGAGTCAACAACGAGGGTGAGTTTTTCTCTTCTCTCTGAATTTTGTTTTTGAAAAGCATGTTTAGCTTATTTCAATTTTATTCAGGAAAATGTTTCTGTAAAATCTTTCCAATGTATTGGCATTTTAAATTTTCCCAAACTAATTTGAGAATGGTCCTGCAAGTTTTCCGCTGCGATGACTTCTTATCCCTTTTAGATAAATCTTCGCTCAAATGAATTCTTTTGTTATTTTTTTAATAACATTGGAATAAATTTGAGGGCCTTTCCCTTTTAGGAGTTTAGAAATATCAACACCATTTCATTTTCCTTTTGGCATAATTTTGTGTTGTTTGTAATTTCTTTCATTCTTAATCATTATTTTTAGGGTCACTTATCTCGAAGTCATACTGTGCAAAGTAATTTTCAATTTTTTTATTCAAACAAAGTTTTACATTTTTTTTTCTATAAAATTTGAAACCATATTTCGTTTGTTTTACCCAAAAAAAAAAAAAAAAACTTCAACCATAGTGTTTTACATTATTTATTATTTAAGGAAAGTTTGCTAAAGTTTTCCAAAATCAAGTCTCCAACCTCAATTATACACTTTTAAGGAGAGTAGTGCTACCTTCGTTATGATCTGAGGTACATGAAAACCTTATACTACTAAAACTAAGTAATGCTTTTTTTTATAAAAATATATATATATATATAGGGAGAGTAGTGTTTACCTTCGTTACGACTCTCGTAGAGGTACATGAAAACCTTACATTTCCTAAAAATTAAATAATATTTTTTAAAGGAAAAATAGGAAGAGTGGTGTGTACCTTCGTTAGGGCTCTTGTAGAAGCACATGAAAATCTTATATTTTCTAAAAACTAAATAATATTTTTTTAAAAGAAAATAGGGAGAGTAGTGTGTACCTTCGTTACGACTCTCGTAGAAGCATATGAAAATCTTATATGTTTTTAAAAGAAAAATAGGGAGAGTAGTGTGTACCTTCGTTACGGCTCTCGTAGAAGCACATGAAAATCATATATTTGCTAAAAATTAAATAATGTTTCTTTTTTAAGATATTAGGTTGAGTAGTGTTTACCTTTGGAAGTTATGACTCTCATATAGGTACATGAAAACCTTATTATTTATTTTTGTTTCTTTTTGCATAGTGAAATGAATTTATTCTTTATTTGTCATAATCGTAAAATGAAGGAACAAGGGTGGAACACAAGGATGTCCAATGTGTCAATGCATTCATCTCTGGCACCTAAGTTCGATGAACCAAGTGATGTTCTTCAATTGGCTGAAGAAATGCAACAAAAATTTGGGGATAACATAAACATTTGTTTTGAAGTATCAGTGCTATCTAGGTGCCAAATCTATTTTACACATAATAACTTAGCCAAACTAAAGATGATTTGGGAGGCATTGACGTCGAAGTAGAGTTGATGTACATACCAGTGAATTATTTTGCTTTAAGAGCTATAAATAATTTTTGGAATCCAAGATATGGTTGTTTCACATTTGGGTCGTGTGATTTATTACCAATCATAGAAGAATATCAAGGTATGCTTAGCATTCCTGAAAAGGAAAAGAAAATTGTTTATTTCTTTAATCCTAAGCAAACAACAAAGAGAACACTGCGAAAGTTTTTAGAAACTATCCATGCCACCAAAATTCAAAAGTATACAAGAGCTTAGAGTGGGGAGGAGAATGTGCCATTTGATTATCTAATAAGGATGACACAAATTTATATTGATGAAGATAAAGGTCTCACTCTCTTGTCATTGTATTTATGGAGCGGTGATTTTTTTCTAAAGCAGAGGGTTATATTGACGGGAAAGTTATTACATTGTTTTTTTGACATAAAAGGGGAGTCAATCCTATTATAGCTTTACTGGCTGAAACTTTTCGATCCCTTAACTATTGTAGAAATAAAAGGGAAGGAAAATTAAATTGTTATGTTCCGTTACTTTATATTTGGATACACAACCATATCAAATTTCAAGTAGAGTTTAAGTGTCCAAAGGTAGATTTCAGAAGCCCATGGAATTTGATGAGCAACACAATCAGTGAGTTTGGTATGGCCATTTGGGATCCAACATATCCAAAGAAGGAGAGTTGGGTGTCTTTCTTTTCAACAATGAATTATGAAAATATCATATGGAAGGCTCAATGGATGTCTTTGAAAGCAGTGATATATAAATGTGGAGATTTTCATAATGTTCCTTTGTTGGGACAATTGGGAGGTGTTAGCTATACACCATTATTAGTTTTGCAACAGATGTGGCTCAATCAGTTTATACAACCAACTCACAATCTACAAGAGTTGAATTTTTAGTATGATCTTGAAGATTGTCAAGAAAAAAACGTCGAGCATTGCATGCATGGAAATCTTTGAGAAAGATAAAAGACAAAGGAAATTATGAAGGAGTTACCAGTGGGTTCGAAGCATGGCAGGCAAATAGAAGGAAGAATGTAATAGATTTTACCTTAAAGAAGGAGGTTGAAAGGGTAGAGGAGACAAGCCTTGAACAACCAATTTAATGGGTTGAAAGTAGCATAAAATTAGAAGAGAAAAATTAGCTGCTAGAGCAAGAGCATGAGAGACCTTGTAAAGAGACAAGTCAATGGATGGATCATGCAACTTATTTGCAGAAAGAACTCGACAAAGCCAAAGAATCTTTAAGGAGTCAAGATAAATTAGAAATGAGTTTTGAGACGTTCGATAAAGAGATGAGACAAATGAATAAAGCAAATAGAAATTTGAAAAATGAAAAGGCAACATTACAGACAATAGTGGAGTCGTAAGAGGAGTATATTAATGACTTAGAAAGTGGGAAAGAATATTTCCTCGAGCTTGTCTCTTATTTGAATACGTCAAATTGGAAATAAGAAACACAAATAACAGAATTGAAAGCACACAATCGTTCACTATGTCAAGCCATTGAAAGTCTACATGTGAATGCGACCTAGCACTCTAAAGAATATGAGACATTGAGAAATTATGCTAATTCTTACACTATCAACTTACTACATATCAAAATTAAAGTGAGAGGATAATGCAGAAATATGAGCTGTTGAAAATAGATTGCATGCAAATGAAGATAGATTATGATTTGCAAAGAAGAGATTTCCAGGGCCTAGTAGAGCATGTCGACCAGACGATATAATTTCTCAGAATGGTGTCTAGAAGAGCAAATGATTTTGCAGAATTGGCAGCAGATTTAAGGGTCAAATTTTTCTCAATGCAACCTCATGCAGATGATTTGAATAAGTTCCTAAGGATAATGTGCAGGAAACTTGGGCATTTTGGCTGTTTTCATTAATTATTCATTTTAGTTTTGCTATTAATGACAATGAAAACGATGTTCATTGCATTCTTTGTTAGTTTTTGTTATTGTTATTTTATTGTGTTTTTTGTCTTTTCTCATTGTATTTGTTCAAATTTAATATTTTCTATATAATAAGTTTTTTTCTCTCTCTCTTTTCCACTCTCAAGGTCTTCAAAGAAAAATACAGCTCATCCTACTCCAATTCGCCATCCTTATAATACGAGATATAAAAGTCGAATCATGAAAGAACAAGACAAAGACATGGATAAAATGAGACAAGAGATTAATACTCTTGGGGAACAAGTTTCAAAATAATAGAATTGCCCTCAATAGGAAAAGAAAAAGTCGTTGTAGATACAACACAATCAAGCAAAAGAGTTCAAGACATCCCATTTATCCTCCAGGATTTACACCACATCGCATGCATGTTCCACATTCTCAAATCACTCAACACTATGTTCCGCATCCTTTGAGAGTCGTGAGTTTAATTGTTTTGAAGATATTACTCAAGAGGAGAGACGACTACAAAGGAAAAGATGAGAATAAAGAATTTGTCAAAATCAAGATCAAGTTCCAAATCAAGATCGAGAAAGAAAGTTTGAAGAATTTTAAATTCAAAGAATAAAAGAACATAAAAAAAAAAGAAGAAATTGTTGAAGCAAGAAAAAGAAAGTTGATAGAACTTATGGAGCCAGAGTAACCCAAAAACCCCGTTGCATTGTCTATCAAGAAATGAGCATTTCATTTGAGCTAAAACCAGGGCAAATCCATCTCTTGTCCATATTCAAAGGGAGTTCGGAAGAAGACCTGCACAAACACTTGAAAAACTTTTATATGATTCGTGACAGAATGAGACCCTATGATATCACCGAGGAGCCACTAAATTTAAGAACCTTTTTGACCGACGGTGCAAAAAGATGGCTTAGTTACCTACCTCATGGATCAATAACAACATGGAATGTCGTCAAGAAAACGTTTCTCAAGAAGTTCTTTTCTGCCTCACGAGTCCACAATATTAGAAAGAAGATCTATGGTATTCGTCAAGTCGTTGGAGAATCACTTTTCGATATTGGGAGAGATACAAGGAGTTGTGTGCAACCTTCCCACACCACAAAATCTCAGATCAATATTTGATCCAATATGTCTACTTCATTTTGTTAGCTTTGCAAGGAAACACAATTGATGCGGCTGTCGGCGGTGCTCTAGCCTACAAAACTCTGTACGAAGCAAGTGATCTCATTTTTATAATGGCGGAGAACTCTAAAACATTTGGGAGTAGCGCAATCGACATGAACTTTACGACATCAAAAGAGGTAAAAGAACGTCATTCTTAATTGTATAACTTAACTTCTCTTGTGACACAGTTGGAGAAAGGGACGAAACTACAAGTGATGTATGCTGTGTATGTAGAGTTCTAGGATACCACCTGTTAAGTGCCCCAAGGTCACGAAGGAGGTTAATGCATTGGGAGGCTTCAATTGAAAGCATAATCCCCATAGCCACACATACAACGCCAGATGGAGAGATCGTCCTCACTTGAAATGGGAAAACCAAGGACAACAAGAATCAAAACCTTCCTACCCTTCTTCTTCTTCTCAAGGTACGTCTCTCAGAATATAGTAAAAAACTTTAGCCGACAACTCTTTGAAATCTAACCATGAGATACATCAATACAAAAAGATTCGATCAAATTCTCTCAAGAAAACATGTTTTTGTAATATGAGACGAAGGTCGGCTTCAATTGTTTTCACACTCCATTCAAGTTTATCCTTCTCATCTAGATCGAGGCATGAAAGCAACTTCCAAAAAAATTTTCAAAATAAGAAACTGCCACATGTACTCTAATAATATATATATATAAATTTTGGCAGCATCTCCCCTAAAAAGCAGACTAACCACACTTGAAATGATAGGAAAATATACACTATTAAGCCTTTGCAACTAAGAATACACTGAGTGTGTCTCACCACACACTCCTGAAATTAATCCTGAATCCCAACAAGGCTTAAATACAACATTAGAAAAATGTATACAAGTAGATTACAATCAACTACAGTTTTTGAAAAGGGTTTCTCATCTCCGTCACCACTAAACTATTCATAGGTCGCACCCAAAATTACATACATACATACACTAGAAAATCCTCGACGAGTGGTAAGATGCTCAACGATACCTAAAACATGTCCACTACCTAGGGGGTAAAAACATTTAAAAATGTGAGTTAATGCCTAGTGAGTGACAATTTTTAAAAATGAAGTTATAAAACATGATCTAATGAATAATAAGCATACACGTTTTGATAGTTATAAGAAATCATGGTGAAAGCTTATGAATGTTGCATGTAAAGTAGTTATAAGCATATTTAGAATCTTCTTAAACCTACCCATATCCAAATCAACTCCAAAGGCTATGAAAAACATGAAGCCGAAAATAGCTCACTTATGTTCCATGTCAATAATGAAACATACAGTCATACTTAGCTCACACATGATCCAAAGGAAACATGTGACCAAATTGAGCTCACGCATATTCACGGTCAAACCCATATCACATCTTGATCTACCACGACAGAATTCACTAGATACACAGTCTAGAATAACTCACACATAATCCATATAAAAAAGGAAACACATGGCCATATTGAGCTCACACATATTCAATATCTGCATAATGGCAACCTTATCCCAATACTCACATCGTCTCTGTCACCGCTCATATGTGCACATAGAACTACCTTCTACATATTAATCTAGGCCCAAAGCCAAATCCACAAACTATATCCACATCCTCACCTAGGTTCAGGTCCTCGGATCTCCGGTCACAACCTCTTTCAGTCCCAGAATCCTCTAAAACCGTATGTGGCGCTACAGAAGCACATTCACGTAGCTTATGGGTAAATCACACTTATTTTTCATAAAGTCACATATTTCACGTTTATGAACCAAACATGGTCAAAAACACGTTTTCATAGTGATTTTCAAAACCTTGTCATCAAACGCATGTTTTATATAAATATTTCACGTAAATAACTTTCATAGTTCCAATCCTTTTATGTATAAATCATACTCATTCATGATAAGTCCTTTGTCTGTTCCCTAATATTCAGAAACAACATAGTGACTTAAATCATGTTCATGACACAAATCATCAAGTACAATTCATAGATGACCAAGAAATCATTTTGTAATAAATCCATTCTCATTGAAATCCAAGTTTTGTAACCAATCAATGAAAATCATCATAAGAACTAGAATTCAAAACACGCTTATGATCAAGATATAATCATTCAAATCCATTGAAACCATTTCATAAAAGTTTATAGAATCTTTTAATTTAAGGGTCACTCCTAGCCATTAGCTCAATCCTTTGGGATTATAAGCTTTTTGTACTTCGGTTTGGTCTGAAACAAAGATTATGGTCACTCAGTTATCTTCACATGTCACAACGACACGACTATTTCCAAAACACTTCATAAGATCAACATAAGTTATTTAACGTTCCAAAGACTCTAACTTCTCATTTCCAAGACTTAATTTCAATTATTCTCCACATGCTTTAATTTTGTCTAAAAATCCTGCCTTTGGAACGTTAAAGTTTAAACTTAACTCTTAACACCATAACCACCCAAACTTAAGACAAACTTAGTGAGTCTTTTATATCAATACAATATGCCTAATACATAACGGACCAATAACCTTAAGAACTTACCCAAACTTGTCTAAACAACCTTAAACATTTCGGATAACCGTTCTAAATTCTCAAAGACAAAGCATGCTTCAAAAGTTTGGGGTGGTTGGATTTAGCTCGTTTGCATTATTTGCTTGCATATTTTGTCAAATTTTGCCCAATTTTAAAAATTTTCGCTTCTCATATGCTATATTGAGTCTTGCTTTATGATTTATTCATGCATAGCTGAATAGCACTTGAGCATCTAAGCTCATGTTTGTGATTTAGTGATGAATGACTGTATAAATGAAAATGTCGTTTGACATGAATGATTGAATGCATGATTGAAAAAAAAAAGTTGTACGTGTGTTCTCTCTTGTTGCTTAGTACTTTACAATGATGGTTGATGATACACTTTTCATGACTTTGCTTGCATAATCGTAAGTATGCAAAGTGCACTCACAATTTTGAGCATTTTTCTTTAAAGTCTCTTGTCATCTCATGCATTTTTTAATACTTCGCCAAGTCATATTAAACCTTTGATCCTTTTGAAAAGGGTAGTAGTACTTGAATTTTTGTTGTCACCTCAAAAGATAGATTGTCACATCCTGTCTATTAGGTGAATCCTATAATAGGAAAAAGCCAAATGGAAGCAAAGTAAAAGTTAGCTAGCCACAAAAAATAAAAAAGAAAACAAAAAAGAAAAAAAAAGGTGGTAAAAGCAAAGCAAATACTTGCTTGAGCATAAAAAAAGGGACAAAAGGCTCAAAGAAAGAAAAAATGAGTGAATTGCACGTTTAGGTTTAAGAAATAATTACCTCCCTGTGAGCTGTCACACCCTCTCCCAGACTCTCTACTCTTAGCCTAAGGCGTGAAGTCAGTAAGTAATGCTCCTAACTTAACGACACTCACTGACGGCTTACTTAACTTACTCGAATAATATGCAACGAAAATAACTGAAAAACAAATTAATAGAAATTTTCTTGTATAAAAGGTTTTAGGTAAACTCCATACACTGCCCAACTCACTAATTATTAAAAATACAGACCATAACATCCATATGTAGAGTTATAGTTATACCCTAAGAAAATTCTAACTCTAATAGCAGACAAGCAGCGGTTGGTTAGGCTCGAGAATCTCGATCTCTACCTGTAAGTGAGGAAGCATTTGAAAGAGTGAGCTAACGCCCAGTGAGTGACAATTTGAAAACAATGTATTTTGAGAACATATCATAGAGGTCACATGCATAAGAAATATGTATATAGCTACACATCATGCTATGAAACATATCATAACTGAAACTGGCGCTAGATAACCGTAACTGAAAATTATTTGCAAACCATGTGTAATCATTTAACTACGTTGTAGTAGAAACAATCTAGCACTTCCAACGTCTTTGTCGTAGTGGAGTCATCTCAACACTAACGACAGCAATAACTATGTCGTGGTGGGATCAATACCAACAACATCTTTGCCGTGGTGGAGCTAGCTCAACACCTACGACAGAAATACTACGTTATGTGGGGCTATCATCTATAACGTCTTTGTCGTAGTGGGACGAATCCAACACTAACAACAATGGAATCTGTGTTGCAGTGGGGCCAACAACACTCATGTCAGCGTTAACTACGTTGTAGTGGAGCCACCGCTCACAACGACTTTGCCATGGTGGGGCGAATCCAGCACTCACAGCAAGATACTCTAGTGTGCAAACTTAGTATACTAGCCTCAAGCTCAATCATGAATACACATGCTTTTACTAAAATTCTCGTAAAACATGTAAATCACATATAAACACTTTCAATAATTTTCAAGAAATGCTCATAGAACTTGAATCATTCAAATCATGATGAAATTTCATTTAGAAATACTTAAACATGCTTAATTCATATTTTACTGAAATCTCGTAAAACGTGAAAATATCTTCGATCTTTAATATCTGAAATCATGCTTAATAGCATATATATAAAATCATAAATCATGTATTCATAAAACGTGTAAAAATAATAATTTAATATTCAAATATCTCGGAATAATAAGCATAAAATCATAAATTAACTATATAATTATGATAATTCATGCTTGTATTATAAAGAATCTCAAATTATCAAAATGTTGAGATTAAATATTTTTCTCGTAAAACGTGCATAATCGGGATATTTTAATAATATTAATACTTTAAAGATAATACTATAAAATTATGAATCACTCACAAGCTTGACGAAATGTTTTTGGCTCGTAAATTTCTCTGATCGTTAAATTCTCTGAAAATTGTCCAAAATCGACGAATTAAATCGAGTCGATAATTAAAACCCGTCCTTAGGTTAGATTCCCTTAATTTTCCTTAATTACAACAAAGTTTCTTTAATCCCTCAAATTTTCCTCTAATTGGCTTCTTATTCAAGGGTAAAATGGGCATTTAACAAATTACATATTAATCGGGCTAAGGTAATTAAGTAATCTATCTTTTGGTTTCAATGACGGACAAGTAATGACAGTAGCTTCCCACTGTGTTGAAAGCTCTCGGGCCAGAATTTTTCTTCTTCCTCTCGGTTTTCCTTCTTTTTCCTTCAAATTTCTTCTTCTTCTCTTCAATTTGGCTGACTACACAATGATAAATAATGACATCCCACATTTTCTTCATCCAATTAGAGAATTAAAGGAAGAATTTATATAAAAAAAAACATTACCTCAAATTTCTTCTTCCTTATCCACGGGTCCCCATTTCAAAATTTCCGTTTTTTCTTAATAAAAGATAAATATAAGCGAAATTTACATAAATAGAAAAAAACCGAAAGTATTTACATTCTATAGCAAAAGTATGGAACTTAAGACAAGCCCCTTTTCATTTTTTTCAATTTTCCAAAAATACCCTTCAAAAGATTTAAAGCTTCATGCTCCAATCACTCATGTCTCAAGTTCGACGTCTTTCTTCTTCCTACCTTCTTCGACAATTTCTTCATAGTTGATCACTGAGTGTCTTCTTCATCAATAATCATTGGCGTTTTGATCGCCGACAACAATACTTCTAGCTCATTGGCAATCAGATATTTCATTATTCTTTTCCTTCTTCTTTACATTTCTCTGAAACTACTTTGCACATCATCGACGTTTTCATCACCGACAATAATGTGTTCTTCATCATCGGCAATAAAACATTCTCTTCTTCTTTTTCTTCTTTTTCTCCTTCTTTACGATCCTCATTATTTTCTTCTTATTTTTTCTATTTTTCTTTTATAGGTATTTACAATTGTTTTAGGTTTTACTTGAGTG
>JBBPDJ010000017.1:5690254-5716326 GCA_037974625.1 Cucumis cinereus
AAAACAACTTAGGATGTTAGTTTATTGGATTTGGGTTAATTAGACAAAAATAATCAATTACTATTCATTGAAATTGAGATAATAACTATTTATTAATAACGGTCAACGATTTACATTTACTATCTACGAATTTTAGGACATAAAATCCAACATGCAGATCTAAGGATAATCCTAAGTAAATATGAGTTCATAGCTAGCTCAGGATTAATGTTGAGTTACCTAGATCATCAAAGTTGAAATAGTTAGTTTTAAACAGTTAACAATGTTATAATGTAAAAGTAATTCTTTCATGGTATGGTCCTATGTAAACTCTTTTACATAGGACGCCCCACTTCATGTCTCTACATGAACAAAATTTGGGATCACATTGTTTATACTAGATACAAAAGTGGGTCACATCCATAGTGTCTCCAGATAAAGCGTCAAACCTTATTCCTATACTATATATCATTTAGATTATAACTCAAACTTGATTCACATTTATGTCACTACATAAAGTTCAACTACTCATACTATAGTCAATAAACTTTGTTTATTGAATTTTGAGTATGTAACGAGCAAATCTCTTTATTTAATAACAACTTATTGATCAATACTTCAATAATACTTTATTGAATAATAGAATAGTTTAACATTTACAAATCACGAGTTTTAGGACATAAAACCTAACATGATAATGGACATATCCCAATTTTAACAACTTACAAATTATTGTAGGATCATACAAGAAAGAACATGAAGTAGACATTGTTTGAAGTTATTAATTATATTGAGAGTGAGTTTAGACGAGTTTTAAAGAAAGAAGTGGAAGGATGATTTATTAAGATATAATAAGAATATTGATAGAGACTAGAGATAACATAGGATTAAAGTAAATGGCCATAGTGGGAGAGGTAGGTATCAGCCAACCATTTACCCAAAACAATCTCAGTTGTTGTATTAAAATGACCATGATCTAGATTAAAGCCTGCATTTGTTGTGAAGTTTATAGGTAATTGCAAAGCATCAATGGTCACCACATCTGGCAGTTCCTTGCTAACTTCCTCTTGTGCTGCTCTCACTGCTGCCAAATCATGAGTATCGTGCTTCATAAAAAAGTCATAGAGGGCAATTTTAACAACAATGATGGGCAAAAATCTAGGCTTTATGTCATTGCGAATGTCGGTGAAAAACTTTTTTAGGTTGTCCTTGTATCTATGAGCAGTGTCACTCATGGCTGCATCACTTTCCCCTTGAAACCAGAAAAGAGCACGCACAACTCCACCATCTTTATCTGATGCTTTGATTCGTTCAATAAAATTTTGGTAAAATGTTGCCTTAGGATTGCTAGGATTTTTAATCCATTGTCCAATTAAAGTGCCACCTCTAGCACAAGGGACTAAACCCACAACGCCAGCATTTGGCCCCGCTTTGGCTAGTAGCTGGCGAGCAAATGGCATACCTGGACCAATCCCAGCTGTCCTGTTGATGTCAATTCCCTCATGTAGAGGCTCTCGTGCTATCTCCCATTGACGCTCAGGGTTCAATCGTAGGATGGATGGTTGAGGTTCACATTCTGGTGGGACCAACCTATCCCACACGAGGATTCCTGATTTATCTTTCTCAACCCCACCTCGACCAGCCATGTTGCTCTGGCCGGCCAAAATGAATATGTTTTTGGGAGAAGTAGCCCTTGAAAGGGAAGGGCTAAATAACATCGTACATAACATAATTGATAGTTTCAACAAAGCCATTTCGACCCCTTTTGTCTGTGCAAGTAGGCACAAAAGAAAAGCGTAAAATATGTGGAAGGTACTTTTCCTTTTTCTGAAAAAGTTGAACTTTTTCTCTGTGTCTACTTGCACAGAACAACTACTCCCCCTTTGATAATCTAATCACTTTCTTTTTGTTGGCTGATCCTTGCCTCTGTCTTTCTCCGTTAATAATCACCAATTTTTATACTCAATTTCTTTTCTATTTTTAGTGTTATCGATCTTTTACCGTTAATTATATGGATGTATATTTGTGGATTGTGAGTGTTTTTCGCTCTCTAATAATTTAAGATCACATAAATTTTATAGAAGTATATCATTTTAATTTTATAAATATAATATGTACGAATCGACTCTTCAATTTATCTCTTTGTATTACATCTAGTCGTTTTGGTTTTTTTATTTTATTTTTAGTTGTTTTAATTTTGGAGAATGTGTTGATGAAGGTATTCAACAATTAAATTTGATAAAACCTTTTAGTTATCGTATAACTTGCATCAAATATATATATAATTTGGTTTGTAAGAATAAATTTGAAAAATAGGAATAAATTTGAAAAATAGTTTCAATGAGTTGGAATGCTTAAAATATGTTATTTTACGCTTTGAACGAGCAAGTAAGACGTTGTTTGCGTCATTTATGATTTTGGCCATAGAATTTAGAGAGTGGATTATATAAATTCTCAAACCCTACTTGCCTCTGATTCTCTAATCTGAAATATTCTCTTTAATAAAATGTTCTATCCCGTACTGCATGGATGTAGCAGAAACTTTGTTAGGACACACAAAGGCAAATCGAAAAGAAGTTTCACTATAACGGCCTAAAAAATCTTTTTGATTTTCAAAATCGACCAGCCCTAGCAAACACAGCGCATCCTTAAATATGCAGCAGAATCCCAAAACGAAATCCTACGAAATATTTCAAACCTCTCAAAAAAAGAAACCTAATCTAAGAAAATAAGGAGTCATAACCTTCCCCATAAGGAAACATAAGATTTGAAGGAACAACATCTTGACATCAAAATCAAGCTGTCAAAAAACACACATGTTAAAACATTCCAATTGACACCCGCGATAGAAGAACAAGCATATCTTAAATAAATATCGTCAATAACACAACTTTAATAGTTTCCATCATAAAATAATAAAAGTTGACATCTAATTTTGATTAATTAAAATTTTACATTATGGACTAAATTGTTACAAATTTGAAAAGACAAAAACTCAGTTGTACATACTTTTCAGACACTAAATTATTACAAAATTGAAAAACAAAGACTAAATCATTACGATAAAGAGTAAAGTTCGAAAATTAAATCGTTAGTCTCGTAAAAGTCAAATGTGTTTTAAGCTATAATGGAAAGAAAATGATTTTATTTCCTTTCCCATTCTCCTATCTCCTTGTCCTGTCCAAAGGGAGAGTTCACTTTTTTTAATTTTTAATTATTATTTAGTTTAAGAAGGAGGAGGAACAACCGATTTTTATTTATTTATTGTTTTATTTTCTAGTTTTAAAGTTTGAGAAATATTAAGTGGAGAAAAAAGTAACAATGGCAAGCGACAGACGAGGAAAGGGGTGGATGGAAAAGAATGGAAAGAGGAGAGAGAACCTCTTTTTTTTTAATATATTTTTTTAAAATGTCATACTATTTAATCGATTCTATTAAATAGCAGTCGTACGTAAGAGTGAATAGATCTAAAGTATTTTGAGATATAACATCGCGAAAAAAATGACATATATGATAAAATTTAGGTTAAGTTCTCGAAGTTGTAAAAGTCTATCTGTGATAAAGTTTAGGACAAATTGCAAAAACTATCTCTAAAATACAACACTCTTGTTTTACCATTTCTTTTTATAAATATGTTCAAAATAATCCAAACAAGTTCTTTTTTTTATTTTTATTTTTTAACAAAACAATTATTGTTTGGTTAAGAATTTGAATGTTTACTCGAGAAAGTTGAAAAGTAAATACAATTATCGACTAGTGAACATCAGTTTAACAACAGTAATCGATCTGTCAAAGTTCACCGATTTTATTTTAGAAAGGATTGGTTTGGTAGATCGATTTTGTTGTGGAACTTTGGATGATACGAACTAAAAAAAAAGTGTGAATAAAAGAGTGTGAAATGATAAGAGAACGAAGAAGAAAAGAATAAGAAAATAAAAAAGAGAAAATAAGGAGAAGAAAAGAAAGAGGAGAAAAAGGAAGGAGGAGCAGTGAAAAGAAACACAAAACGATATATATATTTTTTTAAAAAACTACGAGAGTTTGTTATATTTATAAATATTTTTAATAGCTGTGTCATTTAAAATAATTACAAAGAAAGAAAAAAAGATAACAACTTTTAAGTTTTCTTGACTACAATCGAAATCGAATTTATTTTTATGTTACATGTTAAATTTTAAGTTTAAGTCATGGAAATTTGATGTTTGTATTTATTTATTCATTAGATTTTTAAAAATATCTAAATAGATTATAAACTTTAAATTTTGAGTGTTTAATAGATCCTAAAACTTTCAAAATTCTGTTCGATAGATTTAATTTCTTACCTTTCCGTAGCCTATTTTTTGTGTAAGATAGTTGGATGTTTTCATGTTTTTAAAAATTATTATTTCTAATTTTCAAAAATTGACTTGGTTTTTTATTAGATATGGAAGCAAGAATTTTGAGGTAAAAATGGTGTCTGTAGGCTTAATTTTCAAAAGTTAAAAATAAAAAAAAAAACAAAATGGTTATCAAACGGGGTCTTAGTTTTTTTTTTAATTGTTTTTAAAACACTTATAAAAGAGTTGATAACAAAACAAATTAACTAGTAAATGAAGATGTGTTTATAAGCTTAACTTTTTTTAAAAACAAAAGTCAAATAATTATCGAACAAAACTTAAGACCCTAATTGATAATCTTTAGTTTTTGAAAATTAAACTTATAAATACAACTTTGTCCAATGATTTATTTGATTTATTATTCTACGTTTTAGAAGACCAAACCAGTTTTTGAAAATTAAAAAAAAAAAAGTTTTTTTTCTATTTTCTATTTTTTATTTTTTAATGTAGCTAGGAATGATAAAAATTAGGGTAAACTGGTTTTAGGAAAATAACTAAATATGAAGGCCAGTATGGTAATTATCTGATATTTAGTCTTTCATTTTTTTTAAAAGTAAGCATATAACACCGTTTTCACCTCTAAATTTTACTTTGTTATTTACTTTTTATCAATATTTTAAAAAATCAAGCTAAATTTTACAGGCTAAATAATATAGTGTTTAAAAACTTTTTTGTTTCTAAAATTTGACTAAGAATTCAAATATTTTTACTTAAGAAATATGTAAAACATTGCAATAAATTGAGAGAAAAAGACGCTTAATTTTAAAAAATAAAAACGTTCATACCAAATTTTGGACATGTGAAACACACTTGACTTTCACATTTTATAATTAGAAGAAGAGAGGATATACAAAACAAACGAAAATGGCCTCGTTGCCATACTGAAAGATAGATAATAGTAGAATAGAAAAGAAGTTAGAAGCTTAAGTTGTCTCACATGAAGTTAGGAAGATGTATAAATAACCTATAAATAGCAACTTGTTTCTTTATTTGTGTCATCCATTTAAAAATTGAAGAGTTCTCTCCATTCTTTTTTTCTTTATTTCTTTTGTTCTTATGTTGAGTTGAGAGTAAGTATCCAAGAGTTCTGTCAGATCCGAGTAGTTCGAGGTTGCAGTTCTACTGGAGTTGTCGTTGTATCCTACTGAGACGATCGCTGTAGTCTACTTGCAAGCTCGTGCAGAACGAATAATTGTCTTCAGAACAACGCTTTTCAAGAAGCATGCCTCAACTACGATTTGAGTATTTCAAGTTTTTTATGTTCTTTCAAATATTTGATAGCTTTTGTATCTAAACCTTTTTATATCAATTGGCTTAAATGTATTTGCTTCTAATAGAGTTGCAATCAATTTGCTAGTATATTCAGCTCATATTATATTTAAATTTTCTCCAACAAGTTATACATTTTGTCCAAAATCATTTAGAACAAATAAAATTAAATGATTACAAACCAAAATAGTTATGGTAGGTAAATTATTTGAAACTAAAAAATAGATGGATTAAATTCTTAGCAACCAAACCAAAGTTTAGAGAGAGTAAATCGTAATTTATGTAAAAATTTAGGGTGTAAAAAGCAATTTTCCAATAAAATGAGAGGGCAAAGGCAAAGACCAGCAACCGAAGCCGCCGCCGTGTCTGATCGAGTCACAACCGTCAAAGACAGCGAAATACGACAGAAGAAAAAGAAAGAAAGTGAAAAAGAAAAGAAAAGAAAAGCAAAAGAAAGCAATTGCCACGTATCAAATCCGCCGTTACGGATTTACCACATCATTCCATTTCCATCCAACTCGCCAAGAAAGATTCTTCTTCACAACTCAATTCTTTCCTCACAATCCAAACTTTCCCTCTCTGAATCCTTGGATCTGAATTTCCGGCGCCGATGGGGGAAACGCTTGACAGGAATCCGACCTCCACTTTCAGTTCCTCCGAAGTTGATGTTAGCATCGAGCTTGATGCGAGGAGAGAGAATGGTAGTGGTGGTGCTGCTGCTGCTGCCGATGTAATGGCAAACAAGGAAGTTCGAATTGAAGATGGTGGAGATTGCTCTCCAGGTTTGTAGGTTGTTGCTTTTACGATTTTGCTTCTCGTTTGCTTATTTTACGGTTTCTATTTTGTTTTCTTGTTAGGACTCTGCAGATGGATCTGTTTTGTACTTTCTTTTTTGTTTGGTTAGGAGGATTTGATATGCTTTTTAGGGAGTGAACTTGTGGTTGCGTTTTTCTTTGTTACTTTATATGTATCTTGTTTTATGAATCTTCTTGTTGTTTTACTCCTGTTTAATAGTGTATTCTCCCATTGCCGTTTCACTCCGATCCATTTACTAAATTATTAGTCAACTGCTGCCGTCATCGCTTGCCTTGATAATTATGGAATGGGAGCGCAGGATGTTGGGATTAGCTGTAATTGAAGTTGAACGAGAATGCACAGATCCTCTATGCTTAATTTAGATCAATTGTTGATTCCGAATGTAGCCATTGAGAATTATAAGGTGAGGGAGAAGGAAAGGGTCACTCTCAAGTTGATTTTGAGAAAGCTTATGACTATGTGGATGGGGATTTCTTGGATAAGGTGTTGACTCTTGTGCAATAAAGGTTTTGGGTTCAAGTGGAGAGTCTTGATTTGGAATAGCGTTTGGTTAGTGAACTTTTCCATTTTCGTCAATGGAAAGCTTGGGGAAAGATTTTTAAGTTGAGAGGTTTTAGGCTAGGTATCCCTATTTCTCCCTTTCTGTTTAAACTGCTGGTGGACATTCTTAGTCGGTTCATGTACGCTGGAGTGGAGAAGGTGGTGGAGGGTTTTTATTGTGGGAGCTGATGGAGTTCATTTGTGGCACCTTCAGTTTGTGCTAATTGGAGAGGATTTTCTTAACCACTCTTACCTAATATAGTTATAACAATGGAATGGTTCTATATTCATCCCATCCAAAGAGGGAGAAGATTAATTGATTAAGAAGGATTGCATCATTTTCAAGATAAGATGTCGAAAAGGCTTGTGACTGGATTAGTTGGGATTTTTGACAAGATATCATTAAAAAAAGGCTTTGGTTTCAAATGAAGAAGATTGGTGGTAAGTTGTTTGCGTTCAACTAGTTTGTGGGAAGATTTATGCACATTTTAACACTTCTATTCGGCTTTTAATTCAATTTTTTGGCAATTTATAGTTAATTCAAAATTTTTATGTAAACAGCCTTTATTTTCAGTATTAACAAACAGTTGGGGTTCTTTTCTGTAGACTTTGTACACCTCTTGGCTTGACCTACCTCACTATTCATACTAACATCAGATTCTTCATCTGATTCAATATCATGAACAATTGGAGAGGATATGGGATCCTTATTGAAGAAGAGCTAAAATTGTTTCTGGTTAAAATAACTTTTGATCATGGAGGAGTGATCACTGAATGAGTGTATGAGAGGAAAGGTCGTGAAAGTGGTTGTTGTAACTTTGTGAGAAAATGTGTGTCAAATGATTAAACGACAAATATTTTTCTCTAGTTCGATTGTAGTAACTGTGCAATCAATATAATTAAGAGTATAGAAAGAGATACTAATCTAACCTCCAAAATGCTGGCCAGTTGCTTCAAAACAAGAACATTCCCAATAAGGCAAAGGTAAATTCTTCCAAGAAATTCAACTGCCATATGCCTTAATTAATTTTGGATAAGTGTCCATCTTGGGAGTTGGGACCATATCTCAATTCTTAGGTGAAAATTTCCAAGTTTCCTCCACTTTCCATCAAATTCCAACTAAAACAATAGACTCACCCACTTTCAACGTTGCTTTGTAGCTTATTCCTTGGACAAACAGAATAATAAGATTTCGACTTCAAGATTTTATCCCAGAATTGGTCGTCACCGGGGTTTATAGAATCTTGGATTGAAAAGAAACCCCTAAAGTATTATGAATGTCTGATCAAGAGTTATGAGCCAGCAGTCCATAAATCACCAACATAGAATTGAAGTTCATTTCTACTACTACCTTTTCTTCCCTCTCCCAAAAAGTAGAACCATTTGATCTCCCCTTTCTTTTGTTGTCAGCCTCCTTTTTTGAGCTTTAGCCGACAAAAGAAACTTGAGAAATCTCTGGCCCTTGAGACAACTGTACGGATGATGAAAAAGTCGATGGAGGACGGTTAGAATATTGGCAGAGGAAGACAACGGTATTTATGGTAGAATCAACAGTGAGGCACGACTCCTGAAACTAGCCAATCGAGTAGTGAGAAAACCTTTGTGGGCATGAATGGAGAAACTAAGATCGCAGACAGGACTGTGGTGATGCAGCTATGTTTAGCGACAACGGATGAATGACAACGAATAGGACCGATAACAATGCGACTATGTCTAGCAACAGTGGCAGCTAGAGTTAGGTCAGAAGGCTGTGTTGGAAAGATCACACTATTGGGTAGAGAATTTTTTCTTATGCTTTGTATGTCCTTATTTATTTCAATGAATCGCATATTATAACAATTTTAGATATATCAACTCAATCGTCGGTCATCATTTTAGCACTGTCTGGGAGTTAACTATCTTCTGCGAGCCTCAGTATTATCCCCTAACTCCAAACCCTAGCCTAAAGATGGATCAGGAGAGGCTTAGAAAGAGTGCCAGTGCCGTTCGCATTGGTGGAAAGGGTACCATGAGAAGAAAGAAGGCAGTTCATAAGACCACCACAACTGATGACAAAAGGCTCCAGAGTACCTTAAAGAGAATTGGGGTGAATGTCATTCCTGCTATAGGTCAACATTTTCAAGGACGATGTGGCTATCCAATTCGACAACCCAAAGGTTCAAGCATCTATTGCTGCAAACACGTGGGTCGTTAGTGGTTCTCCTCAAACAAAGAAATTGCAGGATATCTTGCCTGGTATCGTCAATCAATTGGGACCAGATAACTTGGACAACTGGCGTGAATTGGCTGAGCCGTTTAAAGTACCTGGAGCAGGTGGTGATGCAAAGAATGCTCAAGAGGAGGATGGCAATGTTCCAGAACTTGTTGAGGGGGAGATTTTGAAGCTCCTGCAGAAGAAAATCGTTCTTAGACAGAACCATTTGAAGGAAAGAAGCGATTGACGCCGTTTTATACTTCCTAGTGTTGCTTCATACAAGTTTTATGATTTCGATAGTTCTTAATCTTATCATAATCGTTAATCATCATTTTATTGGTGTAGTATTTCCCCCTCCAGTTCTTTTTAGATATAATTGGAGCCTCTCATTTTTTTTTTCTTATTAAAACTGTGACACGTTCATGATTCATCCAAATACAAATATAATGGGAGAAACTATGCTTTCACATTAAATTAAGAAGCAAAATTGATTAAACAACTGATATAGATGATTTTTCTCTAAATTCAGGTATCTCTGGCAAGACTCTTCTTAAAGTCAACACCATGCCCATACAGACATCAAATATTGATCAGTTGGAACCTGATTCGAGTCAGCATAAATTAGAAAGATCAAAGACCGAGGTGCACAAACATAATAAGTTTCTTCCTGAAGAGGCAGCTAAAATTTTTGATGACAAGATTCCTGTTCATAGGAAGGTATAATACTGCGGACACATTATTTTGCCTAACGTAAGGTATAATGCAGATTACAATTTAGTCATGTATGCAGATTACACTTTAGTCATGCAAGGCTGGGCCTAGATGTTTTTATTGTTCTAACTTTCATTCTTCTTATCAGAAGTCCCAGGATTTTATTTTTCCTCTTTATTTTTCTCTAAAGAAAAGTTCATTTAGATAACTCTTTTTCAGGTATATTGAAAGATATCTTTTGGTGCAAACGAATAGTTTTAACTAATGTTTTATAAATTGACCACTCCTTGATTTTTGAATCTAACTGACCTCATTTAGATGCTTTATAAGCTTTGCAGTATAATACTTCCTCTGCTTTTTATATTCTTCTTTTGTCTAGACGATTCCAAGGGTCACACTAAAAAAAGGATAAATTACAGAAACTACTCCTAAACTTCGAACTTTATCTTGAGAATGTCTCTGAACTTTGGAAAGTTTCATTTATACCTTAAACTTAAAAGAAAATAAAAATAAAAATAAAAATACTTTCTGTTAGTTTTTGACGAAATCTGTTAGTACTTAATTTAAAATTTTAAAAATACCTCAGTACTTCTAAAAGTTCCATTAATGCCCTCAAACTTCGAAAAATTTATGAAGTATACTATTGTTAGTATGTAGACGTAAATATTTTGTTTCGTTTAAAAAATACTATTGAATTTTCAATAGTTGCATTAATACTCTCAACCTTTGAAAAGAAGTTAATAATGTCCTCACTGTCAATATACAGACAGAAATGTGTATTTAATGCCCTATCGTCTCCATCTTTCGTTTCCTCTCTCATCTACTTCAATCAATGAGTCTCATTTGTCTTTCTTTTTCCCTCACTATTGTAATACCCTATTAACTCCCTTCTTTCATTCTTTGATCTTTCAAATTTCTCTCATTAACATGTTTTTTCCTCTTCTTAAATATTAGAACTTTAAGTAAACAAAAAATTCCTACACCTTAGCTATCAAATACTTGGAAGTAATCTGTTTAAATTACTTTGTACCTAGTTTACGTTTTAGAATTCATTTATTGTTCCGGGTTAGAGGATTTTGATTAGCTCGCCATTGTTGCTGTCTTTGTTTTGGTTATTGTTTGTATCTATTTTAGCCCTTTTGCGCTCTGTATAATTCTCTTGTACTTTGAGTGTTAGTCTCTCTTTTATTATTAATAAAGAGGCTTGTCTCCATTTAAAAAAAAAAAGAAAAAGAAAGAAAGAAAAAAGAAGTAATCTTGAGTTGGGATAGAATCAAAGAACCAATTTGAAAACAACTCATATAGATACTCTCATTTTTCCCCTCATGTGTCCAATTCTTACAATAATTTCCTCAATGCAGAATTGTAAAGTCCCAAAATCAAATCTCTTCTAAAAACTCAGCAAAACAACAAATCGGCAAATGCAACAAGGGTAACTGACTATTAGTAACTAACTCTTTATCTAATTACCCTCATATCCCTAACCCCATACTAATTATCTCGGTACCTAACTGTATTAGTAGAAAATTAATATGGTTGTTAGTTTGGGGCATTTTAGTAAATAGTTAGTAAGTTAGTTAGGTCTTTTTGATATATATAGGAGAGGAGTGAAGAATTTTGTAATGGGATTTTCTTGTGTGGGAATGGAGAGTTGAGTCCTCGAAAAGGTGGGGGTTACTTTGTTCTTGTGATATTATAGCATATATTTCGTATCTGATTGTTCTTGAGTTCATCCTGTGTTCTTGAGATAATTCTTGTTAGGTGGGATCCTAACACAATTGAAGTTGGTTACGTTGACTAGTTCATGAACTCATCAATATCTTTTTTTGGCTATGCAAGTAGGAGAGTAAGGGTGAGGGTAAGAGAGACAAAGAAATGGGAAGAAAATAAGAAACTGAAGAGAGGAGAGATGGGGGGAGGGGGGGGGGGCGCGAGAGAGGGGAAAAAACCGGGAGGGGGGAGGGAGACACTAGAGAAAGGGGAAAAAATGGGAGGAGAGAGCTGATGGGAGAGAGAAAATAGAATAAAAAAGCCACATAATAAAATTGTTAAATTTTGCCATCTCATTTCAAACAATACAAGTCAACAAAGCCTAGTCAACACTTAGTTGTCATGTCATATCTCGGTTAAGTTAACTAACCCTCAAATCGAATGGGGATGATTTAAAACTATTTTCAAAACCTACGGGATTAAAATGGCACCTTGAAACTTTAAGGACTAGATTGAAATTTTAAACCTAAAACACCGGAAGTGTAATTTTTCATAAAAAATATACAAATTTTAATAACAGGCACATTTACATATTAATTGGCGTAAAATTCCTAGAAAAAGGTTTTGGTAAACTAACTTTTTAAAACTGTACAGCTGAAATTGTTAAACAGAATAGCCACAGTGAAGGATGATGGAACTGTGGAATTTGAAATCCCGGGAGACGTTGGAGCACCTCTAGGCATTGGTCCAAATGAAGTCCCTCATGATATAATTGAAGAAGAGCCTCCTGATGTGGCAGACCTCCAGGATATTCCACCTTTGCAAATAGTAATGCTTATTGTTGGAACACGTGGAGATGTACAGCCTTTTGTAGCAATTGGAAAACGCCTACAGGTGTGGAAACTTCTATGAATATCGCTTTAATTTTGTTTACTAAACTAATTACTTATAAACATGTTTGGAGCTCTTTTGTAGTAGTTTTCACTCCCCCCGATGGGGTTTTCAACCATCTCCGACTTTTAGGTGGTTTCCTTTTGCTCTGTTTTACAGTTGGACTTTAATGGCTAAATGCCGTAAAAGCTACCATTTGAAAACTATGGCTTGAGAGGAAAAACAAAAAAGAAAAAACTTTGGGGTTTGGTAGCAGCCTTAAGTATTTCCTCTTTTAAAGAGGTTTAATTTCTCTCAGAAGCCTTAAGCAGTACTTTGTATAGGCCTTTTGCAATTTCAACCTCTTGTCCGTTATAACGAGGATATGTTTCTGTTCTAACCCCTTCTAGCTTATGGGTGAGGAACCCTTGTTCTTTCACCAGTTAATGAAACTTGCAAAGGATGGATCTCTCATTTCCTTTCTGTCTACTCTCTCTTATTTTTCTTTTCGATCTCAGACATTTATAGCCCAAAATGGGGAAGAAAGCCTCTGTTGTTCCTAAAACCTGTCCTCAAACCCATATATCTTTTTGTTATCATGGACTAATGATAGCGGAATCACAAGTGCATAGTTAAAAAGAGATTCAGGCTCAAAACCATTGATGAACAATATAAAAAATTGAATTATACCAAGTTATTTTATGATTTCTAGTATAATCGAAAGAATTAAGCACAAATAAAAGGAAATCTAATATGAATGTCTTTGTCCTGGTCTGGTCCTTGCATCTTTGTGGCGATTTTGTGGTGAGCTGTTTGTATGAATAGTCTCTGATTCTTAATATCAGAAGCAATAGCTTTTCAATAATGTGGTCATGATCTCTCTTTATGTGGTTCCCCTAGTCAATGTGATTGTTTACTTGCCAATTTTAAGGGGCAAGAGGGTCTCTCCAAAACGGATGAATTCTTTTCTCCAAGGCTTTGTTAAAGAAATTTCAAACTGCTAGAAGTTTTAAGGTTTTTTATGATGCAGGGAATTAGGTTAATCTTTTATAGTTCTTATAGCCTCTCTACGCTTTTGACCAATTGGTGAAATCTTTTGCAACTTCTTTGGTTTTTTTGATAGAAATAATTGCTTTCATTCAGCAAGAATGAAAGAACAAAAATCCCGTTAAAGAAAGGGGTTCTAGCAAAGTAAAATATTATCTAGAGAATCATTACAAAAAGTATTCGAAACCGATACCTAAAAGGTTTTTTGTAAATGCAACGACTTTCATTGAGAAAAAATGAAAGATTACATGGGGATACAAAAAATAAGTCCACAAAAAAGAAGCTTATGAGAGTTTTTCTTTGGGAAGGTATGGATGAGGGGAGGGGATCTCATTTGGTTAGCCAGGTTGTTGAGCGCCCTGTGAATCAGGGAGGGTTGGAAATTGGTAACTTAAGGTGGCGTAACAAAGTCTTGTTGGCTAAATGGCTTTGGCATTTTGCCCTTGAGCCTGAATGTTTGTGGCACATGATCATTGTGAGTAAGCATGGCTCCGCTCCCTTTGAGTGGTTGGCAAAAGGGATTAAAGGCACACATCATACTCCCGGGAAGGAAATCTCTTTCGAGATCCCTTCTTTCTCTCCTTGGGTTAGATGCTTGGTGGGGGATGGTAAGGAGACGTTCTTTTGGGAAGATCAGTGGGTTTGGGATAGCCTCTTTTGTTAGGTTATCCTCATATTTATCAGTTGTCCTCTCTTAAAAACCATTCGATTTCTAACCTTTTGGTTTGGGCAGAAAGTTCGGTGTCTTTTTCTTTCGGATTCCGCCGCCACTTATCCAATAGGGAGACGACAGAAATAGCATCTCTTCTTTCTTTGCTCGATGAGTGTGACTTTAGGGAGGGGAGGAGGGATGTTCGTGTTTGGAAGTCCAATCCTAAAAGGTTTCTCTTGCATATCGTTTTTTAGGTTGTTGTTAGCCCCTCCCTTGGTAGTAATTTGGTGTTTGGCGAGGTTTGGAGGATAAAGATACCAAAGAAAATCGAAAAGGCGTACTTCTAATAACATAAACACAAGCACGCCAAAGAAACTGGTCTCTCTCTCTCCAAAAGGCGGATTGAGGAGGAACTCCTCAATCATAACTCTAACATCTCCATGGTGGATCCAAAGCATGCCAAACGTCTAGAAAAGGCATCACACACATAGCTCACAAAGTCACAATGCCAAAGAATATGGTCCAAGAACCATCATGGGTTGGCCTATGGTCAAAAGGTCAGTAACTAACCAAGAGGTCATGTGTTCAATCCATGGTGGCCACCTATCTAGGAATTAATTTCTACGAGTTTCCTTGACACCCAAATGTTGTAGGGTCAGGTGGGTGTCCCATGAGATTAGTCGAGGTGCGCGTAAGCTGGCCCGGACACTCACGGATACCAAAAAAAAAAAAAAAAAAAAAGAAAAGAATATGGTCCAAGTCTTCCTCTGCCTTGCAACAAATAATACAACAGAAAGGCCCCATCATTAACGACATCTTCCTCACAAGCCTATCCAACGTATTGAGACGGCCATGAAGAACCTGCCAAGTAAATAATCTCACCTTTCTAGGAACCTTAATCCTCCACAATGACGTCAAGACAGACTCATTCGTAGGGGAAGGGTTAACCAGACTTTCACGAGAACCCGTCCAAAGGATTAGGGCTCCAAACTCTCACATCTCTCCTCCCACGACAAAAGGGGTGACTCTCAAGAAAAGAGAGAAGAGCCACCACATCCATTGTTTCCTAATTAGACAGAGCACGGCAGAACCCGAAGGAAAACGTACATGAGCCCCAGTCCACACCAGAAAATTTTTCACAAAGTGGTATTTAAAAGAAAAATGATACAATCGAGGCAAAAGCTCATGAAGAGGTTTCTCTCCCACCCAATGATCTTCTCAGAAGTACGTCTCTCTCCCATTCAAGGAAGAAATTCAGGGAGCTCTTTTGATATATCCTTCCAAAGATTCCAAAAGGTGCTTTTAATCCCTTTTGGAGCAAATGGAGGAGGAATTCCGTGATTGTCACTCTAATATCCCTCTGTCTAGCTATCACAATATCAAACACATGGAAGAAGCAATTCCACACAAACCACTTGTGAAGAAGATGCCCTTTCTAAGTTTTTTACGTAGCAGGTTTTACATGGAAGAGTTAACACTTTGATCGTCTTGTGAAGAAGATGCCCTTGTTAGTTGGTCTATTGTGCTGTAATCTTTGTTGGAAGACCTCCACCTTGGATCGTCTTTTTGATATTTAAGTTCAAGAGAGCTGTGTGAAACAATTTCTTTCAGATTTTTATTTATTGCTTTCATGGCATAGGGAGATTTGTGATACAATCAGAGAGTTCTTTCTCCATCTACTCTTCGTCAGAAGGGTCGGTTTTTATGGCTTGCTTGGGTAGGTGCGATTATGTGGGATCTTTGGCGCGGGTGGAATCTTTGGAATGAAAACAAAAAATTCCATCCACAACCCTAAAATCATCTTTGGCGCGGGCGGGAAAATCGGGTGTTTAAAGGGTTTGGTCCTCGGTTAGATTTTGCATTTCCCTCTTGGCAATTTTGAAGACATTTTACTTAGTTGGAATCCCCTCTTTTAGCGAGGGTCTTTTGGTGGGCTTGTTTTCTTGTAGCCCTTGTATTCTTTCCTTCTTTCTCAATGAAAGTTATTGTTCTGCTCAAAAAAAAAAAAAAAAAAAAAAAAAAGAGAAAAAATTTGAACCTATTTTGTATGGTTGGAGTCCTTTCTTGTAGTTGCTCTCGAGAGAGAAAATTTGAACCTATTTTGTATGGTTGGAGTCCTTTCTTGTAGTTGCTCTCCTTTCTGTGAGCTGGTTTTTTGTATGCCGGTACACTCTTCATTTTTTTCTCAAAAAAAGTTTCTGGTTTTATTTATTTTTCGAAAATAAAATGAGAACATCTTCTTTTATAGCCTATCCAAAGTGTTCACATTACCAAGTAAAACTTGCCAATTGAAGAACATTTTATACATCAATAAAAGTTGTTTCTCACCAAAAAAAAAAAAGAAAAAAAGAAAAAAAAAGAAAGAACGAAAAGAAAAGGAACAATCCAACAAAAGACAGGGAATAGACCATGTTGTAATATTTCTATAATGTCTCGGAAATCACCAACAAGTTCTTACCAGCAGGGTTTATTTTGTTTTATTTTATAAACGGAAACAAGACTTTTCAGTGATAAAATGAAAGGTTAATGCTTGAAATACAATGAAACATAATAAGCATAGGAAACTCGGAGTCAAGGGATCAACAGGCGCACCTATATAGTAGATATTTTTTTTTTTTTGAAACGGAGACGATTATATTCTTAATGGCAATAGAATAGCTTGAGTACAAAAGGATTATACGACAAGCTAAATAGAATTATAAAAGTAGGATCAGCAGGCGCACCCGGACATCTCAACTAGGTTGGCACTCCCATAGCGCTCTCATCCTATGCAAAGCAAGGTAAAGGAAGACAAGGTAGGTATGTCTTCCTTCTAACTATCTTAATAATAGACAAAATCGAAATCAAGTAGATGAAGATTACAATAATTCCAAACAAAACATCACCAACTAAAACAAAAACATAACAAAACTAAACTAAGGCAGAATGGTAAAGGGGTCTTCAAAGCCTTGTTTTATGAGGATCTTCAAGGAAGTCGAATGAAGGCGTGCCAGTTCAAAATGATATCTTGGATAGAGAAATCTCTAAATTTTTTGTTTAAGGAACACCAAGAGGATGCATTCAATCGAGCTAATTCAAATTTGTCAAACCAAAGAAGAAGCCTTGTTGAAACCCTAAACCCTAAACCTTAAACTCTATATAGTAGATATTCTTACCAGCAGAATGAAACAAGAGACAAATTAAGCAAGTTAAAAGAAAAACAGGTAACCCTCCCTCATTCAAGAGGGACCAGAATCTTTCCTCCAAGCAAGATGTTTCCGCTAAAAAACTCTTCACACCCGCTTCTTCTCAATATCTTACATTCATGATCAAGTGGATTTGCCCTTAATATTTCTTCTGTAAAATTCTTGATCAAGGAGTTCACGAAGTCTACAGTCCTTGTGTGAGTCCTCTGAATCTGGCGCACTAAACTGCCTTGCTGATACGAGTTCTTTCTAGTATAGAATGTGGAAAGATATAGATATCTCAGGAAGATTAAATGCTTGTTTTTTGGGGTTCTCAGCCACAAAGTAATCAACACTCAGAACACAGCCACACCTTTCCATCTCTCCCAGCGGGTGTATATCTAAAACCTGAAGGGACTGTATCAACTGCCCTCCTGAAACCTTACTTGGAGCCATTTCTAAAATTGAATCCTGAAAAGTAGCTTAGCTAAGAGGTCAGGTTTGCAATGTGACTGCAGGGACTTGGACTGAAGCAAAAAGAATTTGAACTTGTAAAACTTCCAGGTCACTCCCATGTTTACTAGATATATATGTGTACCACAAAAAGTAGGCTTCTCGGGGAAGCCTTCATAACCAGTTGCATAGAAGGCCTATCTTTCTCACTGTTATATAGCCAATATTTGACCCATCTGAATCTTCGGGATAAGAAACAAATGCCCACCCTAAGGTGGCTTCTTCTGTCCAAGTTTTGGCCCTACCTAGAAGTTTCTTTTTCAAACAATTCTGTGGAAGTATTTTTTTTTCATTCCTAATTTTGGCTGAATGATCAAGGGAGTTAATACCCAAACTTTTTGGTGGTCACTTCTCTAAAGACAAAAAGAGTGTCTTTTTGGTGTCGTGGCATCTTTGCAATTCTTGCCTGGAACGAAATTGAAGATTTTCCAAGGAGTGGGAGACTTCGTAAGAAGAAGTTTGAGATCTCATTACTTCGTAGCCTGATTGATAAGGCTTCTTTATCCATTTCATATACAATTACCATATTTCTTTCTATTGGATCAATTTGAGAAGTATTTGAAACTTCTGGTTTTTGTTTTTTTGAGGCTTCGTTTCCTTATGTATGTCATTTGACAGCAAAATTCGTTTCCTGTTACAAATGATACAAAAAATGTGCAATCAATCATTTTTATTTAATATATCTGAGGCAATTTATGTTCTCATGGGGCAATTACAATGTTTGCAGGATTATGGCCATCGTGTTAGACTTGCCACTCATTCAAATTTCAAGGAGTTTGTTTTAACTGCTGGGCTGGAGTTTTTTGCTTTAGGTGGAGATCCTAAAATTCTTGCTGGCTGTAAGTTCTCATCTCTATATTATTTACCGCTTACTGGTCTATCTCGTGCTTTAGCATCTTCCTTGGCTCCACAGGGATACATTAGAGATCATAGACATCAAATTCTGTATCATCACTAATGAGAAAATGGTTAGAGAATTAGTAGCTTGTTAACCATGTCCTCTACTAAAAAGACGTCTTCTTTGAACAAAATGCAAAAAATAAGTATTGTTGACACAACAGCTTCTTAATTTTATCTCTCTAAATAGCCATCAAGCGAGTGACTAACTGTGAAAAAGAACCTTCCTGAAGATGAAAGTTGATGTGTGCTTTAATGAAAAATCTGATGAAAGCAAACCGATTAGATCTTCATTTTTACCTGCTGGAAATATATTCACTATGGCTCTATTTCCAATTCTTTGGTTTTTTATTATTATTTTTTTTCAATTTTTATTGTTACAATTCATATTTGATTCACAAATTTAGGATCTTAGGAGCCCCTGGATTGTCTATAAACCTTTATTTATTTGTATATGTGTTTTTTTTAACGCTAGTGATGCTTTTTCTGTCATGAGTTGCCTTTGCTTTTGAGTGTAGGTATGATGTAAAGACAAACATTTGTCCGACAATAGTTCAAATGATTGAATACTTATGTGGTTTACATTTACTTATTAACTTCTATTAGAGAATTAAAACAACTGTTTTCCATTTATAGTTCTGTGAGCATTATATTATCCTTTTGCAACAGACATGGTAAAAAACAAAGGTTTCTTGCCTTCGGGGCCTTCTGAAATACCAGTCCAAAGGAATCAAATGAAGGAAATCATTTATTCACTACTTCCAGCTTGCAAAGATCCTGATCCTGAATCCGGTATTCCCTTCGAAGCAGAAGCTATCATTGCCAACCCACCAGCTTACGGTAAGACCTTGCGTCTAGGCTCTAACGAATTTTTTCCCTGTAAAAGGAAAAAAAACAAAGAGCGAGGTTACGTTGTTACTCCTGCCTTGAACGACCAGGGTAAATATTGTACTATCTGGCCTTTGATGATGTTTCATTTTCTAGATTTTTGTGATTGTGACATTATTTTGTATCTATTAAGTGAAGTGTGTAGATGGGGCGGGGGTAAACAGGTTACAGAGAAAGGTCCCATCCCTATCAAACCTTCTCTTGATTTTATTGTTCTAGTGTCCTTTTGCTTATATATGCAGAAGTATTAGTTCTCTTTACTTCTCTCTCTTCCTGGGCAGAGGAATTTTGAATGTGGTTGCAAGATGTTGGCACTTTTTTCCTTTTTAATTCTCACGTGGCAGTGTAATTTGTTATTTTTGTGAAGAAACTCTATACAATAACCTCTTCAATGCTTCTGTAGGACATACTCACGTGGCCGAGGCACTTAAAATTCCAATTCACATATTTTTCACAATGCCATGGACGTAAGTTTGCCCAGGACTGTGTACCTTTCGTTTTCTTTTTTGACAATCTGGAGTTACTGTTATTGAGTTATATTGTGAATATTTACCTATATCTGTGCTATATGCTTTGTAAGAGTGTTTGAATCATGAACTATTTCCTCCTCGTGCCAGGCCAACAAGTGAATTTCCTCATCCTTTATCCCGTGTCAAGCAACAAGCTGGCTACAGGGTAATTCTATTATGGCATTGCTTTCTGCCTTTACGCGCACACATCATATCGAGTTTTATATCCTTTTTCTTTTTATTTATTAACGTGTTTATTTACTAACTGTTTTTTCATAACTTCACCAAATTTTGATTAAATCTAATTTGATTTTTTACTTGTTTAATTTTCAGCTCTCATATCAAATTGTAGACTCCTTAATTTGGCTTGGGATACGTGACATGATTAATGATCTTAGAAAGAAAAGGCTGAAGCTACGACCTGTCACTTATTTAAGTGGTTCACATGCCTCTGAATCAAATGTGCCACATGGGTATATATGGAGTCCGCATCTTGTTCCCAAACCAAAAGGTTTGTTCTTGTAATGATGGTTGTTCTTTCTACTGTAAAGCAATATAACAAGCTACTCTTTTAAAAATTTACCGTGTTGTTTTTCTAGTAATAAGACAGCATGCTTGCAAGTTCAGGAATTTTTCCATTTACAAAAGAATATAGAATCATGGAATCTTATGATTCTAGCGTTAAAACTTGGGTTTCTTTCAGATTGGGGACCTAAGGTGGATGTGGTCGGATTTTGCTTCCTTGATCTTGCATCAAATTATGAACCTCCCGAATCGCTTGTAAATTGGCTTAAGGCTGGCGACAGGCCTATTTATATCGGTTTTGGTAGCCTTGTGAGTGTTTCATATTATTCCCCCCATTTAATTTGATATTTCTGCTTTTTAAAGTTTCTCCTTTCTCTGCATCAAAAGCTCCCTTTTTATTGGGGCAGGTGGAAGGGATATAAAAAAGGTTGTAGACTTTTATTTTATTTTATTTGGCTGTGAAATGAAACTTCTATTAAGAATCAGTCGTACTAAAGTTCAAATAGAATAGTGGTGATTGCAAATTATTTCTTCATCTGGTACCCTCTTCTTGGAAGATCCTTTTATTCCTTTCTTGCCAAATGTTCTGTACTCCAATGTCGTTTGTCCTACTCTTCATTCCTTTTACTGACCTATATGTGTGTATAAGAGATTGCCTTTTGTAACTCCGTTGGAATGGGGCTGCATGGGAACTAATCGGGGTTTATGGGTAGTAGGAGTACTATAGTAATAGTAAGGGCATAAAGATAATTAGTTAGGGAGTTAGTGTATTTGGTTATAAATAGAGGAGGGGGATTGAGGTCTGAGGGTAGAGAGGCAGTCGTAGGGATGGAAAAATTCCCCACTCGATCGGGTCTCTGACCGAATCAGGGAGGGTTGGCATACCCCAGAGAGGGGCTGTTCCAAGTGCCTTATGGTTGGTTTATCTTGGAGTTTGTGATCGTTTACATTTTAATATATTTCAGTTCTTGATTCTTGTTAGGTGGTACCTTAACAAGAGCCTTTTAATTGCTCTTTTTTTTTCATTCCTTGTTTTTTTTACACACACACACTCATTCATATATATACAATTATACATACATACATATACGTACACACGCAATCCAGTAAAATGAAGTCAGGAAGATATTGTCTCTTAACTCACAAACACTAAAATGGAAGGTTAGGTTTCAGAGCCGCATATCTCAATTAGGTTGACACATCCTCAACGTTCTCATCATATCCCCTAACCATAATTAAGATAAAATTGATTACTGACCTGTAAGCGTGTTGGAGAAGATAAGCAAGCATGGTTCATGATGAACCTGAAATAAATTACTTCTGAAATACTTCGAGAAAACACAACCATTTTTTTTGAAAATTTAACTGTTTTTTAGATTTACTGCATATGGCAAATGACTTCTCATTTGAATATTTGCCACTACTGCTGTTGCTACGGTCTGGCCATCAGCTTAGGCTCTTTCCTAAGAAGGTTTGCAGCAAGCACCATGCTCTCCTTTCTTTAAACAGAAAATTCATTTTCACATTCCAAATTAACTTCCCTTTCCTGATTAGGTACCCCGTTCTATTCTCCGTTTGAATGCATACGTTATCTTGATGTCCTTAACTCTGACATATACTTTTCAGTTTCAATTGTTGGTAGCATCTAGAAGTATCTCATAATCACTCAAATTGTTTTTTTATCTGGTTTTCAAGAAACGTACAGCCTTTTTGGATAATGGCCTTCTCACGTTCTTAACCTAGTTTTCATTGTATGTCAGCCTGTTCAAGAACCTGCAAAGATGACCCAAATAATTGTAAAAGCACTGGAAAGTACTGGGCAGAGGGGCATCATCAACAAAGGTTGGGGGGGTCTTGGAAATTGTAAGTTTCTGAATTTCTCAATATGATCGTAACTAGTCCTACCTGTTTGCTCCCCTCCCCAAACTTTTGCTGCTTGGAATTATTGCTTCTGGGAGATTTAATTTATTTAGCTTAAATTTTATTTCTTTCCAGTGGAAGAACCGAAGGACTTTGTATATTTATTGGACAATTGCCCTCATGATTGGCTTTTCTTACAGTGCAAGGCCGTGGTGAGTATGCATAGTTGATTCATATAGCTGGTTCTTTTTATATCGGAATATTATTATATCTTAGTACAAATAAGAGATCTGTGCACAGTAAGGTTCAAAGATACATCTTCACCTAAAAGAAGCGGAGATAATTAATAGGATCTGCTTCTTCTTCATATTCTTGTTTCCTGTTTCTTCACTCTTTTATTTTTTCTATTAAAATATATTCTTGACCCTGTTTTCGAGTGAGATTTTGTTTTCTTGAGAATAGTAGTCTCGACGGAGATTGGTGGATTAATTAATTTTGTTGCTGGAAATGGCATCGTTATGGTTAGGAACTAATTGGTGTTGCTTTTATCTCAAACAAGTTTAAACGGAAGGTCTGAAGTCTTAGTTGTCTATTATATAATATAAGAGAGGCTAAATACTATTTTGGTCCAATAATTTGGTTGCTATTTTATTCTCTATACTTTGTAAGGGTCAGTGGCTTTCGATGAATCTCAAAAATAGCCTCCACCAAGAATTTGATGTTACTTTGAACTTTGAGGTTAACGTAGCTCACTTGACCAAAAAAGGTTCTCTTCTTTAGCTCTCTCTTCCCTCCTTCCCTTGCTTCCACCCCTCATTCTTTTGTCATTTGGATGACCAACATGACAGATAGCTCTTCGATCTTGTCCCATTTGGGTGCATATGGGTGTTTCAGTCATTTGGGAGCATAATTTTTTTTTTTCGTGTGCGTGCATGTACTTTCTTGTCATCCAAAAAAATCACTTGCAATAGTGAACTTGGACCAAAATGGAGATGGAATATATAGCGTCAGATTCCTAGAGGAATGGGGATAGTAATTTGAGAAAATGCAAACTTTTTTAGTACAAATTAGAGGTAGGGGATTCAAACCACAGACCTCATGGCCCTCATCGTACGCTGATGCTAGTTGAGCTAAGCTCTTATTGGCTGAGAAAATGCAGATTTGTGTGTGGTTTCTAAAAAGGTCTGAAAATCTATAATTTAACTAAAAATATTTTGAAAATTTGGAACTTTGTTGTATTAATTAATGGAGAAAATGTTAATAGGATTGGGAGATAGGGGATCCTCACAGGCCCATAATTTAAAAGGGATTTTCCCCTTTCTGATAGGAAAGAAAATAAGATGAAATGTTACAAAGGTAGGGTTAACCAGTCCCAAGCTATATAGATTTACAGGCGCCAAAAATTTTCGGAAGATCATTTAAGGTGGACAGTAATAAACTATTGTGTAGAATATCTTCTAGTTAAATAGTAAGGTAAAACTGAATTTTGAACCTCAAGTATCAAAAGGTGCACAAATACTTCCTCAGTTTTTCACTGTTTTCCCTCTTGAATGGTTATTTAAGCAAACTAACCAACTTCCTCTAACAGAAGGCTGGATATCCTATACTATGGTTATTGGTGATGACTATGTTTTGCTAGTTCTTTTACCTATTTCCTGCATCTGAAAAAGGGTTTCCCCTACATTGTTTTATTTACAGGTGCATCATGGAGGAGCTGGGACAACAGCTGCTGGACTAAAAGCTGCTGTAATGCTTCGCATTGTAAAGCTTGTCTTTTTAGTGCTACGTGATTGATTTTTGCTAACTTTCATCTATCTCTCTCTCTCTCTCTCTCTCTCTGTCCTGGTTCATTCTAGTGTCCAACGACGATCATTCCTTTCTTTGGAGATCAACCATTTTGGGGTGAGCGGGTACATGCTAGAGGAGTTGGTCCTGCACCCATTCCCGTTGAAGAGTTCTCATTTAACAAGTTGGTGGAGGCCATAAACTTCATGCTAGATCCGAAGGTAATCTTTCTGCAAGTTCAATAAGGCTTGAACATATTATGCTTATTAAAATCATCGGGAAAAAAAAATATGTGCACCATTTCATCAAGTAATTTGGTTCAAGCAAAATTAACTTCCCACCCCCACCCACAACCCATAAATCGGAATTTCTCAGATATAATTGACTTTGAAGATTCATTTTGTTGATTCTCATTCCTTCTATATTTTATTAATCAATCTATTAGACATATTAGTGAGGAAGCTGGCTATGATGTTCGAGTTGGCTAGAGGGGTCGTAGGAGGGGAGATTTTGGGATTAGTTTACGGACAAAATTCCCTTTCGGGTGTTTAGTAACATTTGTAGTTCTCTTCATACTGTAATATGATATCATTCCTATGTTTTTACACTACAAATTTTCCATGAAAACAGTCTGACCGATCTTTCGATACTTCATACTATCGGTAGAGTTTGTAAGACCGCGACTGATCCTGAAAGGAATGAATGGAAAAAGCAGCATGTCGTATCAATGGAAAATTCTAGTAATATTTTTACCTTACTAGATTAGGCCAAACCTTGTTCAAAAAACAATTTAGATTCCTGCACTGGAAAATTGACGGGGTGAAAATAAGCTCAGGAAGACTTATTTCTAAAAGAGGGAAAAAAAGGAAGAGTAATAGATTGCTTTCCAGGGAGCAGACCGAAATTTCCAATACGAACTGGTCGGAAATTTGAACCTTTGTTCTTTTAGTATTAAATTTCCAGTACTACATTAGAGATTATGATGTTTTTCTGTTTCTGATCATAATGGGAGGTCTAGGAAGTACATTTGAATGCGGATGTGCCAAACGTACAATTGATGACCTACTCGGAAAGAAATAAAGTGCGAAATTGATATTTCATGACATGTTGCAAATTAAGAAGATCAATTGACATTACCAGATAATCATAGGTTTGAGGGAATCCTCTAATGAAAATATATATATATATATATATATATATATATATCATTATGATGTTAAGGTGGAGGAACTCATTCGTCTGAAGCGGAAAATGTAAACTTATGTTTCGCTTTCATTCCAGGTAAAGCAGTCTGCTCTCGAGCTAGCCAAGGCCATGGAAAACGAGGATGGAGTAGAAGGAGCAGTAAAAGCCTTCTTCAAGCATTATCGTCCAAGAAAGGCTGAACAAGAGTCTGAGCCGGAGGACTCAACCGTTTTCTCTATACGTAGATGCTTTGGTTGTTCTTGATTCTAAACTGTGGGAGATATCCTCGATGCGACTTTCTGTAACAGATATGGCATGTCCCTGCTGTGAAACATGGGCAAATGTCCTGAGCAGTGAATATGTCATGAGGTAAATGTTTATAATGTTGATAATCTATATCTAGCCTGCGATTAACGCTTTACACATTTTTATTTGTTGCTGCTTATCAGTATTCTTTCTAAGCAATTCACGTGTAGTTTCATTCATTCCTTTCTGGTTTCCAAATGTATATTTTTTTAGCTCTCTATTGCGATTGTGAAGTAAATATGTGCAGGTTTGTTAGGTGATTTGTTGTGATATATA
>JBBPDJ010000017.1:5723860-5769615 GCA_037974625.1 Cucumis cinereus
TTTGTGTTTTGTATAGTTTTGTGTTTTGTTTTGTTCTTTTTTGGGCCATAATTATCTTTTATACTTTGTAGATACATATATATATATATATATTTGTGTTTCTTTTATACATAGTGCGCCTTACAAAAAGAAGCCCGCGCCTTTTTTTGCGCCTTGCGCCTAGGCTCCAGAAGGCCGTTACGCCTTACTGCTCCTCGGGCTTTTTAAAACACTGGTTTTTGGCAAGGAAACACTTTCTTGTATCCATGCATGTGAAATTGGGCTGTTAATTCATATGATGGGCATTCAGGCATTGTTCCTCTATGTTAACCTGTCTGTCCAACTTTCTAGGAGATGATTGGGAGCACGAAGAGATTTTTACTGATGATGATGAAACTACTGCTCCAGATCGTGAAGAAAGGGAGGATTTAGCCCCTGAAGTTCCTGCACCTCCAGAAATCAAGCAGGTTGTCTATCCCTCATGAAAAAGGAGAAAAAAAAAATCCACTGATGCATATCACTTCATCGATTTACTTGAAACAATTCTTTATATTTAACAGTTGAAGTAACTGTATATGTTTTTCTCCAAAGGTGTTGGAAAGGGTGGTAAGAAATGAAACATTAGGATGTTTTTGTAAAAATAAAAAGCAAAAGATTAAGAAAAAATGGAAAGAAAAGACAACCTAATGCAGGATGGGTGATGGATAATTGGAAAGGTGGAGAGGAGATTATGAATGACCACAATTTTTTTCTGAAAGTAGTCACATGCGCATGTACAGGTGTGATTGAATGAGAACATCGGTTTCCATTGAACTTTAACATCCCCTCAAGTTCTGGTTGACATTTTGAACTGTCTTAAGCCGTTTTTTTTTTTTTTTTTTTTAATGTAGTATAACCTTTCAAGTCAAAGATATCATATCTCAGATATAAATGGCTTGTTTATATTACTAAGCTTACTAGTTCAGTAAATTATGGAGTCTTTGCAGGATGAAGACGATGAGGATGAAGAAAATGAAGGGGAGGGGGGGCTGAGCAAATCTGGGAAAGAGTTGAAGAAATTGCTTAGGCGTACTGGGGGTCTTAATGATTCAGATGGAGAGGATGATGATGATGATGATGATGTAAGAGACTCTTGTCATTTCTCTTGAATAACATTATGATCCAAAAATTTTAAATTATAGTGACTTACGAGCAGTTCTTTTATTGGAATCTCCATTTGATCATTTTTCGTGGTATTTTTATGCATTCTGAAGAAGCATTATCTGAACTTATTGTGCTGTTTGCAAATGCCTTTTTTCTGTATAAATATGACAGCATCTTTGGAGAATGATAGGGGCTGACATCTGCGAACCACCGCCTTGGGTTGGCCTAGGGCTTAGTGGTTAATAACGGTCATGTAAATAATCTCAAAGGCTAAAGCAAATGAGTTCAAGCCTTAGTGGCCAATATTTAGGATTTAATGTCCTACTCGCTACTTTATCAACCTAATGCAATACAGTCGAGCAGTCGTTCCATCAGGACATACCCAAAAAGGGGAAAAAAAAGATAGGCTCTATTGGAAACAAAGAACTGTTAGCAGTGTCCACGATGCCTTTATTTTCTCTGAATCCTAACTGATCTGATTGAAGCAGTATTTAACTCTGCTTATTGTTATCCTGCCTACATTTTTATCCTATTAAGTGGTTTGTACGTTTGATGTATTCAGGTGGACGAGGATACTGGTGGCACTCCCGTCTTACCTGCGAAGCAGAAGGATACAGTTAAAGAAGAAGCTGCAGCCAACAGTCCCTCAAAACCAACACCTTCTGGATCTGCTAAGGGAACCCCTTCTACTGCAAAGACGGCAAAGGGGAAAAGGAAAAATGGCGAGGATGTGAAACCATCCAGTGCACCTCCAAAGAAAATGAAAGCAGAGACGGTATGTCATGCCATCTCATGGTTAAGCTCCGAAAAATCACTTCCATTTGTATCAGAAGGATAATGCGGCTAAGCCATTCTTTGTTGTAAACTAACATTTTTTTGGGATATTCAGGAATCGAAGCCTACAGATGAAGGTGTGCCTACTTCTAAAAGTACGGCCTCAAAAGGTGCACCAGCATCAGTCAAAACTGAACCATCATCGCATTCTGGTCCTGTTACAGAGGAAGAAATTAGGGCTGTCTTGCGGCAAAGGACACCTGTAACTACACAGGATCTTGTTGCAAAATTCAAAGCAAGATTACGAACTCCAGAGGTATTGTTGTCATTGTCTTCATGGCATGTTTTTACATAAATTGTTCTTACTTTCGATATGGCACCATGTTATGGAAACGAGTTTCACTGTTTGGTTGAGAAGCCGGCATTTTTGGTTCTTATATCATTTTCTTTGCAAGTGAAATGTAGCTAGCTTAAAACATGGAAGGATAATATTCAGAAACTTGATAGACCATGATAATTATCCTGATGCCTTCTACTATCCCACAATGCAGGACAAGAATGCTTTTGCAGAAATACTTCGGAGAATTTCAAGGATTCAAAAGACGAATGGAGGACCGAGTTACGTTGTGTTGAGAAAACCTGAAGACTAGAAGAATCAAGTGAATGTTTCATCTTTGTGATGTAGCTGGTTCATGATTCCTTACTGGTTGGTGTGTTATGGTCGTTGAGTACAATGTTTATGCTGCAAAAGCTTGAGAGGGCCTCCTCTTTCACATGTGATGTGATGAACTTGATATGGTACACTTTTATCTAGGCAAATGCAAAGGATAAATTTGTGGATTTGATAGAGGCATTCACTATTGGAATTTAAGTTGTAAGAAGATATAGGTATACGTTGAGAAAGAAACGAAAAATTTCTTCAGACATTTTGTCATATTGGTTGTCATATTAATTTTGGCATTTTCTCAAGGACGTTTCTTAAATAATGCTTGGAGCAAAGTAATATTAAAATAAATAGGGTGTTCTCGGTTTTGTTGGAAAGTGTTTGGTGAATAAATTTTATATAAAATATGTTCCCTATCTTATTCACGTGCTTTGGTTGAAGTTTATTTATATTGGTGATTGGTGATTGGTGATTGGTGAAGATTAATAAAAGTATGATGCACAAATTCTTATGGTTGGCATATCTAATCTAGTGTCATATTTGTCCATAGATGTGAGTTATAATCCAAAATTTCATAGGTGAACTATAAGCTTCTTACTCATTGTATGTAATAGGTTATAGAACTTTTAATAGGTTAAACTTTTAATTTTGTGTTGAATGTGTCTCAGTTTTGTATCTATGAATTTGTTTATGTTAAGACTTTAATCTTTCAATTTCTATACAATACATGGGTGAAAATGAAGATATTTATTGCATATGTAATTAAAAATTTATAGAGGCAATAGATAGTTAAATGTCTAAAGATCCATTAGAGCTCGACCAATATCATATAACAAAGCTTCACATAGTTTATTAGACACATCAGCAAACAACTTATCGCGACAAATCTCAATTACGCCGTTAAAGCAGCAAACAAGAAAACAAAACTTATAAAGAAGTTCAAAAGTAGAAGACAAATCTTGTGTTTAGTGAATGAAGGATTGATTGTTTAGTGTTGAAAGGTTGGTTTAGTTCTTGAATTTTATAATGTGGAAGTGAAGAGAGAGAAAGAGAAAGAGAACGACACGTGTAAGAAGAAGATAGGAGAAAAGAAGGGAAAAAAGAAAAAGAAAAGAAAAAAAAAAGAGTTATGCCCTATTGGAGGGATGATATGGGAGGTTGATATCTGCAAAATATGAGCATGCAAGGAATGGGAGAAAAGTGACAAAGTTGTATCAGATTGGCGGTGGGGAACACAACCCATTTACTTACATCCCACTGCCCCCCTCTCTTCTTTTTTTTGTACTCCCATAACCATTTATAGAGAAAACACTTCACATCAAAATCAGCCATTTGCATGTTCACAATTGCCTTTTTTTAATAATAATCCAGAGTCGGAGCTTTGCACCAAAACAAGTAAAAGGATTTCCAAAGGTTCGAACTTGAGAGCTGTAAGGTTAGTATATATGAATATGACCAAATTAAAAGAGGCAGCCGTAGCCAAAAAAGCTGGCTTAATACTATGAACGTACACACAAAACAACTTACTCTTTTGCAGACTCAAGTTGAGTGTTTTGAGCCACTGACTAAAAACAAACAAATCTGACTTCTTTCTCTCTTTTGCCAAATCTAACTGATACATTTATATATATAAATATATATTACATAACTTTATCTTCAAAATCCCATCTTTTTTTTTTTTTTTTCAAAAGAGCTAAATTTGGAATCAAAAGAGAGACAGAGAGGCAATGGAGGGATTGGGAAATGGAATCTCTGTCTCTCTCTCTTATCTCTTCTGTTCCCAAGCCCATGCATTCATCTTTGCCACCAAAGCACTTCATTTAATTATATTATTTTGCAACAAAGGAAAAGCACTTCTTTGCACATTTTCCAACTCTCTTTTTAGAATTTACCTTCTGAACTCTTTTTTTTTTTTGTTTAACAAAAAAGTCAGCTTCCCATAACTTAAATCTCTTCTTCTCTAGCTCTCTCTTGCTGTACCCTTCTTATAACTCAACAAAAACTTCCCAATTCCCTTTATTCTTCTTAACTTCTATTTTGCTCGTCTCTCCTCTCCAAAAAGAGGAAAAAAAAAATTCAAAACTACACTTTTTTTTTTTTATCCCATTATGGAATATGAAGAAAGCCTTTCAAAAGTAGTTGAAATTGAAACCAACAACAATATTGTTGAAAAAGTACTTGAAATGGAAGAAACCCCATCAAGAGTCTTCCCCTGTTTGTTCTGTTCAAGAAAGTTTCAAAGCTCCCAAGCTTTAGGAGGCCATCAAAATGCTCATAAGAAAGAGAGGACCGCCGCAAGGAAAGCCAAACGAATCTGCGATTACTCAGTGTCGCCACCATCGCCATTCCCAGCACCGACATCGTTGGTTTTTGCAGCTAGCCAGCAGCAACATCATCATCCAGGGCTATTGCCACATCCTGTTTATATTGCTACTCATGGGGCTAATCTTCATTGTTTCCCTAATAACCAACAATTGTTGTATGAAAACATGGTTTTTTGTGGTGGGGTTTGTTCAAGCAATAGATATGATGAAGATGAAGAAAATTTGTTGAATTGGGAGAGAAACATAAAGAAAGATGTGAGTAGGATAAATCATGATAAGGAAAAAGAGCAAAAACTTGATCTTTCTCTCCATTTATAGAAGCATTTGAGTAGTTTTACAAAGCCATGTAGTTGTGGAGCAAGTTGTTTTTTTTGTTGATTAGAGTTGGGTTTTACAAAGTTTTGATGATGAATAATCAAGTAGTTCTTTTACTTTTGGAGGCATTTTTGAAATCTTTTGTTGTTGCTAAGTTTCATAGGTGCATATGAAGCCAATAAAAAAGTTACTTCAATCAAATATTTGAATGCTCAAAACACACCATTTTGTCCCTATGTTTTGGATTTGGTAGGTAAGCTGTTTCCTATTGTCACATCACATCAATTAAGTCAAAATATTTGTAATTAATATTATTATAAAATTGCACAAGGCTTTAATGAATAGCATTAAATATTTAATATCTAAACACTAAAATAATACCCTAACACCTCTTCCAATCCAAATGGAACCTAAAATTTTGATTTCTTTATTACTTTAAACTAAACCAAACCAACCCTTAATTGTTTAGAGATTCTATTTTTTTAATATTTATATTAATTAGCCTATATGTCATCATTAAATTTGGGATGTCATTTAAGGAGTATTTGGTGGCCCACAAGATTTTAATGTAATGTAATGTAATCCAAAATTCATGTTCCATTTGTAATATAAAACTCATATTGTTTAGATAGTTTTCAATCCAATCTTCTTTCTCACTGTTTTTCTGACTCCATCTTCGATTACTCTCGTTTTCTAACACTACTCTAATTTTCAACGATTTTGATTACATTTCAGCTCAACAAATAACCCCTTAATGATTTCTTGTTTTGTTTTATTTTTATTGAAACCTTATCAATTCAAAAAATATTTGCTCATCCACCATTTGGTTTTCTGGCGATAATTATGGATTTCAAATAATTAAGACATGTATGTATTTGAAATTGAGATATAGAATCCACATAATTTGTCATATATACACATGTATATAAACTAAGACAAATGATATTATCAAATTATTTGAAATAAACTCATATATATTTGAAATAAACTCATATATATTTGAAATTTGAAAATAAAATTTTAGATATAAACTGTTGTTGTTGGAATCTCCAACCGTCAATAAAAAAGGACACAATAGCTGGACCGTCAAATAGAAATATACAAAATAAAAACTGGTTAACGACTGAGTCGCGAAGCTCGTTCTCTTTAAGACATTACGCGACTTTGTCCTTGTTTTGTGTAAGCAGTTCTAAGAAATTACTACGTTGTCCCAGGATAAAACAACAAAAAATATTTATGATCAGTTCTGCACTAGAAACAATCGCCCAAAGAAAACATACTTTCTCAAATAATATAATATTGCTCGGTCTACAAAATAAATATAAATATTTATTTTTTCATAAAACGGAGAGAGAAGGTTTGTAAGAAAGGGAGAAACTTTCTAATTTAAGAGAGAAAACTTTGTAAGAGAAAATACTTTGTAATGTAAGAGAGGGAGAAAATGATTTTGTGATGAAAGGAAAAGAGGAGATGTCCCTTTTATAGGCCTTGTGGCCCAACTGAAGAGTACATGAAGCGAGGGCAACCACGGAACGTGCACAAAAACAAAATCCCTCACTCTTTGTTTTAAACTCTACCCCTAACAACATCTCACACACAACATTTCTAGGGTGCAGTTGGAAAGTTCGTACTTTAAAGCCTAGTACGTGTATGCAAGTTTAGTGAATGCTCTAGAGAATTTGCCTAAAATTTCATAGGAGACAGCCTTGACCTCCACATTCACTTAGGTGAGTCTATCAAGAATACTTATGTAGCTAGGTATTCCACTTGACATCAAGTATAAATCTCATTAAAAACTCAGTTCAACCTTTTCATACACTTCAGGATATCATCTTGTAACTCTAGGTCATAAGAAGGAACTCTCTACATCGTTTCATATCACTTGTGATCAGCTATTACCCTTTGAACCAGCTGTTTATTGGGATCTCCGTCTACAAGTTAGGTTTTCCTCACAGGTGATTCATTTTTCTATAGGCATGAGTCTCATTCTTTCTGAGGCTTTAAAAACCTTCTCTCTAGCCAACCCTTTCGTCAAAGGATCAGCCAGGTTCTCATCAGTTTGTACATGATTCACTTTAACTGTACCAGTAGTGAGGAACTCTCTAATAGTGTTGTGTTTACGACGAATTTTTCTTCTCTTTCCGTTATAATAACAGTTCTGAACTTTTGCGATTGCTGTAGTACTATCATAATGGATCAAGATGGCTAGTACCGATTTTTTTTTCATAAGGAAATATCTTATAGCAGACTTCTAAGTCAACCTACTTCTTCACTAGCAGTTGCTAGTGCTATTATCTCTGACTCCATCGTTGACTGAGCCAAAATAGTTCATTTCTTGGACTTCTAATAAACAACTTCTCCTGTTATATTGAATATATAGTCACTGGTAGCCTTTGAGTCATCCAAGAGGTAGACTGGAGCTCTATAAGTTCAAGTGTCTATCATAATGGAGTGTGCAAGACTTCTTTCAGTATGAGGATCTTTTTAGAGGTAGACTTGAGCTCTACATCTCCTATACCAGCAACCTTCATCGAATGGTGATCTCCCAACAAAATATTTTTATTCTTAATCTCATTATAAGTTTTAAAAAGACTAAGGTCGTGATAGACATGGTGCGTAACTCCAGTATCTATCCACCACCCCTCAGAACCACCGATTGGAAAGAAGACGTTATAAAAATTAGAAATTAATTACAGTCTCATAAGTGCATAAATTGAATTGATTACAGTGCAGTGACAATGAGACACATATCCAAACAATTAATTACAGTCTCATAAATAAAAATGTTGGATTAATTATATTGCATGAACAGTGAGAACATTTTTAGTATTTTAGAAATGTTGGTATACATGATATCCATTCATTTTGGTATGATTCAGAAAAATTACACGTTTTACTATTTATTTAAACGATACTCTAATTAGTGCTATATATGGGAGGAGAGAGCCTTTTTTTTTAATATAACTTTTTGTAATGTAGCCCAAAGAAAATGGAGCAACTGTATGGACATATTGGAGTTTGGGCCAAAATTTTGAATTTGAATCAAGAAAAATGGATTTTGCAATTTGTATGTTTTTATTGTCAATTAGGTCAAAGCTTCAAGTTCACATCACACCTTAGTATTTCTACCCTAAACCTTAATTATTTGAGTTAGTTATACTCTACTTCACAATATTGGAGGATTAAATAAATATTATTATTATTATTATTATTAAATTAATCATTTAAAATTGAGAATAATAAGATGGGGACACATCTAGCATCAACCAATACAAAATTGGTTGCCTTTGTATCCCATTTAAGATTGAACCCAACCCCATTCATTGCTCTTATTTCATCATTTTCCTCTTTTCTTCAATATTCTCTTTCTATTACATTATACCAAATTTGGAGCTTATCATTTTAATTATTTCATTCTTCGTATTTAGTTTTAATTTGGTCCTTATATTTTACAATGTTGTACTCATTTTTACGTTTTGAGTTTTATTTCAATTTAACCTTTCGACAAAATGTTACCATTTAATCCTTGGAGTTTGAATTTTGTGTTTAAATTTGATCTATAGGTTTCAAGATTTTCATTTTTTAACATTAAATTTTTCACTAAATACTCATCTTTAATCTTTATAATGTTTATAGGGCCAATTTTTGTTAAAATAAAAATTTTAGAGAATATTTAGCGAAAATTTGAGGGTCCAAACGATAAATCATGAAACCTAACAACCAAATTGAAACAAAACTCAAAATTTAAGAACTAAAAGTATTACAATTTAAAAACCTAAGTACAAATTGAATTCATACGGACTAAATTGAGTTATTTTCTAGATCTTTATACCTTCAAAGTTTTGGGCATTTAGAATTTTAGAGTTGTAGAGCTTCGGCTTCTAAACTTTTAAGCTTTCAACCTTTTATCTTTATAATTTCATAGCTTAAGGGCATGTTTGGTAACTCATTTGTGTTATGTTTTTTTTTTTTAAATTAATTTTTGAAAGACAAGTGTGTTTGGTAATTAATTCATTTTTTAAAAAAAATTTAAAACGAAAAACTTTTTTTTAAAAAAACATTATGAAGGAAAATTGAAAATAAAAAGAGAAGTTTAAAAAAAACAAAAAACAAAGTTAGTTACTAAATGTATTTGGTTTTTGTTTTAATAAACAAAAAATTAAAAATAGAATTTAAAAACAGAAAATAAAAAAAATAAAAAAAGAATAAAAATAGTTAGCAAATGGGGCGTAAGAGATTTGGTTCGAAATCATTTCCAACTTTCCAAAATGATAGACAAGACCTCTCAATTTGAGAATTTTTGAAGGAACTTACATAAGCGCGAGCTTGGACTAAAGTTAGGCTTAGGCTTAATCTTTTCTTTAGCCTAAATTTCTACAATGAGCTTGAACTAGGTTGAATTTTGGACTCGAACAACTTTAACGATATAATCAAATCCAATTTAGAATTTTAGGGTCAATCAAGTTACTAGTCAAATTTTATCGATTGTGGTTGTGACTTAATTAATGTTGAATTCGATAACCTTTTAAGTTGTTATTTATTTTCGTACAAAATGCAATTGTTTGAAATTTCTCATCAAATGATTGTACTACGTCTTTTTTCAGAAGAATGATTATTATTATTATTATTATATTAAAATTACCATGTTTGACTGAATTTGAAATGAGAAGTCAACTACTACCATTGCTTAAAGATTTAAGCCTAATTATTAAACTAATATTTGAAAATTGTACTCCATATTCCTTTTTTCTTGTTGGAAATTGTTGAATGGAAGAGACGTTTTGGGCAATAAATTGCACGTACTAATTACGTACATTTTTATAAATTCATATTAAATAAATAAAAAACATATATATATATATATATATATATATATATATATATATTAATTAATTAATTATCCCACAAATTTCGCAGCCCGGCGCGCAGCCAATTAGTTGACCATTTTCTCGATTACTTATTTTACTTTTATTTAAGGACTTTTCTCTTTTTTTTTTTTAAGAATAATAATAAAAAAAAAAAAACAAAATATTTGCCCTCAAGGAATTATTTAATTTGTGAATAAATAATCCCTTTACACTTTTTATCACTCTAGATTAAAATATCATTTTATTTTTTATATCAAAATTTCTTCAATTATTTTTAATAAACCTTAAATTTTAGTCTTTTTAAATTAAATAAAAATTAAATTGGTTAAATAATATATAATAATAATTTTCATGAAAATAATTTAATATGCAAATATGTTTTTAAAATTAGACTGGAAATTTTATTGAGAAAAAAACATATTCTAATAAAGAAATCAGCAAATAAACAAGCAAATTTACTAGAGAAATTATTAAAAGTAGAAAAATTTATAAAATATTTACATTTTCTAGAAAAATTAAGTACGATTGATTTTTGTCTTTTAGTAGTTTTTTTCCTATAAAATGTAAATAGTTTGTTTTTTTAAAATATTTGAAAAAACCTCAATAGTTTGTTTTTTTTTAAATATTTGAAAAAACCTCAATTTACTAAATGAACAAAATAAAAATTTACAAAATGGTAAAATGACATATTTAAAAATATTTTCAAGATTTTACAATTTAAAATAATTTCTCTTTCGTTTTTTAAAAGACGGATAAAAAGTAAAAAATTGAAGGGCAGAAAAGTATTATTTATAATATTAATTTTAGAACACTAAAAACTCCATTTTGTCAATATTTATTTCTTCCACTCTAGCTTTGTTATAATTTATTAAAATAACATCATTTTTTATATAAATTTTTTCTATTTTCTTTTTATTTATTTTTAATTCTTTTAATTTAATTGTATAAGAAGGTTGACCTATATATATAGCTTTTGTAGGTTGTATTTGGGTATTTTAGATTGGGATAACCATTTCCTTTTGTAAGAACCATTACTCTGAAAAAGAATATTCTTGAGAAAAATAAATTAATTTATTTTTTAAAAAAATTACTTTAATATTTGTTTAATGTTTATACTGAAATTTTTGTTGATCTCAAAGTTATTTAAATAATCTCTTCTTAATTAAAACAACTTCTCTTTCCTTTAACTACGGTTCTTAAACAACTTACATTAATCCAAATAATAAAATTTAGAATTAAATGCATCATATTATATATATAATTACCATTTCTTGGGTTTATAAAGAATAATAATAATCCACGTATAGAATATGTGTAATTTTGTCTTTTAATTAAGACCCTAATTAAAAATGACCAATCATAATTCGTCATTCATTAAGTGCATAGCTAGGTATTAAAAATATAAATTAATTATACAAGTATAATATATGGTTACATTATGAATATATTTCATATAATATAAAGTTTTGGAATTGCATGGCGGTCGGTCCATGTGAAAATTATTTGTAACAACAGTGAGATAAGGGAAGCAGATTCCTCTATCACATGCTCTTAATTAGTGCTTTGTTGCATCCTTTCACGTATCAAGATTCTTATAACATAAATGTTAACATTAAATTTTTATGATACGTGTATTAATATTATTTATTTTTCTATTCTTTTGTTGGTGTTGAAAATTCACACGTGTTCGTTGTTGCTGCGAACCCTCCTTAGACATATCTGTCGGTCTGCTTATCTAGTCTAGTTTTGTATTTTGAGCTGACGTGTGTGAGTAATAGATGTAGTGACAAATCTACCATACTTTGATGTCTAAGTTAATACAAAACGGATATAGTTCAGTTTAAGCACAAAAGTAAGATCAGTTGAGGTTAATGCAGAAAACCAAATGTGATTGGTTTTGAAACTTGGGGTTACTTTTCATTTGTACCCTGTAAAGAGATCCTTTATTCAATTATTCTATGTTTCTCTCTTCAAAATTTCTCTTTCTCTTCAAAACCTTTTCTTCGATTGCACTCAAGTAGAAATTCATCGAGGTCGACCATGGATGATTCACAGTGAGAAAGTAAAATCATCGCCCTCTTGTTTAATCTGTTTATTTTTTCACTACTAGAAAAATAGGCTTTCTTGACATTTGATTTTTTTCATTTGTGACTATTTTGGCCAAAACATCAAGGAAGTGGTGATTTTAAAGAAAAAACGTCAGGAATCTTGATGAAAAGGCAAAAGTGGATGAATTTTTGGAAAATTTTCACACTTTCACATTCCTTGATGATTTTAAACTGACAAGTGGTATATAGATATTCTTGACGATTTAAAAACGTCAAGAATAGTAATGAAAATATATATTTTTTTCCAAATCTGATTTTAAACTTTACTTGATAGTTGTAAACGTCAGGAATTTTCTCCCCCTTTCATTTTAGTTTCCCCCCATATTTTTAATGAAAAAATAAAACATAATTTAGAAGAAAAAAAACCCCAAAGGCACGAAAACCCTTATTCTCCTCTCCATCTCACGACAACAGTCGACCCACTCTCCCACTCTCCGCACAACCCACGGTGTTGCACTGCAACCCACGACGGACCACGACCAATTGTGAACCTTCTTCAATGTCATTCACTTTTTGCTGTCAAAGACCACGTGGCCACACAAGTACGACGTTCCACAAAAATCCTTCGTTGCTGTCAGACCATGATGAGCCACTGTGGTCATCTCCTTCGAATATTTGTGCTTCTTAATTGGTAAATTTCTCGTGCTTTTGGTCTTTCTTTTTCTATTGAATAAATAAATAAAAACGTGTAATTTGTTTGATAGTAATTTCCTTTTTAAATCTGAAAACAAGAAACAAAGAAATCAACGTTGGGCTGCCGCGTTCTCAGCTTTTCATTGGATGTCGAAATCGAGTTGGACTCAGCAAGCGATTTAGCTAATTTTGGTTGCAGCTCATTCTCCTTGTTTTTATGCACTATATTTCTTCTGAAAAGTATTGAACTAGATTGCTGCTTTTTTTAATATAAACTAGTTGGTTCGGTTATTTTCAGAACATTTCCTAAGACTTCGTTTTTTGGTTCCTTGCATCTAGGTTGGGATTTTGAAAATAGAGAGGGTTGTAGCTTCCCATGGTAATTGAGATTGTATTTGTGTGGTCGAATGTTTTTGAAGCGTTGATTATGATGAGAGGTTTAATGTCAAAATGTTTATGTTGTTATTCTGCAGTTATGGTAACAACAATTTAATTATGTATGAATGTTCTTAAGTGTTAGTTGTCGTTGTTTATGTTGAGTTTGAAATAAATAAAAAAAGCTAGGTCGATGTGGGGGGGGGGGGGGGATACCTTACTCTATTCGTTAATGATCGTTGTTCATTTCTTCCACGTTGAAGTGGACCACCATGTCAAGAATATATTCTCTGGTAGATTGATCATTTTTCCTATGGACATTATAAACGTATTTTATAGTCTTGTGTCACATCTAAATGGACAGTTGCCCAAACAATCTCCTAGAGGGAGTCCATAATTTGACGTGCAGTGACCATGACATTATGCTTCTTGCTCAGTACGTCAAAGATATTGGCCAAGATGAAGACGCGTGCCTTGTCATTGGCCTTTTTCCAGCGGCCATATGAATCTTTGATAGTTTGAGATGCATTTTGAGCAGGGAAAGGAGGACATTCCTCCATTAAGACGAAGCGTAGATCGCCGATAATAAAAATCATATTAAGGTTTAGGGTCGCATAATTTTCTCAAGTTCGTTTTTCATTTTTAAGTAGTGCAATTATTGAAGAATACATACTGAAAATAAACAAACAATGACCGTATTAGTTATCTTTATGAGAAATAAAAAAACTCTAATGAAACTAAAGGTTAAGTTTTTGCAACAATACTTCAAAATTTTAGAGCAATAGCCACCGAGGGTGCTCATCTACTCCTCTCTTGAATTGGGACAATCTTTGCTAATAACTAATACTAGAATAACTCTTATTCCTATAGTTTTTAGCTATCATTGTTCGGTCAAGGATTCATTAACTAACTTAATTTATCTCGTAAGTGTGATCCTACCATTTTCAAATTTCAGAGGCGCGCTTCAACAAGCTACTGTATGGAAAGACAACTTTTGAAGATTAACCTAAGAAACCCTATCCATTTATGGAGTTTGCGGCGTTCTGACTTCTATGGTCTGGCCCTCTGAAGGGATGGTTGCTCTAGGACGACATGCAAGCGAACCATAGAAATCTCACAATGCAACCTAATGGAGGAGACCGTAGGATACGTTGACACACGTCATTCTCCCACTTACTATCAACAACTTTTTCTATTCACCTTGTTATTGATCCATGCAAACACTTTTCGAAGGGAGGTCGCGTTCATAGCTTAAATTGATGTATCATATACCACAATGTTCTCATACTGAAGTGTTCCATTATTTTAGGGTTTTGGGGTTACTTAGTTAAATTTTGGCTAAAGAATCTATCTAAGTTTATGTCTATCATAACTTTGATTAAACCATTTGATTATACTAAAATTTCTAGGTAAATTAAGCCAATTGATTAAACATAGTGACATTGCATGCTAATAGGATATAGATCAATTCAACTCAGACTTTGGGTCGGTCTCTAGGTAGGAGGTGTTCTGTAAACCGTTAACTTAAGTACCGCCAACTTTAGACAAAACTTTACCTGTAGAGTTCCCTTATCTAACATCTTATTTGTCTTATTTAATCAATTTAAACTAAAATAAGACTTACTTCTAATCTATTTAGAGCTAATGTGATCTTAGGTCTATTTAATTTTAAACATTTTAAAACTAAACCTAATTATCCTAAGATCTTATGTTTGCATACAACTTTTCATTATAGGTTGATTTTCTAAGAATTAATTTTATAACAATCTATAAAATTAATAATTATAAATTTCTATGGTTTTAAAACAATTTAAACCATACAAGTTTGTATTCATGACATTAATATAACATTTATATCAGACTACGGATGCGTCATGATCAAAGAAAATTGATTTTCATTTTATTAACATAACATGTAAATCAATCAAACATGAAAACCAATCAAACATTTACAAGACACTAATTAAATATAACTCTTTATATTTAACTAAGTAATGTCATGTGTCATGCTTTTCCAATTTCATATTATTAACATATCATACATACATATGAAATAACTCATGAAATTAATTGTCATGCATTAATACCATACATTATAACTATTATAATATATTAAAATGCATGAACATGTTTAACCTAGAGTGGATTTTATCTAAATAACATCCACAAAGCATTTAAATTGCAATTGAATTGGTAAAAAAGTGACCCCTAGGATAAAATATTTTAATTGAGATTTGTAAATACGTAATACATTGGCAAAAGAATAATATACAGAAACATGATTTCTAAAATCAACCAACTGCAAACAAAAATGCCTATCCTCTAAGTATTTGAGGCTTTTGACTTGTGTGAACAAAGAAATTGAAAAGGAAATTTTATAAAAGTCCAAACATAAAAGCTAGACCATGCAAGAAATGTCAAATTCAAACAACATATATCTATTCAACAAATTAGACCAAATTACACCTTATTATATATATAATTAACTTAATTAAATGCTGTATATTATATTATAATGTTCAATTCAACAATTCTTTCCCACATAAAATAAGATATGGGGAATGTAAAGGGTACAAAAGTAGTGTAACGAGTAGGGGAGCCAATTATGGCATTGATTATGCTATGATAAATATATATATATACAATAAATTGACTAAGACACAAAACTCCTTTTATAATTGGATCTTTAGTGAACTTTGTCCCTTTCATTTTGGCCATTTTCATTTTCAAACATTTGCCATAAGTCTTAGCTAACCTTAATTAAAAGACCCTAAACTAATTCTTTAATTACCCCTATCAGTATCATTTTTCTCCACATTTAATTCCTATTTAATAAACCCTTCAAAGTTGGAAATAGAGAGTTTTAACTTTTTGGATCTATTGTTTTGTACCAATTTATTTGTCATTCTCAAAATGGATTATATTTTCATCTATAAATACATAATGTTATTTTCATTATTTATGAGCTATTAATTAAATTAAATTAATTAAAATATTACATTAATTCTATTTTTTTTGTCTATATGTTATTATTAGGTAGTATAAGAATTTTGTTGATTGGTGAATGTTTGAGCCAAATTCTTCAATTGGTCAAAATTGTTAATGGGATTTTAGGTGTATGTTTGTTTAGTATGAATACTACACTTTTCTTTGAATTTAAATTGTCAAAGTCAAATAATTAAGAAAGACATTTTTTATATGATAACATTAGAGTTATTAATATTTGCATGTTTTGTAAGGGTAATTTGGTCTTTTACTAAGCACAATTAATGCCTTTGATATTGATTTTGTATTTTAACTGTATTTATTTATTTATTTATTATTATTATTATTTTTTGTCCATCATTCCTTTGTCACATTCAAGTTTAAGAAAGATGAAATAATCTAATCAAAATCGTATAAATATTCAAATTAAGACCACCTACTCTGATGTATGGTAGTTAAATTACTAATTAATTTAAAAGCTTAAATTTTGTGGGTGAAGATAAATTTAATATTATATCACTAAGTATGGTATATAATATTATTTTTTTTTTCGATTATTTATTTTAAAAATAATATGAAAGAAGAGAAAATAATAGATTTTTAGTCCCTAAATTTTGAATTACGTTTCAACTTTATTTTCAAGTTTCAAAATACACTTTTAATTTTTAAATTTTGAGTATAATTTCAATTTATATTTTAGGTTTTAAAATGTTAAAAGAACGTCGTCCGTAGGTGTTAAAAGTGTAATATTTTGAAATCTGACAACAAATTAAAAACTAAATCTAAAACTTAAAATTTAAGGATCAGAAACGACATTTTCACTTCAATACCTAGACGTTGTAATTAGTCGAATCACTATTACAATAATTATTTTTATATTATAAAAAAATTAGTGAAAAAATCAATATACCTCTCTATTATTTTGAGAAGACAAAATGAAGTTGACCCATGCATTATATAAGAGAGAATGGAGACATCACATTTTGAGTTTGGCACTATATATATACAATGTTGTAGATCCAATCATACATATATATATCTTTGAATATGATAGACAAGGCTACCACACCTCTATTAATTTCCAACTATTGTATCAACCCCTAGCTCCCATTCCATATAATTAACATCTCATTTTTCTTTTTCTTTTAATCAAAATCATATTATATATAAAAAAAATTTAATTCCCTAAAAAATCTATATAGTGAAAGAAAAATATATATAATGTCAAATAATAATACACGTATACATCAATCCTTCGTCTCTTAGAATTTTGTTAAGAATCTTTATTTAACGATAGTCGTATTTATTATAAGTAGCAAATTTAATAGTAAAGTAGGGAAACATGAAAGAATAGAAGATTGCTTTTGGTGTAAGTAACCATTTGTACATAACATGACAAAGTATATAAAAAATAATGTGTGAATTTACTTTTGGTCCTACTCCTACATCATGCTCTTTATATTATTGTAATTATTTAATGTCATTACCGCTTTTATTTATTTTATTATTTATGGTAAAAACTATTGTCATAAATTTCTTTATGTCACATATTTTCAAATTTGACTTATTAATTTTATAAAAGAAAATAGTTGCCAAATTAGTTAATTAATAGTCTATAAGATCTTTAGTTAATAATGAGTAATGATTTAGGAGTTTGTGATTGGTAAAATATGGGTTAATTAGTGTTTTAGTAGAAATTTAATATCATACACAATAAATTTTAATTCACAGTTTATTACAAGAATGAACAAAAGTATCATTAGACTAAAAATATTTTTTTAATTTTTTTATTTTATATTTGTTCAATTTTTGTATTTGTACTTTCATATGTCTACTTTTACTTCATCTACCCTAATAAATCTTATTTTAGAAATTTAAATATCATACTTAATAAATTTCGATTTCGATGTTTGTTTGAGTTTATTTATGGTTGATTTTTTGAAAGAAAAAAAAAACTAAAAGATTTTGAAAATTGTTATTTAGCCAAATTTCAATAAAAATAATAAAACTTGTGGATTATTAAAAATAATAAAATTATGAAAATCGTAATTTGACCTTAAACTTTATTATTGATTCTTTTTAAAAGAACTAAAAATTCGAGTAAAACGTGGTCGCGCTGGCAAGTGAAAACCGGCAAGATAAAACGACGGCGTCTAGTGAAAGTAAAAACCCGGGTTGGGAACACTTGTCTGTGAAGAACCGCCAGATCTTGATACGGACAGTTCGGTGAATTTCACTAGAAATTCTGTTACTTTTGCACAACGGTCACGTGGACACGTGGAGAGGATGTATGGCGCGTTAGGCCCACGCTCCAAAGTGCGCGCGTCAAGTATTGACAGTATGGAATAAGAATTTAATATTCTGACGTGGCAGAGGCGGTGGTCCCAGGGTGGATGTGGTGGTCAAGCGCTTTTAAAGTTGGCTGAGGTGTCAGACAAGAAAGAGTAGAGCACGTGATTGACCGACAGATGTGACACGTAAGCAAGGTAAAAAAAAAAAAAGAAAAGAAAAGAAAACACAAGAGCAATAGTTAATAAGTTAGTTAGCGACAGTTACCATGGGGATTCGTGGACTTTATTACTACCATTAACTGAAGTTTGGGCGGTGAAATGTTTTTCACTGGACACTCCTAATTTTCTATATATGTTTTTCTTTTTAAGTTTTTTTAGTCTATTTGTCTTTCAATTCAACTTTTAAATTATAATTTATATATTCATTCAATTTTTAATCTATTTTAATTTATTCTCTAATTTTTTATAAAAAAGTTAATTTATTCCTAAATCCTAAATTAATTTTGATAGTTGGTTTAGTTCTATTAATCGATTTTTCAATTAATAATGGATAGTCATTGAATTTTTAATCTATTTTAATTTATTCTCTATACCCCTTTTTTTTTTTTTAAAAAAAAAAGAATTTATTCTCAAAACTTCAAACATATATCAATTTTTATTCTTGAATTCTTAGTTTTATTTTAATTTAATCTCTAAATTTTAAGTTTTACTATTTTAATCTTAATTTTGTTTTATTTACTACTTGTTTTTAGTCTTTAATATTAATGTATATTCATTCATAAAAAATTATATAATTAATTAATTTTTACTATTTTTCATTATTATTAAAATTGATTGTAAAATAAATAAGTGTATGATGTTAAATTTTCTTTCAATATTATTATTATCATGGATTTGACAGTAACATAAGAAGTGAATTAAAATTTCGATTGTATCATTCAAATTTAGTAAAACACATAAAAATAAGTAATGAAATGTTGTTAAATAAAAAAAATATAAATAATAAATATATTAAATTTGTTTAAAAATATAAAATGTTTATTTAGTTATTCAAATAACATAAAATACACCATTCTAGAGAGAAATAAAATTGATTTTTGTACAGATCAACAATTCAAAGTGTGTGTTTTTAGTACAATAATTGTATGGATGAAGAATCAAACCTTTCACCTCAAAAATAAAAGACGATAACAATTATCGTTGAGTTAAGTTTACTTTGTTAACTAAAGTATGTTTAGTATAAGTTAAAAAATAAAAAGACCATTTTGTCATTTAAAATAAATAGTTAAATAAAAACGATAAAACAGCTATTAAATATAGAAGAACCAAAGGAATTTATTATTTTGAAATAACTTTGAAAAATTAGATATTTATTTGTTGGTTGAAGTATGTAGATTTAAAATAACAACAAATATATGTATTCAATTATAATAATTGGCATAGATTTTAATTATGTAAGCATTTACATTTAATGCATTTGAATGATATGGTATATAAAACTTTAATAAAATTTAATACTTTGAGATTTATTACAACCAAACTAAAATAAAACACATACTCAAATAAATATGTATCCATCTTTAGAACTATACAAAGTTATTTATTTATTTATTTGAGTTATTTGATTGCAGTCTATTTTTTTTTTTAAATTACTTATTTTCAAAATTAAATACTTAGAAAATTAAAATACATACATCGTAATTTTGGGATATTTATTTTAATAATTTGTTAGTAATGAGTAAAATTGGACAAAAATAGCAAAATAAAAACTCAATTTATATTCAATATTATCCAAAAGTAGTTAGGTGTATACATTTTTGGAAAGGACATTAAATATATTCTATTGAAACAAATTTGGTTAAATTACAAATTTATTAAGCTTTTAGGTATTTATTTATTCTTGTAAGTTTCTACCATTTTGAAATAAGTGCTTCTCAAATAGGTCTTTTTAACTTTTTAAATTTCTTTTGGTTTAGGTCATTCATCTATTATTTTACATTTTCTTTCAATTTTCACATTTATAAGATAAATTTCAAAGCTTTGAATTCAATTCAATTATAAATCTATTGATTATAGAGAACGTGTCGAAACTTATTAAACATAAAATTGAAAGTTCGTGAAGTTAATTATTAAACACACAATTGATAATTCATTGTTACATGCTTTATAACATATGGTGTCCTACTTGAAAACAAATAATTGAAAATTGCATAACCCTAAATCCTAAACCCTAAACTAATGTCTGATGAAAAACAAAACCAATGGATTGGTTTTATTTTGATTGATTTAATATTGGTTCTTGGTTTTTGGCATTTTTCTTCTTCCAATTTTTTAATCTTACTTTCAACTTTGTTTTGAATTTATCCTTTTTGCTAACTTTAAATTAAAAGTGAGTCAATTATTTCTTTTATAAATTGTAATTTGACATTTTTATTTATTTATTTTCAAATTGTTGGTATTTTTCTAAATAAAAAACCATGCACGCTATATAATAATTGATTTTTTTTCCTAAACAACAAATATACATGTGTCATAGTAATTAGAGTACAAAAAGATACCTAATGGAAGAATGCATTTTAAGGGTATATATACCATTTGTTCGGTTCGATTTTCATGGATTTTTTCAACAAAAATTTGATATGAACCAATACTTATTAGTCTTATGCAAATACAAACCAAGATTGAGTTCAATTTGATACAAATAGACCAAACCAAAACCATTGGATTGGTTTGGACTTGGTTTGATTTTTCGATTTTTCGGTTTTTTGTATCAATCCTAAATTTAACTATAATTTTTTTATAAAAATAAATATATAATATATTTTAAAACTTCCGTGTCACTGAAAATGGGGAAAGAATAAATTTATATCAATTTTGGGTTGTACCAATTTAAATCTTATACATCTTCTTACTTAATCAATTTACCCTCTCTTTTATGTTTTATTAGAAGGATATTTTAATTTGAGTTTAAATTGATTGTTAGGAAAATTAAAAGATTTTAATGGATTAAATTATAAATTTAACTCAATAGTTTGTTTATTATTATTATTATTTAAAAGAACATAATATAATAAAGATTAAACCATATATATATATATTTTAATTGAAAGATTAAACATAATAGTATGGGAGAGAATATATTTAGGTCAAATGACACAACCTTTCTTTGAATTTGATCTCCACATTTTAAAAAGCTTCAATTTGGTCTATATAGTTTTAAAAACTTTAAATTTGATCCCTAAAATTTAGTCAAATTTCTTAAATAGTCCCTATCACAGCTATAATGTCACATTCTTTAACATGGAAATGCTAGATGATTTTTATTTGACCAATTGTGTTAGTTGATTTTATTATATATAGCTGTAAAAGAAAATAATAATATATCTTAACTTCTTTGGTAGTTGTAATTATACTCTCAAACTTTTAATCGTTAAATTTAGGCCTTCAAATTTATACCAATATTAAATTCAGACCCTCAAATTAAGCTTCCATGATTGTAGAAGTTCTAAAAATTATATAAGTTTATCATTTTAGTGTCCAATTTTTGCAACTATTATAAGTTTGAAGGTCTAATTTTAATACTTAAGTAAGTTCAAGGGCAATTAAAAATTTAAGGGTGTAATTTAAACTTATAAAAAGAGCAAAGAAAAAAAAAGTTATGTCTTTTTTTTTTAATTCTCTAATAAAAAATGGTTTCTTGTACGTGGGGAAGATGTACATACGAGAAGATTGGCAAACCAAATAAATGAAAAAGAATCATGCCCACGCTTAGCTAACTCATGTATGGACAATCTTATTCCATTCTCGTTGTACAAAGTGAACTTCAATAGAATGAAAAGAAGAAACTAAACTCGAGATATTCTCTAAGATAAGAATAATCTTCAATAATGGCTCAATAGCTCTATTAATCATATGAACCGTCATCTCACGGTTTAAGATAACAGTAGTAGAGTTGTTGGCTTGTTGAGAAACCCTCTAACTTGAGAACGACTATGAACAACACTAAGAAATAACTAGTAAACATTGTAGCAAATCATCTGGTCAAAGGAATAATAAGGATACTTTCTCAATCCAATAGATAGATAAAGATTATTTATTCTATCCACATCACGGAAGAATACGTACTAATATACTAGTTTATTATTGACTTTTTTATCAAAACATTTTTATCATCTACTATTAACATTTTCATAATAAATATAGGAAATACATTCACATTATATTGTTATTAATAGGTTTTCGATTTAGTTTTCATTTGGTCTCTAAATTCTAAAAAGTTACATTTTAATCCTCAAGTTTTTGAATGATTTTAATTTAATTCCTTGGTTTCAAGATATTACAAAACGACTCTTAAGATTTGAACCATAATTCAATTTGATTTATAAATTTCAAGATTTACGGTTTTAACCTCTTGTAAAAAATTAAAGTAAAAAGTAAAAATATTTAATTATTATATTTGAATAAAAAAGAAAAAGAAAAAAAGAAAATGTGAAAAGCTTATAAGCTGGGGGCCTATAAAAGGAGATTCTCCATCTCAATTTTGGTTCCCATTGAATTTGTGTATTTGGTTTCACAACTACTCGCATTTATCTCTGTCTGTCTCTCATACAAATCCCAGAGATCAAGAGAGAGAGAACCCAAATTGAATTCAATACAGACACAACCTCCTGCTACTATTTCCTTCACAGAAGCAAAAAGAAGGCTTCAGAAAGCTTCAATAATGGCGGTTTCTGTCACACTACACACCTCCACATCCCTTCTCCTTCTCTTTCTCCTCATCTTCTTCCTTCATTCCAGGTAATTCAATTCTTTTCATTTCACAAATTTCCCACAATTCCCAATATCTTCATCTTCCTTCTTCTTATTTTCTCTTCTTCCCATATTTCTTCTTAGTTTTGCTGAAGATGAGAGATTGCAGAGCTTCAATTCTTCGTCAATGCCCCACCGGTTTGTCTCACTTAACTACACATTTTCTCTCTGTGTTTCCCCCCCTTTTTTGCTTTTTTATTTTTTTTTTTGGTTTGCTGATGATCTTGGTTCATGGTCGGAATGACAGTTTGATCCAGTTTTCAAAATGAGGATGTTTAACATTCTATTTGCTTACTCAATCCATTAACAAAGCAAGTAGTTTTGTGACAACCCACAAAATGTTTTTCTTTATTTTTTTCAACATCTCGGTCTAAGTCATCTTTCCAAATGTGTCAGTTGGGTCCGGTCGCACAAAAATATTTCAATGTCTTCATACACTGCAAGTGCTCCATCATAAGTTATCACCTTACAAACATTTTCTTACAATATGAGAGGTTGGAGGGATCGAGATCTCGATTGCCGACCATCCTTCATATTAATGACTGCCTTCAAGTCGAGTTAGTCAGTTTCAATCGTTCAACTTGATTTTTTAGATTTGTTTGTCCACTACACTTATTTTCGCGCTACTCGTTATCTTTCAAAATAATTTATATTTAGATTAATTAATAAAAATAAATTTTTTTCAATAAAATGTTAATTATTGATATTATACTCACATGAACAATATTTACATACTTTTTTCTTTTTTATGCGTTTCATTAAGAATTTTACAGCTTATATAAAATGTTTATTCACATACGATAAATTCAATATCTAGGCCTAAAGCATAATTTAGGCCGTTGGATGTATTCAGAAAGTGCAATTTTGAGATTGGATCAGGAAAATCTGGGCCGTTCATTCATTATACCCTTATTAATTACTTTCATTGACTCTCTTTCTCTAATGACCAATTTACCCTTCAACATTCCATTTCAACTCTCGCCTAATTCTGGACCTTTTGGTCAATGGCCATTTTCTCCTCCACGTGTACAACTTTTTCTTTTTTCACATTTCTGAATTAAATTACTTATGTTAACTTTTTTTTTAATTACAATTAAATAATATATTTGAATAGTGAGAAAATTAGCGCAAAATTTGAGAAATACCAAAATATTAAAAACGTACGGAACAGCCTTCCACCGACCAACAGCTTAATATTATTTATTATTATTATTTTATGTTGAGATATTTTAATTATGCAATTGAATTTTAATAATTTTTAGTTTTAATTGAAAATTTCAGGTATATTAAGAATGAGCATGCTGTTGATAATCCAGAGGAAATTGCATCAATGGTTGATTTGTAAGATTCCTGTCTCTTTCTTTAATATTCAATTTAATGGGGTCAAATAAGAGAATTAAAAATGAATAATAATAATAATAATAATAAATAATAGATTTTGTTTTTGATTAGCATGTGCTTGTTTTTTACGCTCCAAAATTGTTAAGTTTTGATGGAAACATGAAGTTTTAAATAAATATTATAGAACGAAGAAAACCCATTATTTTAAGTATTGAAAAAGACTTGTAATTGACGTTTCTGTACTAGTAATAAATGGACTCGAAGAGAGAGATCTAATTTAAAAAATACATAAATTTAACAAAAAAAGAAAATACTTATAAAATTCTTTATGAGTAAACTGATTATTAGTTGCATTTAGAATAGTTGTAGAAAAGGTTAGATTTGCATATATATATATATATATATATATATATATATAATCGAGTTTAGAAGTTGATTTTGAGAGGATGAACCTCAAAATCACATATTTATTTAATATTAATTTAATAATAAGATAGTGTTTGGAGGATATTAGTGATAAATATAGAATTTGATATTTAGAATATGATTGGGAGGGACCCAAACACCACGTTGTTTGCTACTGAAATTTCAATCTCTTTCACACATGCCCATGTGGCGAGATCCACATGTCACGCTCATAATTTAATTCTTGTCTTTTCCCTTATCCAAAATATCAATAAATAAATAATTAAATAAATATCAAAATTCTTTTTGAAAAAGAAAAAAAAAAGAAAAAGAAAAAAATAGCCATCCCCTCATCTATCTGTAAGATGCATCGCATCTCCTACATATTTTCTAAACAAATCACTATAGTTACGTCCTATATATGTTAATGTCTCGTTGTTACATTTTAGATATATCGAAGACGATTTGTTAGACCCAAATTGAAAGTTAAGAGTTTTATTTAACACGAAATTCTAAGTTTCGAAATTTATTCGACATTCTTTTAACTTTGATGATCAATTAAATACGAACATGAAAGTTGAAGGTGAGAAATAAGTTGTAAGTTTATTGTTTTTTGATTGAATTTATTGTAGAAATCATGCAGGGGGGCAGCTTGCAGAAACTATATACTAATCAATAAATGAGACAACCTTTGCATTTAAAGACACCTTCACCGACACATCAAATTTTAGTCAAATAAACGCAAAAAAGAATGAAATTGCATTAAATTCATCTCTATACATTCAATTTTCCCACCGAATTTTACAACTTTTAAATAAAGTTCCAACATTTTCCGTATGATCCGTATCCACCTAACTCATTAAAAAATGTGGAGTCGTGATTTACACATAAAACGAGATTTGAACTTAAAGATATATGTCTTAATTTGTTGAGCGGATTGATTAATTGTGTTTGGTAATGTCCCACAGGAGCATTCGCAATAGCACAGAGAGGAGGAACTTGGGGTTCTTCTCTTGTGGAACGGGAAATCCAATAGATGACTGTTGGCGTTGTGACCCACGTTGGCAATTGCGGCGAAAGCACTTGGCTAACTGCGGGATTGGGTTCGGTCGTAATGCAGTTGGTGGCCGTGATGGTCGATACTACGTCGTCTCCGATCCTGGTGACGACGATCCTATCAATCCCAGACCAGGGACCCTTCGCCATGCAGTGATTCAAGACAGGCCATTGTGGATTGTGTTCAAAAGAGATATGGTTATCACTCTAAAGCAAGAACTCATCATGAACAGTTTCAAGACAATTGATGGCCGTGGTGCTAATGTACACATTGCTTATGGAGCTTGTATTACGATTCAATTCATAACCAACGTCATTATTCATGGTTTGCATATTCACGACTGCAAGCCAACGGGCAATGCCATGGTCCGAAGCTCACCAAGTCATTATGGATGGAGGACAATGGCTGATGGTGATGGCATTTCCATTTTTGGGTCAAGTCATATTTGGATTGACCATAATTCTCTTTCTTCCTGTGCTGATGGCCTCATTGATGCTGTCATGGGATCAACTGCCATCACAATTTCTAACAACTACTTCACCCACCACAATGAGGTAAAAAAGCTTACTACACTTTTTGTTCAATGATCCAACAAATGTGTGTGTGCATCACAAATTGGAATTTAGTCTGAAATTGGCTGAGAATCATAACAGGTGATGCTCTTGGGTCACAGTGATTCCTATGTAAGAGACAAGCAAATGCAAGTCACCATTGCTTATAACCATTTTGGTGAAGGTCTCATCCAAAGAATGCCAAGGTACTCTTCTCTTCCCTTCTCTTCTCCTCTCTCTCTTTCCTACTCACGTTTAGTCCCTAAACCTTAACGTTTTAGTTTAGTTGGTTCTTAAACTCTAAAATCTCTAATAGGTCCTTGAACTTTCAACTTTGTGTCAGATAAATCATTGAATTCTCAAAAGTGACTCATAGGTTTCAGACAAAAAATTGAAAGTTTAAAGTTCCTTTGACATAGAATTTGAGAAGTTTTAAAATGCACGAAACCTATTAGAAATTTGTTAAACAAGTTCAAAGTTCAGGGACTTATTAGATATAAAATCAATAAAACTAAACCAATTAGACACAAACTTAAAAGCTCATAACTAAATTTATAATTTAACCAAAAATTAACAATTGGTTGGGACCCAATCATTTAATGTTGCAGGTGTAGACATGGATATTTCCACGTAGTAAACAATGACTACACTCACTGGGTAATGTATGCCATCGGTGGAAGTGCTGATCCCACCATTAATAGCCAAGGCAACAGATATCTCGCCCCTGCCAACCCTTTTGCCAAAGAGGTATCTTTCCTCTCTCTCTACCTCTCAATCCTCTTTGGAACAGTAGAAAAATATAATAAGCATAATGGTTATAACTCATAAGCAAAGATTACAATTCAAACATAGCATGGTCAATAAGGCAACAATTACCATTCTAATGACCGATAATTCGATCTTCCACTCCTGCAAACTTACAAGAAACAATGATTGATTAGTTCTACTTGTTAATGTGTAAAGGTAACAAAGAGAGTTGACACAAATAACGGTGTATGGAAGCACTGGAATTGGAGATCAGAGGGAGATCTTTTGCTCAATGGAGCCTACTTCACTCCATCAGGAGCTGGTGCAGCAGCCAGTTATGCAAGAGCCTCAAGCTTAGGAGCTAAATCCTCTTCCTTGGTGGGCTCTATTACTTCAAGTGCAGGTGCCCTCACTTGTCGTAGGGGATACCGTTGTTAATTTCAAGTCACAGTTAAAATAAGATAAATATAAAAAAGGAAAAGCAATGAAGAAGAAAAAAAATTTGAACATTTAAAGGAAGAAGAAAACAATTTACTCATTTTCTTCTTCCTTATGATTGTTATAGTTATAGCATTATCCCAATGAGTTTGAGGCTTTGAGCCATCCATTCTGTTTACAAACCCCCCACTTTGTACTTGTCCCAATCAAGAATTGGAAACTGTACATTTTTCTTCAGTTACATATTAATGCCAAATGTTGTAATATTCATATCATTTTATGTTCTGACAAGATTACTTAGAAAGTCAGCTTATCGGAAATGGGAAGGATTATGATAATTGAACAATAGACGTAAAGCTAAAGTGAAAGACTTGTGACTTGTCCATACTCTACATCAAGATTCTTTCTCACTTTAAAACTATTACTTTTCCTAAGCTTCATAAAGAAAGGATGAAAAAAGGCGGTTTCGACCAATTTTAGAACACATCCAAAGACATTCAAACTAACTCACAACAGAGAATTGACAATGTCATCATCATCTCGAAACTAAAACCTAAGCTGAGCAATTAGTAACAAGAAATTTAATCCTAAAGAGGCAACCTTTGTCTGATTTCTCTTCCTAATCAGGTTCCTCTGGTGAAATACTCTGTTATTATCTACTGTCCACCACTGTCATTCCTTTACAGTTGTGTAAAAAGTGAGTATTAGAGGCATTAATGAACTTCAAATTATAAAATGAGAATAAGTCTGAACTAAAGATTTTCTCTCCACAATTCATGAACAGAAAGCGTCTGATATAAAAAACTTTCCACAATAATTCATGAATAAATGACAAATGCTACAACCTGCACTGTGGACACGTGGTGTTTAGAGGGCCTGTAGTCATGTGTCCATTTCTTATACCTTATAAAATAATGTCGTTTTTTCTTGCCAACTAGTTTTTTTAAACCACCCATGTTGCAATTATGAACTTCACTTGAGTTGTCATCTTTTGCCCATGTGAACTTAGAAGAGGCACTGAGCTATAGCTGTACCATGCCCTCATGGTCTTCATTCTGTATAACGAATGAAAGAAAGGAATCAGGAAGATAAGATATTTTGCAACTTAATAAGTTTTGCAAGTTATCTAATCATCACCATCAAAATTCATTAAAAAAAACCTAATGAGCTTGGCAATTATATTATATGAGTAGGCATCATGGTTAATGCACGTTTATATACATTTTTTTTAAAGGAAACAGTCTCTTTTATTAATATATTAATAAGGAGACAAAAGTTCAAAGTACAAGAGAATTATACAATGAGCAAAGGAACCACGGATCAGGAGTAATGTAAGTTTACATTAAGTGTCTGCATGAAGTCTAAGACTGAGAGCTTCAAAATGAAGCTTCATATGAGCTATAGAAACAAAGCCACTTGTTAAAACTTAATTATAAGTGTGATTTTTTCTTCAAATTATGATTGAGGGTTTGCTAAAAAAAATGCCAATGATATTGATAAGGAGAAGAAAACTTACAAGCTCACATGCCTTCAAGAGGCCATGTCTCTCCTCACCAAACTCAGCAACTTCTAACTCGTTTTGTGTACCTATTCTTTCTTAATACTAGTAGTATAACAAAAGAGGGTCCCTACCTCATTCAAAACCACTTACTTCCGCATATGGGCACAGTTACGTAACTAACTCATACATCACATGACAAGCCCACAAGTTAGCGAGATACCATCTCCAATACATTTATAACAAGGGATTGTTTCATCATGAATCAGAGTCACATAGGAAAACAATAAATTTAGACTTTGCAACTGCATTGAAGATAAATCTAAATCTCCACGAAGCATATCAATGGGTTGAGTTCAAATATCAAAACAATTACAAAAAATGTGATATCTGGAACATTGCATCAGCAGATAAAATGGGTCATAGTGTATGGCCCAGAAAAATATAGATTTGCATCTTAATTACAAAAAGAGCATTGCAGTCGTTATACTTGTACTCCTCAAATTCATGGTATTTACAACTTCCAATTGGATAAGATACCAGCACATATAGCAACCTCTTGTACGGTCGTGTGACCCCAAAAAAGTAAAAAGCAGACAAAACTTAGAATTGTTTGGATTTTGAAGCAATTTTAGTTATGTTGCTAATATTAACTTCACATCCTCGGAGGCAAGACTAGGGTGACTATGATATTCGACAAATGATGGGAAATGATTATACCAAATTCCTACGGAGTATTTGACACTGGCTTTCAGCAGGTGTTGCTACTTGTACTTCTCCATTATTCTTCTGGCTTCTTCAAGAGTTTCTTCTGTAGAGGTTGGGGAGGAGGAGGAAGAGCCTCCACCTCCTCTTGGTCCTTCATCTTTATTCAACGCTATAAATATGAAATAAATTGCTCCCATCATAGCCTGCATTCACACAATTCTTTTTTTTCAGTAACTTTGCAGAATTTATTGCAAGAGTGACAACTTCAATGTAATCATCGAGGAAAGAAACAGGTCCATGGTCAGGCAATCGGAAAAGAATTAAAGATATTCCTTTTACAACCAGATTTAATCACTACCAGGCAAAAAATAAAATGAGTCAATGACTAAAATGCTCACTACCAACCATGAGTTGCAATCGATTGATGAAACCAAAAATTAAGTGCTGAAGACTTCTACACATGAATGTTATAAGGCATGTTGATTGCCGAATTCGTATGCGAAACTAAAGGTTCTAGTTGGGCTGTGAAGCAAAATGCTATCAGGGTGTTAGAATTATCACCATGGACCATGGAAGTCCTGAAGGACAGCACAGGACCACCCTATGCCCCATTTTCATTTCCTAGTGTTTTTGAAGAAACTAAGACTCTGTTTGATAACCATTTTTGTCTTATATCTATTTTTTAAGGTGTTTTCAAAAATCTGTGCTAACTTTTTGAAAACTAAAAAGAGCAGTTTTTAAAAACTAGTTTTTGTTTTTGGAATTTGACTATGAATTCAGATGTTTCTTTATAGAAGATAAAAAAAACATAGAAAAATTGCATAAAACAAAAAATCAGACAGTTATCTCTCTCAAATTGCATAGGTTTAGAATGGGTGGTATCTACTAAAAAAAATATAACAAATAAAAATTTGAGTAAACAGCTGAACTAGAAAAGATCTTGTCTTGAACTAAGGCAATCAGAGAAGAACCCTATTGCTATGATTCTTATGATTCTTGTTATTATACTTGGTACAGCAGTGTGTTGGCTGATTTTATTAAAGACAAAACTTGAGTGACATGTTGTAGAACAAGTCAAAGACATTGTTAATAAAATTGTGCACGACGAGCAGGAGCTTCAGCATAGTATTCTTTCCATATATAATATGTAAGTGTGATTTGCAGATTTTCGGATCTGTCTTCCTTTTTCTCCTGCAAGAATATTAATTCTCTCCTAAAATATATTCTCAAGGTTAGCCATATTTATGTGATGCTCTTATTCAATTTTAGGGTTAGCTGCCTCACTAGAAAAGTTTGTACATTGAATGTTTTGAGCTTAGGGTTTGTCTAAAAGACTCAACCTTCATGTATTGTTATTAAAAGTTCTTGTACTTGTTGTTGTGACTTTTTTGGTTCGATAGCCATCGTAGAACTTAAGAGGAGTTTATTTTGATATAGTGTTTAGGGGACCTCACTTTTAGGAGGAGCCTAAGCATTTTGTATTGAGAGACATACAAAGCTTGAAGAAGCATTATTGTGGAAGTGAGGGGAGCCTAAGTTGAAACTGAAGAGGAAGCTATACGTAAAGTCATTGAAGAGGGTGTCTGTCATATAAGTACTTTTGTTGTAATTGCTAAACTGTTTCGTTTCACCGAGCACACTTCCCTTCAGACGTAGGTGATTTTGCACCAAATTGAGTTATCAATCTCCGTGTCTTTATATTTCTGTTTGCTTCTGTGACTGCCCTTTTGCGTACATATTGCTAAACTGGTTGACGTGTTCTGTGTTAGATCCACCTGTTTTTTCAATACTATGACTATTTTCTTTTTATCTTAGCATACAGGGAAGCACTGTGTTAACACATGTCAGACATGGATACAAGGGGTGTAATGGGTCGAGTTAGACCTTCTTCAAAACCAACCTAACCCAACCCAGTTCCGTTTTTGTACGGACAAACCTAACAGGACCCAAATAAGTTCGGGTCGGGTCAGACAAACCTCAATTTAGTGTAATAAAATCCATTGGATACATTTGAACACTTGTTTGGCATGGTAAACACCCTATTGTTCCAGTTATTGCATCTGGGGTGATTTTGAACAAAAGGAATAGGTGGTTTTGTAAAGGTAGAAAGAGGATTCAAAGTGAGACTAGGGAAATGTCAAACGTACTTTTCCTAGTAGGGTTGACCTAAAAAATTAGTTTTTCACCACTTTTCCAGTAATGACAAGTTGATGAAGCGAGGGAAATACTAGATTTTATATATATGCTAGTGTCTAGGTGTCAGACCCCCAATCTCGAAGCATAGGACATGGCATGGAGGCCATGTCGAGTGGGTGGAGAGCACACTCAGGGCTGATAGGGTAGTAGCCAAGACACGTACCCTGACATGTCAAGCCAGGAGATTGAGGGCGCACTGCAAGCAAATGGGAGGTTAGCATGACATAGGGCATGACGTGGGCAGGTGGCCCATGTCCCATGCTGATAGACAACGTAGGCACTCGGTGCACAAGTGGTGCATAGAAGAGTGCCGACGTGTGGCTGAGCCTAGCAGTACACAACACAGACAAGTGCTAGAACGTGTGCACACGACATGCGGACGCTGCACCTTCCATGGGCGAGGGAGCTAGGTGCCCGCGGCGTCAGACTGACACACAAGTGTCAGGGGTGCACGCCAGCACGGCACGACGCGCAATAAAGGTGCGGTCTTCATGTCATCCTGACACAAGCGATCAAGCATTTATCCAATGCGGGAGAGCTTGGTTCGAGACGATGAGGGAAGGCATTCCATCAAGTGATCGGCTACTTAGCTTGTATGCACAACACGTGGCAAGCTTTTGTGAGTCACTTAATAATATAAGGTTATTATTAAGTGAGCTTTCCTAATTAAGCATACTAGTATAATTGTAGGCTAAAATGATTGGACATACATGATCATGGGGATCATGGGTAGTTATTCCCTAAATGATAGGAAGGTGGTCCTAAATTAGTGCTTAGTGGGAAAGTTGAGGCTATTTGAAAGGAGAAAGTGGTCATGTTCCCCACATTCCTAAAGTGTAGGAAATAAAAGGGGGAACATGGGAATGTGGCCCTAATTATGTGGCTAAGAGGTGGTTTTATCCCACTAAAGCCACTACCCACGTTTCTCTCCTTGAATTGCTGCTCCCACGCCTGTAAAAGGGTGACCTTGGGGATTGTCCAAGGCATTCCTTGTAATTGGGAAGTCTACTTCCATGTCTCAGGTCTTGTAGTGTGGTTTTGATAGTGCTTTACTTAATTGATGGCTATATTTCCACCATTCTCATGTGGTACATCTTGCCCCCTAATCTCTAGCCATATTGTGTTGTGGACGAGTGAGTAAGAGACTAAATACCCTCTCTCGGGTTAGTGAGAGCCTTTGGGGGAAAATTGGGTCCAACATTGAGGCTGGTCAAGGCTTGCCTTGACGCCGCACGGGCAAAAATTTGTGTATGCATAGTATCGAGCTTCCGCCCCCGTGACACTAGGCCACTTTATGGGTCTAACTAATCTCATAGGAGAACCCGTTTGACCCTATAATGTTTGAGGGGTGTTTGGTGGACCGTAATGGCCCAAAATTGATGTTTGGAACGAGTGAGTTGGGCTCGATTTGTAATATAAAACTCATTTCGTTCCGATAGTTTTCAATTCAACCCTCTTTCTCACTTTTTTTCATGCTTCACAATCTCATTTCCATTTCATCTTCGATTTCTCACGCTTTTCAATACTTTTCTTATTTCCAATAATCCTGATTACATTCCAGCTCTCTAAGCACTCCTTTGGGTACTAAAGAAACTAGTACAATATTAAATCCTAGGTAGTGGTCTATCATGGATTGATTGAACTCATTAGCTCCAAGTCCTTTATTAAACCCATAACCCCTTTTGACTACTAGGTCAATTCATGATGGTTAGTACAGGAAATACTAGATTACAACTACAGACAATTGGAGTTACAACAAAAACAACTAATTTTTTTTTTTTTTTTTTTTTTTTTATAAAATCAAAGGTAACTGAAGAAATTAGTACAAACTTCCAAAAAGACTGACATAACCAAAATTTAGTTAAAATATATATAAATATATGCAGTAGAAAAAAGGAAAAGAAAAAAAAACCAACAACAGTAGACCATAAGTGATAGTAAGAGTATGCAATACCAGCGCAAATAAGGCTGTAGACAAAATTGACTTGAACAGAAAGAGTCCAATTGTTAATGCAACTATTCCAACAGATGCCCTTGCAATTGGTCTTGGTACAGAGTCCTAAAAGCAAGGCCACAAAATGGACAATCAGTTTTTCTATGCTATGCTTTGCTCTTGAATGAACTGAGAGCATAAGAGCATATTCGGGATTAATTTTGAAATGGTTAAAATGACTTACGTCAAGTTCAAAATCACTAAAATATCTTATAACCATTCAGAAACAGGTGTGGCAATTTTATTTAAAAATGTAACATCAATTATCTTTTAACCATTAACATAACAAAAGTAATTTCGACGGTTTCAAAAACACTCCCAAACATGAAACATGCCATGACACGATTCAAAAAAAGAGGCTACAAATATAGAAGAGGAGAACTTACAGGTATTAGGTCTGCTCCTGCCTCAATTCCATCCTTCCCAACCTTCCAAACTGTCTGAAAGACTGTTTCACAGCATTTCTCAACAGAATTAGAACTTCATAATTCCATTGTAAAAACATAACAATGGAGTGCATAAACAAAAAATGTACAACATCATGGAAACTTTGACAAATTCTAATGGAGCCCTTTAGTTAGAGCAACTCAACCACTTAAATTCCAACTCACTTGAATTGAGCAACTGAACCACTTCAATTGAAATTCTAAACAACCATTAGAGGACAGCAATGAAGCAGACACAGAAACCATAAGAGAAAGAAAGCCAACCTCTCAAGAAATTGTTCTGAGCGGCATATACAAGAGGGAAAGAAGGAGAACCTGGAGCACTTAGCTTTCCAATTTGTGGATTAAAGAGGAAAGATTGTTTTTTGAGTTTTAAGGAATTCAAAGGGAGGAACTGGGAATGGAGGGAAATGGTTGGATTTCTATGACGTGTTAAAGGGTGTGCTGAAATTGAAGGGAGAATGTGAAATAGACATGAAGAAGCCATTAAAATGGATGATTTTGAAACGATGGTGGAATTGAATTGAAGCAGAAGGTGAGGCTTTCTTCAATAGAAGCTCACAGTTGACTAAGGAAAATAACCACAAATTCTCAGCCTCAGGACAAAAGGGCCCACTCCAATTCCAAGTTTGTTTGGGCTTTTCAACCCATTTTATTTGGGCCCATTATTTGGAAAGCCAAGCCCAAATCTACACAATTTTTAATGGGATCTCTTTATCTATGCTATATAAAAGGTGTTAATGCCAAGAAACATTCCTTTCTCATTTGCTTCTAAGTTTGTCGTAGGATTATACAAAGTAAATTTAAATTTAAATAATTATAAAAATCACATTACATTTACAAATTTAAATTAAATGTTTTTTTTTATTAAAAAACAAATTTTATCTCTAATTTGTCGTTAAGAAATATTACGGTAGGTTATTAATTTTTTTTTTTAAAAAATCCCTCAAACAAATATACTTCACGTAACAGAAATGAAATTATTTATAGAAAAATTAAACAAATCATACCAAATATTTTAATATTGAATTAAAATAAAATTTGAATTCTTAAATAACCTCTTTATCTTCGAGACAATCAGTGCATCACAAATATTTTAAAAAATCTTTCATTTTAAATGTATAAGAATTTTCTTTTAAAAAAATCTCAATTTATCTAATAATGTCGAAATTTGATTTAAGATTAATTTGGATTAAATTTTGAATCTAAAATTTTTCTATAAACAGACTAAATTATGCTCAGTATTTTTTCGTTCATTATTTATTTCTTATTTTTATATCTTTCATAATATTTTTTTTGTCCTTTTCATTATAAAGATAAATTTATCTTTCTTATTTATTTTTATCACTTTCACTTTGTTAACATGTTTTTCATTTGATAGAACTTCGTTGAAGGTATCTCTTATTCTAATTTTTATATATCGATAACATGTTTTCCTTTTTTGTCCATTTTAATTGATGATCATAGGGTTATAGAATGTAATTTCACATTCAAATAATTGAAAAACATTGACCCTTATTGATAGGCATTCACCTTAACTTACAATGATTTCTTTTGCACAATTGAGTTCTATTATAAACTTAGAAACCAGTTCATTTATAATTGCCTTTAATTTATGTTTGATTTTAAAATCTTCATTATTATTGTTTTTTTAATCATTTTAGATTTATTTTTAAATTTCAAGTCAATTTTTAAAATGCTTTTATCAACCACCACATTAATCAATTCAAAAGATTTACCCATTTTTTGTCCTTTTATTTTATTTTAAGTATAAGGATTAAATCCTTTGCACTTGTTAGAATTCATATGTAATTTTAAAATCTTGATTTTTATGAATTTTTTATAATTAATTTTAGTTTTTTTTTTCAAACTCTCAAATGTAAGTTGTATTATTAAACTTTTATAATATAGTTCTCTCTTTTAAAGCTTCACATAACACGTGCAACGCACGCAATAACAACCTAGTATAAACAAAAGACAAAACATACCTAAGATCGAATAAGCTCCTCTCTAGTAACTAGTTCATTTCCTTTTGTTTTTTGTTTTTCAAAAATAAGCTATTTTCTCTCAATTTCTTACAATAATTTGCGGTTTTCTTAATTACAAGAGTTGAATTTTTAGTTACATTTTTTTAAAAAAACAAGTTTTTAAAAGAAAATTATAGTAAATAGCACAATTTAGGAATAAACTAAAAATATAACATAGGAATAAAATATTTGCCGACATAGAAAATGTTGACTAGTCAACTGTATAATTTTTTAAAATGTCAAGTCAGACTATCATTGATAGAAACTATCACTGATAGCTGATGTTAATGATAGCTGATGTTAATGATAGCAACTGATAGCACATTTTTCAAATTCAAAACTACCACCGATAGCACAGTGATAACAACTAATAGCAACTATCAATCGTTATCATTAATAGTTGCTGTCAATAATAACTTTCAATTTGAGAAAATCGAGAAGAAACACTTGTAATGGTTACAAATAGAAAGTTATCAGTGATAACAACTGATAGCAACTATCGATGATAACATCTATCAGTGATAGCTTTTAATTTGAGAAATTTAGAAAGAAGCGCCCAAAATTGTGGTTGCACGTGAGTTTTTTAGTCTTTTACTAATTTCTGTGCCATATATGCAATTATTTTATCCACACACACGCACGCACGTGCGCGCACACACACGCGCGCATGCACGCACACACACGCACGCACACACACAACCAACACACACGCACACACGCACGCGTGCAAGCACACATACACACAAAGATCAAAACAAACCAAAATCGAAAGTAAACAGACTAAAGTAGCATATAAACAAATCAATACTAAATTGAAATATGAAGAAGAATATGGGTTAAAAAACATTTTAAAAAAATCTGGAAACAAGGGTTAGACGCCCGTCTAAGATTGAGATATTTCAAAGGGATATTGTGAATATGTTAAAGAAGAATAGATTTCATAAAGGAAACAAGAATGACAACAACCAAAATAACTTATAAGAGAGAGTTAAGACATTCATGAGCTTCATGTTACTCAAAACCTAAATTCACAATGGATCCTATGCCATAGCATTAACTAAAGTTGGGTACCCCTATTCAATTTTCCCCCAACAGTCCACCGTCTTCTATTCCCTTTAAAAAGACACACAAATTTGATATCATTTCACCACACAAAAAAGAGGCCTCAAAATGGCAAATTACAAGCTTAATTTGATGTTGGTTATTGCTATGTCTGCATTTGTACTCCATGTTGCTGCAAGAACTGCCCCAAATGAGGCTGCAAAAGGCCTCAATGACCAAAAGAACTTCCTCAACTATGGTGGAGTTGGTGGTTTCTCTGGCATTGGTGACGGTGGACTCCCCTTCGGAGGCGGTATCGGCGGGGGAGGGCTCGGAGGAGGTGGTGGCTTAGGCGGGCTTGGTGGTGGCGTTGGCGGGTTTGGTGGGGTTGGCATAGGTGGCATTGGTGGCGGAGTTGGTGGAGGCGTGATCGGCGGAATTGGGGGGATTGGTGGTGGTGGTGGACTTGTTAAACTTCCTTGAAGTATTAAACTTAGAGTGAGGGTTTACAAAATTTGATGTGTTTTTTTTAATGTGTTTTGTAATGTTTGGGAGTTTCTTTCTTTAGGGTTTATAAGAAAAGACAAGTAATTGGTGTGTTTGGTTTGTGATTTTAGCTAACTATATGTTGTTGGCAAGGATGCTTGTGTGAAGTAAGATTTAGGTGCTGTCCTTTTTTTAAATGTAGAAATAAATAGAATAATATATGTTTTTGTTCCCAATATTCTCTCTCCCTCTCTCTTTTTTTTTTTTTTTTTTCATTTTTTTCCTTTCAATTGTCAGTGGCATAAAATCACAAAAGTAAAATAAAATGATGACAAGGTAAAGTGTGTAATTTTATATTTTACAATAAAATACACTTATGTAAATTAAAAACACTTTCTTTAATAAAAAAAAATTAAAAAAAGATAAAAAAGTCAAGAGTCTAGCTCAATTGACACCCGTGTATGCTTTTTACCAAAATGTACCTTGTGGTTCAAATCTTCACATCTCATTAGTACTCAAAAGAGAAAAAGAAAATGTGGATGTATGTTTACATGCATGATATCTCAGCAGAGAAATTTAATATGTTAAGGTGAACTTGAATTTTATTGATTCGTTTGTGGTTATTGTACAATCTCTAATATTTATCATCTAGTTCCTTTTCTCATCGTGTGTATATATATATTTGACTCAGCCTTCTAAGGAAATTTTGGTGTGCAAAGCCTTTCGATTTTCAAAATCAAAAACCTTTCGATCTTCAAAAACCCTTTTAATTCTTGGAAGTCTTTCAATCTTCAAGGAGTCATTCAATCTTTAAACGTTTATAGTTTTTTGTCATCAAGACCTTCATAAAAAAGTTTATGATCTTCGGAAAGTAGTGATTTGAATTATCAATTTTCTAAACTGAGTAAGCTCTTATGGACAACATAAGTGATATCAGGATGTATAGAGGTTTAACTACAAAAGTCTTCCAATAAGCTGCCTTCTATAACTTGTCAGATCACCCAACACATACCCACCCATCCAATTGCAACTTCAAATTGGGATCTAATGGAAGATCAGAAGCATGCCAAAAGGCCATATTTCTCAACAAGTTGCAATACACTATTTGTCTTTCAGAACCAAATCCATCCAAACAGAAGATTGCAAGCTCAACGTCAAAACATATATATGAGTAAACTCAAATCTTTTGAGTTTGGAAACAACATTTTCATGTTTCTTCAAATATTTAATATCAACAAAACAAGAAAGCAAAAGAAAAAAAAAAGTTGATATACTTGAAACTCATTACTGCATTAATTTTCAATTTAAATTTGTATGTCTTTTCACTGCGATTTAATAATACAAGTATCGTCTTTAAAAAAGATAAAGTTGAAATTATCGTTGGCGAGTGAAATTAAATATAATTGAAAGTAGATATATATGACATTGCCATAGTTGTCGTGACATTAAACCACATATACCTATCTGAATTTCTTGTAACTAATCTTTGATATAGTTTAATGTGGTTGATTATATTATCCTAAACCCCAGAATTGTTTTACTTTAATATATTTAATTTGATTTAGATTTATGATTTGAGAATTATATTTTGAGATTACATTCACCAAATCTTAGCTATACGTCTAAATTTAACAAACGTGATATTTAAAAAATAATCTTTCCATTATATTTAAAATTAAATAGTTTTTTTTTTTGACAAATTTAATAAATGTTATAGAAAAAAATAAAAAGAAAAGTTCATAAACTCTATGATATATAGTATAAGTTCTTGAAAAACAGAAACAAAAATCTAAAATAATTTCATCTTAATTATCTCTCAATACATTTTTCAATATATGATATAGTAGAACACAACCAATATTATTAACAGAAAAATATTGCTTTATTTCATTTTGGTCCCTGATGAAAGTTAGGTTAAAATTATACCCTCCCATATGATCTATCATGATTTATCTTATGAAAAAGTTTTTAAAAAAGGAAAATTAATAGATTAAACATTTTTTTTGTTAACAAACTAGTTTAAATTACTTTCCATTAGGGTTTTATCTAAAGATTAAAAGCACTGAAATTCTTAAGAAATTCAGTTAACTGAACCTTTATAATAACAATGTAAATAATTAAAAAAGAAAAAAAAAAGATTTGCAGAGATAAAAGGAACTAAATTATTAAATAATTAAAAAAGAAAAAAGGAGATTTACACAGCGAATATATTATTATTCTCACTAACTAACAATTATTAAAAAACTTGCATTCTGTGTAACATGATAATTATATGGAAACACTTAAATTATTAGGAAAATATATATATATATATATATATATATATATATATATTTCAATGGGAGGACGCACGTAAGAGGATGAAGAACACAGCGGCGAGCGTGACCGGGAAGAGGAGTAGTAGGAGGCCGGACGGTGGTTGAAGGGAACCGATCACCAGCGGCAGAAACAGAACAAGTCCAACCACCACAAGCATTATCAAAACACTCCCCATTCCAAACACAGTAGTTTCTTCCATTCACCACCAGACGACTACAATCGGTCGGTTGTTGCTCGATATAGCAAGTGAAATGTCGGGAGATCAAGTGTCGAAAATGTATGGAATAAGAGAGAAGAAGAGAATGATGTTGAAGAGGAATGTGTATTTATAGATGTGAAAAGAAACTAACCATGGCTATTCATGAAAAGATGCAACCCTACGTCATTAAATAGTATACAAAAATAAATAAATAAATAAAATGAAATCAATATTTTTATTATTTAAATGTGTAATTTGGGGATTAGGGTTTGTTCGACGTGGAGGTTGGCCATGCATATATATACGTATATAACATCTTCTTTTAAGCTATTAAGAAATAATTTCTTTTGATTTTGAATTCCCAAGTTTTAGCCTTATACTTTCATTTGGTCATTAGATTTTGGATAAGATTGAAATCGATTCAAAGTATTTAATTTAAAAAATAATTCATTTTAGACAAATTAGAATGTTGGACAACTACCTCCAAAGTTTTGAGGTGTATTTTAAATATATTTTTTTATCAAAAAAGTTTAAATAAAAATTATTTTTTAAAAAACACTTTTTTCTCAAGTATTTAATGAGCCCTTACATTTTTAATTACTCTTAATTTGATCGAGGATGGTTTAAAAATATTGCAGTTTCACTATTAAGTTTAAATCGAGTTTGGTTTCCATTTGTTTCACCAATTTTAAATAATGTTACAGTGTCACCATTGAGTTTTGATCGTAGTTTCTATTGATCCTTATATTTCATGTTTTTTCACTTTTTTTAACCTCCGAGTATTAATGCTCACTTGTAATTATTTATAGTTTTTTTATGGCTATTTTCAAATATAGCAAAATGAAGCAAAATATAGTTAAGTATCACAGTCTATTAGCATTGATATATCAGTGTCTATCTGTTGAATGAGAAATTTTGGATCAATCACACATTGCCACGTCATTTATCAAATTAATGACGAAATTGCAAATAATTGAGTTTAAGAATGATTAAAGCTTGAAATTTGTCAGATATTGAAATTGAAGACATAAATTGACAAATCTCAATAACGTCACGTGTTTTCATTATGACCGTTGGATTGAATAAATTAATTAATTTGGTCCAATTTAATATTATTATTTGGACTAAAATCAAATTGAGCCAAAAACTAACCTTAATTGAACTCAAATACTAAATAGGAATAATTGTAGGAATAGCAAAAACGTGGGAGACTGTTGAGGTTTTGGCAAAATTCTGGGTTAATAATTTTTTTTTTGGCAAAAGTGTGCCAACACATGCCATATTTTAAAGATATGTATGTTTTACCCCTGGTATTGGTGTATACCATATTGATCGAATACAATATAATTCATGTATCATTTTATTTTAATTCACTATATTTCAGGATTTCAGGGATTGATTCAAACCTAATTACGAAGTGCATGAATAAAGTAGCCGAATTATTGAAGCACAATATATTTTTGTCTTATGAGATTCTAACCTAACGAAATGAAGAGTTAAAATTTGGGATGCCAACAAATTTTTTCTCTATTTTGAACTTTGAAATCTTTGTTAGATATCATATCTGTTTTGTTTTAGATAAATTTTAAAATATCTAGGCTTATTAAATCTTTAATATATTTATTAGTTGTATGATTTATTTAACTAATTTAGACAATTATCTAGGATCAGTTAATCTTATTTGTTCTTATAATTTTAAATTCAAATTAAACCATTGTTATTTGTTTATCCTTAGTTAATATCTAGGATTACTTATTAAAGGAAATATATTATATTGTTATTGTATTTGTTAAAAAAAAAAGGAGAAATATTTTAAGATAAAGATTACTCAAATTTTCCTAAAATATTGGATTCTAATGTTTTAAAAATAGGTGATGGTCATATTATAAAAAATTATAGATAAATGTTCAACTATATTCGAAAAAAATATCTATATCAAATTTCAAATTAAAAAAGTAAAATTTATCAAATAATTGTGTTAGTTTTCAAAGAATGATTTAATCCTGTTATATTGTTTTCAATACGTTAGTAATGAACTGATAATTAATTAAAGTTCAAACAAGTAGAAAATTAGTGCAATCTTCCCAATTTTTATGATTTTAGATAACAATTATGAGTACGATTTTTATTAGTTTAGATAACAACAATCTAAAAAAAGTTTGTATTTATACAAACAAATATATATCAATTAGTTCAATTTTTTCTGTTTTTGCTATTGATCTACAACGAATAATTAAAGTTTACTTTTTATGGTGGATGAAATGAAAGTTTACAATAGCACGACTATCGTATTGTTGAGGCTTATATTCTATTTGATTATTCGTTCAAACAATTTGTTGATTATATTTAAGGTAAATTTTTGTAGCCTTCCAATCATACCATTTTCAAATACACTGTAATTGTTATACCGTGTATCCATTTTGAATAGAAATGCAGTGTAAATGGGAAGAGTTGGTTATGAGATTCCAACCTAATAGATTCAAGAGACAAAGGGGGCAAATTTTTCTCCCAATATGAATTTTGAATTGGTAGTTTAATTATATTCGATTTGATATAACCACTTTTTGAAAAATATTTAGAATTAATCAATATATAATCAGTATATTATCATTTTGACTTTAATTTATACCATATCTTTAGATTTACATTATCTTATTAATCCTTTATTATTTTAATTCAGATTAATATATTTGCTTCCTATTAAAATTTTATTAATTACTTTATACATATTATCAACTAACAAATCGTATATTTCATTTAAATTTTATTATTTGTTATATTTTTAATCATATTTTATTCATTATCATCTTATTATATTATTATACCATTAATTTGTCTTTTTCACAAACAAGTAGGGATTCACTTTTCAATCTTGTTGTTTTTGTTATGCCCTTAAAACGAGTTAGACTTCTTTCCGTTTTTTCCTTTATAGGTTCATAGTTTTTTTGGTTGATAGAGTTATAAATACAATGTAATTGTTTAAACTTAAATGAAAATAAAATTATGAATACAACGTAATTGTAAATAAATGAGCTATCTTCTTGATTTTTCTCTCCCAAATTTTATTTGGATTTATATTTTATTATCAAATTATATGTTATCTAACTACTTTTCGAATTATATATATATATATTATTCAAGTTCCTTGAAGCTATGTGGTTATGTAATATTCTGGACGTGCCAATTTGTTCGCACGAGATTGTTGCAGAAACGTGTTTCGTGTAATTAAACTTGTGTTGATGTACATTTTGATGCGAAGTAGTTCGATCTCTACTACTTGATCCTCTGATTCTCTCTCGTTTGAATGCGTACGCTTGATTTGAGGAAGCGAAATGCGTGATTTTCTTGAAGTTGAAGTCTTAGAAGAATACTTGTATTTTCAAAAGAACTTGAGTCTTCTTTATTTTTCTCCTTGAATCGGGAATGTCAAATCACGTGGTTGGTACGAATATTTCATCAGTTTTGTAGATGATTATTCGAGATATGGTTATGTGCACCTAAGCCTCATAAGTTTGAAGCCCTTGAAAAGTTCAAGGAGTATATGGTAGAGGTTGAGAACTAGGTAGGTAAGACTATAATGAAACTTATCGAAGTGGTGAGTATACAGATTTAAGATTCCAAGTTTATTTGATAGAATATAGAATCAAATCAATCATAACTCACTGCACCAAACAGTCCTCAACAAACTGTGTATTAGAAAGAAAAAATCAAACCTTGTTAAATATGGTTTGCTCAATGATGAGCTTTTTGATTTGCCTAATTCTTTTTTGGAACATGCATTAGAAACTGCTATCTACGTTTTAAATAATGTTCCTTCTAAAAGTGTTTCAGAAACACCTTGTGAGTTATGAAAAGAGTGTAAAGGGAGTTTACGTCACTTTAGGATCTAGGGATGCCAGAAACATGTGTTGGTACAAAATTCTAAGAAATTGAACGTCGTTCAAAAGTATGCCTAATTGTAGGCTACCTAAAAGAAACAAAATGTGGTCAATTTTATGATCCTCAAAAGAATAGAATGTTTGTATCGACAAATGCCACATTCTTAGAGGAAGATCACGTCAGAATCATCGACCTCGCACTAAACTAATATTCAATAAGATTTCTAAAGAAACGATAGATAAATCAACAAAAGTGACTGATGAAGCTGGTCCATATTCTAAAGTAGCATATGGAGCCAACACCTCTGATCAGTCACATCCATCTAAAGAGTTGAGAGCGTCTCGACGTAGTGGGAGGGTTACCCATCAACCAACCACACCGTTACTTGAACTTAACTGAATCTCAACTCGTCATACCGAATGATGGGGTCGAGGATGATGGGATAAAAACCCATCGCAGCGGAAGGAACACAAAACGTTCTCAATTTCATTTTGGGAAAATTTAAAATACCATACATTGGGAAAAATAGAAAAACAGTTTACTGAGGCTAAGCATGCTTTTGAGATAAAACTACAGAGAAGAAAAACTTACTTTAGGTGCAGTCTCTGAAATCTACAAAACTCCTAATTGTAGACACCTCCAGTTGGAGCCTCTCCTATCCTTTGAGTAATTAGGGAATTGGCTTGTGGGAACCAATTTGAAAATTTCTGGGAATTTTGGAGAGTAGTAGAGAGATTTTTTTTTCTCTTCTGCAGACCCTCTACAAAACAACTTACGCAGAACAGTTCTGCTACTCCCTTCTCCAAGATGAAGAAGGGGAGGTTAGAGAGATCTTTGGAAAAACGTGGATCATCCCACTTTCCCAAAAAAATAACTCCTACAAGGGAGTTATTTAATTTTAATTTAATTAAAATTAAATTAAAATTAAAATAAATTAATATTAATTAACAAATTAATTAATTTAATTAAATTAATATTAATTAACAAATTAAATTAAAATTAATTAAATCATATTTAATTAATATTTTATTTAAATCATATTTAAATGAATATCTCTCATATAACTTATAGTTTTAATTTGTATCATATACGCATTAAGTTTAATCTATAGTTTTAATATGAATTTCATTCATATTAAATCAATATTTGAACTCAT
>JBBPDJ010000017.1:5812847-5866524 GCA_037974625.1 Cucumis cinereus
TTGTCTTTGTCTTTTAAAATGAATTTAATGATTTTTACTTAAGTAACGACCTTGGGTCAAGGTTTGAAAACCCGGGGAGTTACATTTAGTATAAATCACAACAACTTTATGATATTCAATATATAAGAGTCTTCTTAATCATAAAGTTTAATAGCTGGATAATATGTAAATATTAAAGTTCCAGCAACATACCACTTGAGAGAATTAGTCTTTAGTCTTTCTTCACAGGTTATAATTTTGTTGCATACTTTCTTCAACAATAGTTCACCTTTTTATAGGTCTTCAAAAGATATTCCTAATGCTATAAGGAATTTTAAAACAACCAATTATCTTTTGTAAAGATAATAGAAAATTCCTAATAGGACAAGGTAATCTTCCTCATTTTAAGGAGATAAAACTAAATCTTCTTAAATCTTATCTTTTAAATAAATATAAGATAATTGAGAAAAGAAATATTATTTTAGCCAAATAATAATAACAACAACAAAAAAGAAAGTGTTTCATATACAGAATGTAAAGCTAATATAGCTTGCTTGCATGGATTGAATGGTAATTTCAAAGTATTGTTGAATGGATTTAATTATCTTTAAGTGGGAGAATACATTTTGTAAAATGATGTTTAAAGTTCAAGATTGAACGTTTATTTATAATTTATGATTTTTTATTGCAGTGTTATTTTAAGCTTTTTATTTTCAATTGACTAATCAATTGAAGTTCTTGAAATTGACCATATGTGAACCCTAATCTCTAAATCTTGTAGAGTAGATTGGTGCACTGAATTAAATTTTGAATAATTATTGTGGGTTTACAAAGGAAAAATATAATTAAATGACTTTATATGTATAATTGATAATATTGAAGTATAAAATAATTGAGAAAAACAGACAATTAGAGAAGAGAAGAAAATAAGAAAATTGGAGAAGCAAGCCAAACAATTATATTTAATGTTTTATTAAAATTAAATTGAAGTATAAACGACAGAATTGTATTTAAAAAAAAAAGGAAAGTGAGAGAAGATGTGAAAAGATAAAAGAAATAAATGCATGAAAAGATGAAAGTTTCAAAAAAAAAAAAAAAAAGAACAAAACAAAGTAGAAATGACAAATTTTTTTATTATTTTTTAATTTTAATAAATAACTTAAACCAGTTGAATTTTAATACGTGGCTGGACTGCAAAAGATGGAGACAGCTCAACAACCACTTAAGTTTGCTTGTTAATTAATTAATTTGCCTCCTCTCATCCATCCACTTATATACTAATTAAGTCCTTTAAATTCATTTATTTCTCTATCAATTTGTATTTTCATCTTCTTTAATTTTTGCATCTCGTTTGATGGAAAGACAATATATTGCTTATATTGCTAAAAAAAATACTGAAAAAAAACTGATAAAACTTATTTCAATCAAATAACCAAGTTGCCAAGTAATTAGTCAAAACTTGTACTATCAACTTTAGGTCAGATATTTGATTGTCCTCCTTACACTTTAATCCAATATTTTTACAAAAAAAACAATCCGACCTTAATACATCTTAAAGCAATATAACACATTTTTAGTCTCTCATATAATTTTAAGTTAAATGTTTATTTAGTCCTCATGTTAAAAATGAGCACGGTTCTCATAAGGGTTTTTTAGCCCTGGGTCCATAGTTGCTTTCAACCGATGACTTCACTGATCCATCTGAGTTAAGTCCCTTCAATTTTCTCAATCTTACGAACATATTTGTATTTCATACAAAACTAAACCCTAAACCCTAAACCCTAAACCCTAAACCCTATTTTTGACACAAAGTTTAAAGTTCAAGGCATATTTATAGTTTAGCCAATAATAAAAATACAAAAACCAGATTGATTGTTCTTTTGTTTAAAATATTTTTCGATGGCAAGTACATACTAGATGAAATAAAGAAGAAAAGTATCTTTCGTTAAATGCTAACTTGAAATTTGGATAAGTCCGCTAAGGTGAGAAATCGAACCTCGAATTTCTAAGGATAAATGTTATGTGATTTATTGTTTACATAAGTGGAAAAGATCATGGTCATGTTCTTTGAGCGGAGAATGTGATGCATAATATCGACCTTTTTAAGTCATGGGTTATAACATCAACAAGTATCCTATTATAATGTATATTATATATTTATGGGATCAATAAATTTAATGCCATAAATTTTAAAGAAAAGATGTATTATCCAACAAAATTTCCTTACTAATCCGAAGAAAATTTAAGTTATTAATATTCATAAAATTATTACCCATGTTTGTCAAATGCATTAAGAAATGGTATATATATTTTTGGTTAGATCTTTCCATATACAAACTTTACAACGATTATATATAAATGGTTCATATATCTCAAAGGATGGAACGAAAAAGATACACAAACTTCTAATAAATCCAATCCAAAAATGAAGGCTTTGAATAGTTTGTTTGTGGTTCTTGGGGTTGTAATTTTTGCATTAACTATTAATATTGACATTTGTTTCGCAGTGTCGTCAAATGGTGTAATACCATCGACGCCAATGACAGTGACGATTATGAACCGACAACAAACAAGTGATAATCTCATCGTTCATTGCAAGTCCAAAGATGATGATTTAGGTCAACAATTTTGCAAACTGTTACTATTTTACTCTTGAAGTTTCATGTCTTTTTCGTTTAATTGAATCTCATTTTGGCTTTTAGTTTTTTCTTCTTTTTTTTCGTTTTGTAATTTTTGAAAAGTAAGCCTTGTAAACACCTTGTTAATTCACTTGTTGATTTATTTGTCTGTTGTTTATATTTTAGAAGTGTTTTCAAAATCCAATCTAAATTATAAAAAGTTTAGGTCATGTTTGATAATTATTTAATTTAGGTCTTATTTAGTGGTTATTTGGTTTCTTTTTTTAAAAAAAAAAAAAAATTAAACCTACAACCATCACCTTGATATCTATTGTTTTATTTGTGTTATGGGCTACATTTTACAAGTGTTTTCAAATTCAAATCGAAAATTTTAGATCTAAACAAGAGTGAGATTTCAAATTTTCGTTTTTGTTTCTGAAAATTGGCTAAGAAATACAATGTCTAGATATAAAACATGAAAAACATTCAAAAGAAATGGTGAGAAAACAAGCATATCTTTCAAAAACTAAAAACAAAAATCTAAATGAGTTTTCAAACGATGTATTAGTTTTTTGTTTTTTAAAATTGTGATGGTTGTTTGTCTTACAATTTCTCAATATCCGTTCATTTTTTCCAAGGAAACATTTGAAATTTTAACCGAGTTCTTAAAACAAGAACATATTTTTAAAAACGACTTTTTTATGTTTTCAAATTTTTGCTTTAATTTTGACAAACTCCTAAAATTTCAACAAGGAAAATAAAGAAACCACTTGATAGTAGTGTTGGTCAGCTTTTATGTTATAAAACCAAACATTTAAGAAATTGTCAGAGACATAGAACAATTTTCAAAAATAAAAACCAACAGATTATCAAATTGATTTAAAATGTTGTTTAGTATAAAAATAGTAAATTACACCTATTTTAAATGTTTGGAACTAAATTAAATAGAACAGATCTTGAAATCAATGATGACAATAAACTTTTTTTTAGATTAAATTGATTAAAAGTTAAACAAACTTGAAAGTTTACGAACTAATGAATGTTATTTAATCTCTTTTTTTTTAATTGAGTTTGAGTACAATGTGCGACATAAAGTTCGGGATCTACTACTGATTTCAGGTGAACAAGTCGTTACCAGCGAAAGGAGATATTCATTTAGCTTTAGGGAAAATTTTATAGGAACAACGTTGTTTTGGTGCAACTTTCGCAACAAACAAAAACATGCTACGTTTGAAGTTTATTGGCCTGAGACACGATCAACATGGCTTGAAGATCATTGCACTGATTCAAACTGTATTTGGGCAGCTAGAGATGAGGGCTTTTACTTGTATCTTGGACGTATAAAGAGATTTGAATTCGTTCATGCATGGGAGTAAGGATGTCTTGAAATAAAATGTTTGAATTATAAGTAGTTTGACTTTTTCAATTATACAGTTACATTTTTAGAAGTTATAACCCTAATTATGTGGTTATCATATTACTCTAATAAAAATGAAAGCCAAGTTGTTGTCTTCTAAATTTGTCATGGACAATTTAATTTATTTAAATATAAAAATATCAAATACAGAAATAGGCCTTTAAAACAAATTTCAATTTTATGGAAATGATCACTTAAAATTAAACATATTCTGATTCTCTGGATAAGTTAAAGGTGAATTAAGAGTTGATTAATACATTTAAGTTTTATTTAGGATGGGAGTTAATATATGTAGCCATAAAATTCAGTGGTTTCATGCATTTAATAGGAAAGTTATGGATCTCAAATTGTTCATGAGAATATCCTAAAAATAAAATTGTTTTTAAGAAGTAAATTCGATTGCTTTTAAGTTACTAAGGACTTTCACATTTAAGAAGGAAATTAAAGGAGGAGATCATCCTTTACTAAAATTTGTGAGAACTTTAATTTCAATTATTTGAAGTTCGGTAAAAGTTGAGGTTGATTCACAATTTAAGCTTGAATCTCAATTACCCAATTTTATACCAATTTGAAGTTGAAGGTGTTACCAAATGTAGTAACGTAATAGTTGACACAACCTCCTTCCTCGAACTTGAAGTTCTATCATCCAACTGTGACATCCCAAATCTTTTTAAAGGTAATTTGTAATTTTGTATTATTAATTATCTTATTATTATTGGTAAATTTGTATTTTTTTGGGATGTTTATGTTTATTTTGGGTTTATTTTTGGAAAGAAATAAAATGGTATAATTATTATTAATAATAATTATATTATTATTAGTGTTTTTATTTGATGGTCAATGGATTAGGGCAACCCATCTTCCCCAATCTTCCTCCTCTTGCAAAAGAAAGAAAAACCCTAATTTCAATACCCTAGCCGCCGCCCTAGCGCCGCCGCCGCCACCTAGCCCGAACCCTCGCGCACGCCCAGCCGCTCCAAGCCGCGCTTCCAACGTCGTCGTCCGGATCTCCTTTCGTAGCCGCTCAGCCGACGTCTTTTCGCCCAGCCCCGAGCCGAATCGTCCATCTCCGTCAGCCACGTCTCCTCGCACCGCGTAGCCCAGCCGTCCAGCTCCAACCGCGTTGCGAAGCCCAGCCGCTCCTCCACCTTCAACCACGAGCAGTCGCGCCCCGTCCGTCGAGCCGAACTCCACGCCGCTCGTCAGACCCGCTTGCGCGTCCGCGCCTCTGCTCGAAGCCACGCCGCCGTCGCATCTTCCCAGATCCACGCTCCAGATCTGACTGCAACCGAGCCGACCTCCAAGCCGTAAGCCGCCCCACGCCATCTCCATCCCTCCACACGTCAGATCTGACGCGCCTAGCCGCTCCCGCCCGAATCCGAGATCCACGCGCGCGCCTACCCGCTTCGCCCAGATCTGCTACCCGAACCAGATCTACTTTCCAAGCCGAGCCGAGCCAAGTTTCTGGAGTTTTGTCATTCCTTGTCTTCGCTGCCTTTTTGCTCGTTGTTGGTTCATTGGTAAGTTTGAAAGTGACTGTAATGGTTGGAATTGATTAATAATCTCTGTTGGAAGGAAAAAGTAGTAATTTGGATTCTTGTGTGTTTAGGGTCATTTGGAGCTAATTTGATTAAGGAAATCTCCGTAACTCAAGGTAAGTATTACTTCTACCTAATCTACACTTTCGGCGTATAAGGTGTTAAGATAGTTTATGAGCCTGATTTAGGGGTTGACCTCGGGATATCTGGTTTACAAATCTGTTGGATTATGTTTGTTTTGCTTTACTGTTTACCTGGGTTATCTGCTGCTTGTGGCATGTTTGGATTATTATTGATCATAATGCTTGTGTTGAATGTTTAGTTGGATATGGTTTCTGTTAACTCACTTAATGAGTTTGTACTTGGTGGAAAACAATAGGTCAGTTTTCAAGTCGTACGGCTGACTTGATTCTGACTAGCCAGTGACCAGCCTGTGTGGCAACCGTCGGCTAGCCTGTGTGGCGTATAGTCGACCAACCTGTGTGGTACCTGTCACTGAAGGTCGTGAAGGGGGTCTGTACGAGGCCTGTTCTGACGTTCGTTCTGAGGACAAGCCTGTGTGGCGTTTTTGCTGTGACAGGGTCGTGAAGGGGGTCTATACGAGGCTTGTTCCGACATATTTGTCAATACTCAACCACCCGACTATGTGTCGTAAAGTACAAGTCATTAAGAAAGGTTAACAGTCACCCAGTGGAGTCTGTAGTGGTTTTTCTTACTGGGTATTTTTATACTCATTCTTTTCTATGTTTTATTTCAGGCAAAGGTAAGAATGAACCGGCAAGGGGCAAGTTAATCCAGTGACCATATCAGGAGGGACCAAGAGACCTATTTTTGCTTCCGCTTACGGTTTTTGGACATTTATTTTCTTTATGTTTAAACTTTTGCTGGTTTCTTTTATTTGTAATGACTTTGGTTAGAAAACTATTTTAGGGATCCCGTCTAGGTTCTTTTATTATTTTTTTCATTATTGGTTTGATTTAAACGTTTGGAACCCTTTGTTACTATACTTGAATTTATTTAAAATGTTTGTTTTGTTTTGTCTTTGACTTTTAAAATGAATTTAATGATTTTTACTTAAGTAACGACCTTGGGTTAAGGTTTGAAAACCCGGGGCGTTACACCAACCTTATAATTGATGTACTAAAAAACACTATAAATTAAACATCCTAGTACTCAATCTAAAGAAAAAGGGGGTTTATTTGGTAAATGTAATTTAATATAGAGAATATTTTATAGGGACATTTTTAAATTTAGCACAATGAATCAAATTATTTATAAAATATAGCACAAAATTTCACGATCTATAGAAAATATTTTAGGGTTTTTTAAAGTGTAAGGACTAAATTGTTATACAGTAAATTAGTTTAGAAACTAAATTGTTACATAATTGAAAGTTGAATGAATGAATTGTTACAAATCAAAGTTTAAAAATTTAGGGACTAAATTGTTACTTCATTTTTAACCTTAACATATCTACGTTTTGTTAGACTTACAATTACTAGCTAATTACACCTCTTTTTTTTAAATTTGTTTAAGGTATATTATCCTTTTTTTATTTTAATTTTTTTTTCTTTCGTATGTGTATTGCGTTCTTTTAACCTCTATGTGGATTGAGATTCAGATTGATCTTTCTAAGATGCATGTGTGATCGATCACTCAATCTGGATTTTAAATCTTGCACGTTGCATTTAAATTCAGAGCGAAGTAATTGTTTCTCATAGCCGCAAACTTTAGTTAGAAAAATGATTAAAAAATAAGTTTCAAAAGATTTTACATCATAAATTAACTGACCAAACGTTCAAGTTTCTTTATTTTAACTCATAAGAAACTGAAATCATAATAAATAGGAAAAAAAGATAAGTATTTATTAACATTCATGAACTAAATTATCAAATATTTCCACAATACAAACTTCATCATGATTGTATATAAATGGTTCATCGGCAAGGATACAAAATGAAAAACACAAAACAGATTCTATGCAAAAAATGAAAGCTATGAATATTATTTGTGTGATTTTGCTATTTATTTTTGCATCAACTTGTAATGTGAAAACTTGTTCAGCAGCATATTCAAAGAAAGATCAAGTTCTAGGATCGTCTCGGATGACCAAAATGTCTCTCACAGTTAAAATGTGTGATTGCATCTTATTGTTATCAGGTTACCATCATGTCATTTAATTCGTAATGATATTGATTGTTATCTGATTACTATACTGTAAATCCTAGATTTCTTATCTATTTATAGTATTAAGAATATTAAGGTTTACTTATTTATGTTTTTATGCAGTTTGTTAAGCAAGTAAGATGAGTTTTAAAGACAAGAAAGTAAGTGAGATGGTTGAAGACATAAAGAAAATTTCTTAAATATTGTGGTTATGAAGTTAAGGGGCGACCAAGCAAGTGTGTCTTTGAAGGGTTGTAAGTTGGGCGGCCAAAGAGGAAAAGTTGACAATTATGGCTAAGTGTTGGCTAAGCGAGCAAGAGCATGCTATGCGGCCAACCTTGTCAAAACAACCTCCATGCAGTCAAGTGAGATGTTGATGAGGTGACAAAGATGGTCACTTGAGTGTCCTAGGCGGCCAAGGGTAAAGGGGCTAGGCGGCATAAGTGAAGAGTGAGTTGTGTGAGTGTCGAGTGCCCTATGTGGCCAAGTTGGATATCTATGAATTCGAACTAGCACAAGTTAACCTCTATGCGTCATGGTGAAGATGAGCATAAGCGTTGGGACAAGCTAGGTCGTAAGATAAGTCTTGTGTAGAAAGCTGGCGGTAAGTAAGTAAGCTTGAGACATTGAGGGAGTGACGGTTAAGTGGATTTACAGATAGCTAACCTAGAACACCCCCACCCACGATGCCTCCTTAGCAAAGCAAGCGAGGATGTAACTTAGGCATAAACTTAAACTTACTTTCACTTGTAAAATTTCCTTAATGAATAAGTGTTATACATTCAGATAAAAACAAGAAATTCTATAGAACCTTAAACTTTATTTTCCAAAACTTTGTTTTTAAACAAGAGAAACGTAACTACAACTTATACTTCCAAATTTTACACATAATGCGGTGAAATACATTATAAACAACTAAAAATGCAATGTTATGGGATAGAGAAAGAACTACAGCTTCGTGGAACGCTTGGTGGATCTCTTACTGCCAGGAAAGGAAAAACTTAAAACATAAGTCAAATGCTTAGTGAGTGATATGCTAGAAAACCTTTTGGGGAATACAAGGTCAACACATCGAAACATATTTTCTTCAAAACTGATAATAATCTTTATTATGCATTACAAACAAAAACCACATTAGCTTTATCCATTCCTAATAACCTGAGTGTGGAACATACTCAACACTTAGACTATTGAATTGGATCATTATCACACTAACAGTATCCAAGCGAAACCAAAGTTCAACACCAGTTGCTCGGATAAACTAGTCCATTTATGGACCACATGACACAATCGGCAACAACGCTAGCCAAGGCGGACCCATACTCAACGTCTGGCATGCCCCCACTCACATGTGCACATAGAGTTAGCGTAGTACTAGGAACAATGCTAACGGTTTGCATGCAATATAACAAACATCAATCAAACTTTACAATGAACATTTTCTTCTACTAAGCCGCACACTAATGCACATGCTACCATACTCATCAAACTCATAGCTATGCTACATAATTATACATTCAACATACTCTGCTAACTTATATCAATACATCATACTTCTCATGCTTCCAACTTATATAACATATTTTACAAGATAAATAAGGCATAATTGTAGAAATAAATCTTTTATAAAAATTCTAAACTTTTAAATAAAAATCACTCACAAAGCTTTCAATTTTCCCTTCCCTTTTGTCTTCAACGCCTTGCCAAGTCTCCAAATTACTGCTTTCTAAATTTCCAATTTCCTTATAATTTTAACTTCGCTACTCTCCCTATTTATACTAATTAAATTTTAGCTTAATCATCACTAAATTCACCAAATAAAGTCACCATCTGCTTAATTACTTTTTACATGTCCTTTTACAAATTAACCAAACCAACTCAAATTCCAACGTCCAATGTTCCTTTGCCATGTGTCCCACTATAAAGATTTAATACAACTTTGCTTCTTTAACTCCTTCATCCAACGCCTAATCATAAGTCATCTCAAATCTCAACTCCTAACTTTATTTTAAACTCAACTCCTAACCTTCATTTCAAACTCAACTCCTAACTTCATTTCAACAATTTCAACTCCTAGCCTTCATTTCAAACTCAACTCCTAACTTTCTTCCACTCAATCACAACTCCTAAAATTTTTTCCACTCAATCTCAACTCCTAAAATATCAACTCCTAACATTCCTTCCACTTAATCTCAACTTCTAACAACATTACCTATTTATCTCAAATCATAATCAACCCAACTCAAAATTCTACCTTTAATCATACTTTACTTCACTACCTTGCTTTTTCACCTCAAACCATTTTTATTACATTTAAAAAAATGAATCCACCACCTATTTATATAATATGTACCTCCATTTCTTCCTCTTTTTTTTTTTTTTTTTACACCAAAACAACAAACTTCAAAACACATAACTTAACTTTCTTACTACAATATCTAGCTCAAAAATATGGTTGTCACATAAGCATGCACTAACCTCAGTTATGGCAAGAAGGAGTAGTCAAGTTGAGAACATGCAAAATTGTTTATTTAAGCCAACTTCAGACCTCGAGTACTACCATTATACTCTTGAAAATTTGGTGATTTTAGTCTCAAAAGAACTCTGAGATAGACTATGTTTTCCGGTGAGGGCTGCCAGAAAGAAAGGAGTTGAGGAAGAATCCCATCTGTTGAAGAGAAACTCGAAGGGTAGATTTTCAAGAATTTTGGAGCAACCTTCAAATATTGGAGCCCAGCCAAGTCAATACTTGGAGATTTGATCGGAAGTTTTGAGGTAAGGTAGTTAAGAGAATGTCAAGAAAGTTTAAAGAAGGAAGTTTCTTAATTTGATGAAGTATGGTAGTTGAAGTTTCTTAATGTTTACTTTTGACAAATAACAAAAAAAAAATTAAATTAAAAAAATAACAAAATGAATTAAATATTATTAATTATAAATTAACGACAGACCAAAATACCCTTAACTAACTCAAATTTAAATCCTAACAACTAAGATTTTTCTACTATTAATTTATTGCAAACATACTTCTTATTAAAATCAAAACAATTTTGATAGATACAACCTCCTAACAAACGAAAAGACTTGATTCTCAAAATCCGAATAAATTTAAAATTATAATCAAAATCAAAAATAAAAATTTTGAATCATTAGAAACGTTGAATCTAAAAAATATTTATATAAAATGATTATATGAAAAAAGAAACAAAAAAATTAATCTTGTTTGAAATAACTTAACAAAATAAAAAAATAATCATAAAAGAAAAAAAGAATTACAGTGTAATTCAAATAACCTAACAAAATAAAAAAATAATCATAAAAGTAACAAAAGAATTACAGTGTAATTTCAATATAAAAACTTTATTTGAGTAGAAGATGAGTTGACATAAAAAATGAATTAAATGAATTATAATATAATTCATTTACCGAGAGTAGAAAAGAAACTCACATAACCATAGTAGTGGCAAAATGACAATCGAGCACTATACCTTACCGATAATTGGAACAACTTCAAACTTTGAGGAGTTTCTTCATACTTTGTGTAGTTTTTTCATCTTTTGTTTGCTCCATGAACACAACCCAATTCATTTTCTTTGCTCCTTCAGTCTGAAATTACTTCTATTTTCTTTGCTCTTTCAGGTTTGTGGGATTTTGATGAAGAGGAAGATGAAGATGAGAGTGACAGTGGCAATGGAAGCAAATGAAGCTTGTTGAGAAAAAGGCGAATAAGGCATTCCATTGTTGATTTGTCAATGGAAGAATTTTGCACCTCTTTAGTCTTACCAAATTTTGAATTATTTCCAAAACAAACTCCAAATCGAAACCTTCAGTCACAACAATAAACATCTACTTTAATCCAAATAAATCCTAAAATAATTATTTAATGGGTATCCAAAATCCCATACTAAAAATCTAAAACTAAACAACTCACACCACATCAAGCAAATCAACCGACAGCGATGGGGGCTTAGTTTTTGGAGGCAGAAGCGGCGCAACGTGAACTGGAGCTCGTGACTGGATGCGGACGAAGGCGGCGCAACTTGCAGCGCGAGGAAGCCCACTGTCCAGTTCGACTCGTTCGTCAGTTGCGCGTGGAGCGTCAACAGTGGCTAAGTGAGAGACTGGCGTGGTGGAGCTCGACTGGCCGGCGTGTGAAGAAGAACACAAAGGAGGAGAGGGTTGCGGCGGACGGTGAAGAGGAAGAAGAAGATTAGAATTTTTTTTTTCTTTTTCTTTAATTTCACGCATTCAGAGTCAACCCTAATTATCTTATATAAAGAATAATAATAATAATAATATTTATTTTTGTATAATATTTAATTGTTTAATGAAAACGATATATTCGTAAAGATACCTTATATTAGAAATAAACTCGATTTACTAGTTCAATTTCAATTTTTAAATAAAATATTAGAGATTTAGTAAAATAGTTACCATCTACCTAAATTCTTTAAATTATATTTTAATTTGATTATTTGATCCCAATGAGGGTAAATTCAAAATATCAAAAAGGTCATCCACGTGATTAGTAATTTTCTATTTTTCTTATTCCAAAAAAATCTTGCTATTTTTCTAATCGTCCCTTAAAATTTGTCATTCTTTCGAATTTTCATTACTCTTATTGGCCCATTTTTTAATCTTGTTTTAATCACAAGCCTAATTTAAGGTATTGGCCCAAGCCCTTACAAAGGAAAGGCCCAAATGAGTCCAATTCGAAGCCCAATCAAAGAGATATTTAGGAAAGGCCCAAGCCCAAATAAAAAAACAGTGATTCTTTTCTTGTTCAATGGGTCACCGGCGGAATGAATATTAGCTTCAATCGGGAGCCATTTCTCGGAATCTCTCTCTTTCAATTGCAAAAAAATGGGTCAGGGAACTCCAGGAGGTTTGAACCGGCAAGCCCCCGGCGACCGGAAGTCCGACGCCGATAAAAAGAAAGACAAGAAGTATGAACCGGCGGCACCGCCGACTCGAGTTGGCCGCAAACAGCGGAAGCAGAAAGGCCCGGAGGCGGCTGCTCGACTCCCGACGGTTACGCCTCTTACGAAGTGCAGGCTGAGGCTTTTGAAGCTCGAACGTGTGAAGGATTACCTGCTTATGGAAGAGGAATTTGTCACTAATCAGGAGCGCCTTAAGCCGCAGGAGGAGAAAGCGGAGGAGGATCGCTCTAAGGTCGATGATCTGAGAGGATCTCCCATGAGTGTTGGGAATTTGGAGGAGTTGATTGATGAGAATCATGCCATTGTTTCCTCTTCTGTTGGGCCGGAGTATTACGTTGGTATTATGTCTTTTGTTGATAAAGATCAGCTTGAGCCCGGGTGTGCAATTTTGATGCACAATAAGGTATAGGGCTTTTGGTTTCTATTTGTAGATTTTGAGTTTGCTCTTGTTAACTTCTTGGTGTTTGATTTTGTGTTGGAGTTGATTTTATTTCCTTTTAGTGTATTAAATTGTATGATTCTGTAAGTTTAAAACTTGGGCAGTTTGTGTTTAAATTTTAGGGACTTTCTTCTGGTTTGGGTGGGGAACATAATGGGGTAATTTCTTAGTTTTTTTTTTTTTTCTTTGATATTTTTTAGTAGAAGAAAGAGGGAATCGCTTAAATTGTTGATGGTATCTCAAGTTTAGTAATCGGAGTTCAGTTCATATAGTGCTTCATTACGTGTTTGTGGAAGCTAAAATGCTGGTTTATCTCTGAGGTACTTCTCTTTTGTTAAAAATGTGTTTATTGAGTCTGGCAAATGGAACATCTTAGTTCTAAAATTGTCCAGAGAACTTATGTTCAGCTTCCCACTTTTCGGTATAATTTTGACATAGTTGAGCTCTTTTATGAACTATAAATCTCATCTTTAGACTTTGAATGGCATGTGTTGGGAGTGATATTGAAATGGTTAAAATCACTTGTCATTTTTAAAATCACTCCAAACATGTTACCGGTTTATATGAATTGTAAACTCTAAATTTCAGTTTTGATTTTATGAAATCATTTAAAAGTGTTAAGATCAAACATGAAACTGATTTTGAAGGATTAAGAACATGCTTCAAATTGATTTTGAATTTGATAGAATTGCAAACATGCCCAAAGAGTCATAGTTGGATATATGTGATGGAAACAACATAGCTAGCTGCCACTTTTTATGGCATTATGCAAGTCTTCTAGTTTATTTTTTTGGAGTATCATCAAGACACTGGTTGATCATTTTGTTTACCATCCACGGTTTGTTTAATAGGTACTTTCTGTTGTTGGACTTCTCCAAGATGAGGTTGATCCAATGGTGTCTGTGATGAAAGTTGAGAAGGCCCCTTTAGAGTCATATGCTGATATTGGTGGATTGGATGCGCAAATACAAGAGATTAAAGAAGCTGTTGAGTTGCCATTGACTCATCCTGAGTTATATGAGGACATTGGTATTAGACCTCCCAAAGGTGTGATACTGTATGGGGAGCCAGGAACTGGCAAGACTTTGCTTGCAAAGGTGATTGTTTATTCTTCTTTCTCCCTTCAAAACCTCTGCTGTCCACTCATTCAGTAGATTTATAACTTATCCTGTTTGAAGTTGAAGTCTCGTTTATGTAAACTTTTTATCATTCAGACTAATTTTTTAGGTTCTCTCTTCAACTTTAAAATAAAATTTTAAATGCTATCTTAGAATATAGTTGTAGAGAAAACCTGGATCACCAGCCTTGGGGCTGTCAGTTTGCGAGGTCTATGTGGATGTGCTTCATGTAGGAGTTTGATGTTCAGATTACTGGCCAGAGCGATACTTGTGTGATGGTCAGGGAGTTCCTTCTCCATCCACTTTTCAGAGAGAAAGAACGTTTGTTGTGGTTTGTTGGAGTGTGTGTTGTGTTGTGGGATATTTGGGGGGAGAAAAACGACATGGTGTTTAGAGATTTGGATAAGGACTCTAGTGAGGTTTGGTCCTTAGTGAGGTTTGGTCCTTAGTGAGGTTTCATGTTTTGTTGTTTGCTTTCATTTCGAAGTTTTTTTGTAATTATTCACTAGGTAACATCTTACTTAGTTGGAAACTATTTTTTTAGGGAGTTGCTTTTGTGGGTTTGTTTTATTGTATGCCCTTGTATTATTTCATTCTTTCTCAATGAAAGTTGTTGATGCTAATAAAAAAAAAAAGGAAAAACAAAATAATAGTATAGCTAAAAGGCTTCTTTCACTTTGTAAACCGTATTTTCCCTCTTTTAGGCAGTGGCGAACTCAACTTCAGCAACTTTCTTGCGTGTGGTTGGGAGTGAACTCATTCAGAAATACTTGGGAGATGGTCCAAAGTTAGTAAGGGAACTTTTCAGGGTTGCTGATGATCTCTCACCTTCCATTGTTTTTATTGATGAGATTGATGCGGTCGGCACAAAGAGGTCAGTTTTTTTTACATTCTTATTCTAAAAGAAGAAGACTGTTGTTTTTTATTCATAACCCCTACGTACAGGTATGATGCTCATTCAGGAGGTGAACGTGAGATCCAAAGGACAATGTTGGAATTACTTAACCAATTGGATGGTTTTGATTCAAGAGGAGATGTTAAAGTGATACTTGCTACAAACAGAATTGAAAGTCTGGATCCAGCTTTGCTTCGACCAGGCCGAATAGATAGGAAGATTGAGTTTCCATTGCCTGATATAAAAACCAGGAGGCGCATTTTTCAGGTTTAGTTTTCAATTGAAAGCCATGTTAATGTGGGAGCTTTGCATTAGCTTATACCATTTAATAGTTGGGTTTGGTTAGATATTGTTTGTCTTTGTCTAACAACTTGACAACTCTGATTTGTAGATACACACATCAAGGATGACATTGGCAGATGATGTGAACTTAGAGGAATTTGTTATGACCAAAGATGAATTCTCTGGTGCTGATATAAAGGCTATATGTACTGAAGCTGGGCTACTTGCTTTGAGAGAACGGCGTATGAAGGTAAGAGTTCCCTTAGTTTCTAAATGAAAGAGTTCCCAAAGTTTCTAAATGAATTATGTTTCAAGAAAACTCTTCCACTTGAATGATCTAACTCAGCTTTTGAAAGCTCTGCTGAAGTGGGCTTCAAAAAACTTACAATCGATGTTTAAGCTCCCAAGTTTTTGGTCTATCAAACTTCAAGAAGTATCGAAATCTATAGTACAGATAGAATGGGATTAAACAGTTTATCCCGAGTCTGTTGCGTGTATTGTTACTCTTGGGGTGTAAGCTTAGGTTGTTCTCCTTTTTATGTTGTATTTTGGTTCAGGTCACACATGCCGACTTCAAGAAGGCAAAGGAAAAGGTTATGTACAAGAAGAAAGAAGGCGTGCCAGAAGGCTTATATATGTGATGAAGATTATTGTTAAGTGTCTTTGAAACTCTACTCGAAGGAATGTCTTCTTTCCCGTTTCGGAGTTGGAAATACTCTCTGTTCTCAGATTCTAATCAATATATATGTGTTTTCCATTATGAAGCTAATTTGTTAGCAGCCTTTGTTGGATATGTATTTTATTAGTTCTCCAAACTATTCTGCTCATGTTTAGAACTTGAAAGCATCAGTTTTGAAGATAATCAGAAATTTCTCCCTCAGTGAATTCTTCTTTTTTTTTTCTTCCATTTTTTACGAAGAAATTGATTCTTGGAGAAAAAATTGAAATTGAAAATAATAAATGTGACCTGTAGAATAATTACAATAATTCTTACAGAAAGATTGAGACATTTGACATCTTAAGAGAAATAGAGAACTTAGAGGTCCATTCGATAACGTTTTCTGTTTCTTGTTTTTCGCTTTCTGCTCCTTATTTTTTAAGAATTAGAAACAGGAGCATATGTGGTAACTATTTTTGTTTTTTGTTCTTTAAAAAAGAAATAGAAACTTGTTTGATAACCATTTCTTATTTTTCGTTTTTTTGTATATTTTTCACTTACATTTTCTCATACTTCACTGTTGTAAAAATGTTAAAATGAACCTAAATAATATTTTAGTCAATAAAATTTATATAATCTAAAATTTTATCCAATTTCCTATGTACTAAAATTTTTAAAATATATAAACTTAAAATAATATATAAAAATGCATAATGTAAAATGAAAATTCGAAAGACAAAAAATATTTATATAAACATCTTGAAAATTTGAAATTTGAAATATATAAATGCAAATATTTGAAAGTTAGATACATATTCTTATGTAGCTGAGTTTTATTATAGAGAAACATTGTCAGCAACATACAGTGGTTGTGTTCGAGCTGTTGAAGTTCATTTGGATTGAAGATTTGAAGATGACGTCATGAAAACATTATCTCCTATTATTAAGCGTAAAGCTGAAAGACCTAGAAAACAAAGAATTCCATCTGTAGGTAAATTTAAAAGTTCATCAAGATGTTCTAATTGTAATCGTAAATGTCACAATAGTAGGACTTGCAAAGTTGAACCAATTAATCAAAAGATGTAATCATTCTTTTTGCATACATGTATAGACAAATTGATTGACATTAGAATTTATGAATGATATGTTTTGATTTATTCTGGTCTTGAGTTGTAATTATTTTTATTGTCAATGAAAGATTGAAGGAATTTGATTTTGATGAAGTATTTGATTTTGATGAAGTATTTGATTTTGATGTATCTATCATTGGCTATCTCAATCTATCTCAGATAGACAGCGATAGTGCTCTATCTTTGTCTATCTTAGATGGACAATGTGAGATAGAAGCTAAAAAAGAGTGTATTTATCATCTGTTGGTATCATCATACCTAATTAAAACATGTGAATGAGGAATGACTGTGGAAGGACATATTATTGATGTATCTCCAATTTGAAGCTTTTATTAAATTCATTTCTTGTAGCTAGATAGACAATGATAGAGCTCTATCATTGTCCTCCATCCAAGAAAAATCATCAAAAGCAAAAGAAGTAAACTACAACCAAACCATTCATAATCAAACAACCAAACAACATCTTATGAAAATGCAAACTACCAAAACCAGTTAATTTTATAAATTTTAAAACAAGTTGATTGTCAATAAGTAGAAAAAAACTTACAAATACCAAAAGTAAACTTTACAAACTTGAAGTTTTACAAAATGCATAAACCAATTCTACAATCAAGATTGAGACTTAGGTTGAGATTGAATTTGAGAAATGTCAAGTTGAAGCTTGGAGCAGCTTCATGCATCATTTTCATATATTCTTGAGTTGAAATTCTTTTTTAGAACCTTTGAGGTTTTCTTCTTCTCAATTTTGTTTTCAATTTCTTTTTTGGTTGATTTTCGTTCTCTCTTTGGTCTCTCATCCTTTTGAAAGTATGTTTCTTGTAATACCTTTGGTCTAAACCTTTTACGTTTCCTCCCTTCTTCTTGTTTTCTCTTTTCCTTCAATTTTCTCTTGTTTCCTTTTGTTTCTATCTCCTCATCTACATCATTTTCATTATCATTATCGGTCTCTTCTTCTATTTTCTCTTCATCATCAACAACTTGTTTTTCTTTTTGCTGCAAGAAAAAATTAGAGTTAATAAGAACATAAAGTATCCAGATAGACATAAAGTATCCAAGTAGACAAAGATAGACAGAAAATATCCAGATAGATAGAAAGTATCCATATAGACAAAAATAGACAAAGATAGACAAATAAAAAGAATTATTATCTAGAGATAGACAGAAACTATGATTGTTATCTATGATAAACAAAAGCTATTTAGATAGAAAAAGATAGACAAAGGTTGCCAGAAACTATCCAAATAGACAAAGATATCGCATAAATTGTCATTTTCTATCAAAATAGAAGAGAAAGAATTGTCATTAGAAAAATATTTACCTTTTCTTCATGTTTATGCTTTGTTTTGTTTTCTCTTCTCATGTTTTCTACCTCTTCTTGTTCATTTTCCAATACTTCAGCTTCTTCCTTTTTTTTCTTTATTTTCTTCAATTTCTTTCGTTTCAGCATCTTCTTCAACAACATCTTCTTCAACCTCATCTATCTGAAAGTAAGAATTTTTCAAAAAATTGATATATAGTTGTGATTGTTTTCTGTCTACCTATTTGGGATGACTGTATAGACAGCTATGCAAATCATCTAGATAAGGTGTTCGTAAAATTGTTGGACCATTGATACGGTTACAAATATGGGCTTGGGAAAGATTTCCAATATTGGCTCCACCGCTCCGACGAGTTAACGAACATTAATTAGCTGAAAGAGCATACGGTTCGGGATACGTTGTTTAAATTTAATTTTTCATTACCCAATAGTTTCTATACGACTAATTATACTTGGTCTGAAATCTAAATATTAATTAAATAATGCAGATGGAGAGCTCAATTTCAAGCCACTAGGTCCGTTGCACATGTAGTGTTGCATTATAGATACATGATTGACCTTCTTCAACTCGATCCGGTACGTGAATGTTGTGCATGAATGTTATGTTTCATATTATATAATATTTATTTTTGTGCATGAATGTTATGTTTCAGATTGTTTGTTTTAATATAATTTGATATGTTTCAAATTGTATGTGAGCCATACATAACTGTCATGGATGATTTGCTCAATTTCTGTACAAACGGTCAAGACATATGACGGACAATTAGTCCTCTCATATGTTTTCATATTAGTGAATGACATCTTCCTAATAGAACTATCAGGCAATTTGGTCTCCAACAAGATGTTCATGCTGAGTATAATGCAAAACCATTGTTGCATAACATTGACCTGCGAACTGCGGATTGGTCTAATAGAGTAGCACATTTTGTGATGCAATGGCTAAATCGCAGAAATTTATTGTTGCAAGGCCTACAATTGTGCAAATTCACATGGATGTAACTCAAGAGTACATCCATTGGTATATAAATATTACAAGGCTCTACATTACTAGACCAAGAGCTGTTGTGGGTCATCTGGTACATATTTCAATATTTTCTAATTACTTTTAGTGCAAAGTTTATTTTGAATACTTTCTAATTTATTTTAATATTTTATAGAGATCGAACATGATTAGACTTCAAGAAGTGGTAGATGATTCACAACAAGTTCGTAGTATATGCAACGATAATATGTGGTACATGGACAATACACATTATATGTATGATGTACCTATTGTATCTGCTCCAGTCCAAAGGAGACATGCTGAAGTGCAAGAGCCTGAGTTGGATGAAGTTGACCACCATGTGGATGAAGTTCCTCTTACACAAAATGAAACTGGTCATGTTAGTTCATTGATGACGATGTCAGCCTTTGGTACGACATATTCTGATTCAGGAGCCGGTCAATCATCAAACTTCATATCAGAATATTACAATTCAGAGTCAGGTCCATCGTCATCAAACTTTGGACCAAAATATTATGATTTAGGGACCTCCCAAACATCTTCGTACATGCATAGACACGGGCGCGACCGCGAAGAGCATAACAAATATTTATACAATAAAGCGCTTGCAGAGGTACCAATCAATCAGAGGACCAACAACAACCAGACAATTAGGAGGGACTAGATCATCAGAGAGTTGAGAGTCGATGATGACAACCGGTTCGAAACCGACAACGTTTGGGTTGTGGTATACACTAGTTCTTTTTTTATTTCAAATGAATGAAATTGTCAAATTATTGTATTAATATATTTAGTTACTTTTTTGTTTTGAAATAAATGATCCACTCATTTATAACTTTACAAATAAAACAATACAAAATGGAAGAAAAAAAAAGAGAGAGAGAGAGAAGCAAACAATATCACAAAAGAAATCGTAATAAACTGGCCATCGTATTTAAAAAAACAAACCAAATGGGCATCGTTTTTAAAAATCAGACATATTGGAAGGAAAAAAAAAAGAGGCCAAATGGTCAACACTCAACCACATTAAAAGAGAAAAAATAAAAGATCAAATGGTTGAGTGTTCAACACTCGGACAAGGAGAGAAGCAAACAATCCCCTTTTTTGTAATAAGTTCCAATCCACTATATCTATATAATAAGTTTAAGAAAAACAATATTCATTCAATTTATTCATTTTTTTTTTAGGTTAATAAAGAGTTTAAAAAGGAGAAAAGAAGAAAAAACTCATCTTCTTCCCGAACACATTATTGACGTCAGCCGCCCTTTCATCCTCACTTCTCTTTGCCGCTGGCCACCATTCCCCTGAAGCCTCCTGCCGGTTCGTCGCCGCTTGCAGACCGCCCAAGCCACCGTCGTCGCAGCTGCCACTCCAACGCAAACCACCACCGTTGACGTGCCATGTCGCTCCATTTTTTGCCGAAATTGACCTTGTGTCATCGTCGTTCACTGGATCTATTAGGTGGAGTGAGTTTTTTTGAAGTGGTTTTGTTATGGGTTTTGAATACCATTAAGAGTTAATTTAAGATTTTATTTTCGAATAAATTGGGAGTTGTTTCTTGGTTATTAAAAGATTAATAGTAATTCGTGTATTTTCAACGGGTCGGTTTGGGTTCCTACGACATTTCCCAAGTATTAGAGAATTAAGTTGGAAAATTAATTTATGGTTTTTTTTAATAAACTTATTAATTAAATACATTATATTTAGGATTGATTAGGGAATTAAAATTCAAACCTAGATTTAGACATTCATTTTGAGGTTAGGTGTTTAGTACCGAATCCTCGATATGAGTAAGGTTGATTATGTATTAAGTTAGATTAATATGCATTAGCAGTATGACTATTTTAAACTATGGTTTATTATGGAAGTTTTTGAAATGAGATTCTTGATTTAATTTTACGTGTTATGTTTATGACTGAATTGGACTGATATTGATCAAAGTTGATTTTTTTAGACTATGGTAACCGTTAAGTTTGGCTATTGGACTAGTATACCATGTGTGTACGGTGTCCCTGTTAACATTGGCTATTAGACTAGTATACCATGTGTGTACGGTGTCCCTATGAGATCGCCACTTTAAGACTGTTGTTTGTATTGACTAACAAGTGTACATCTAGGTCTACTTTTTATGACTAATATATGCTCCTAGGATCATTAGACAGTTATGACATAGGGTGTATATAGGTCGTATGCTTAATATAGAGTTAATGGCTCACCTAGTGGGTCCAATAGTGAATCCCTTAATGGATATTTTACATATTCACTCATTTTATGTTTATTTTTCAGGCAAAGGTAAACGAAAATCAGTGAGTGACAAAGACTCATGTCAATGTCAACGGGAGTAGTTATGGTTGATGCTACCGCTATCTATTTTAATTCCATGAATTTAGAACGATATGACTAATGATAATTAATTTAAATTTTAAACTTATAAAGATTTCTATGTTTTATTTAGGGTCCAATTTAAATTGTTTTAAATTATTTTATCTATTTAGTTGAGCTTAAGATTTTCTACATGAAGTTTTATTTATTTATTTATTTAATAAAATGATCCAAGTTTTGCATAAATTTAAATTTTAAAATATTTTTTTTATTTAAGTAATGACCTACAATTAAGTTGAAAAGTTGATTATCATTATGATTTATTTTACTATATTTACAAATAGTCCAAGAATTAATGAAAAATCAAACAAAAAGCGTCTCACCTCAAATTTGATCCTAGGACAATGAAGCAAAAAACTTAACTCTAGCATACTTACTTACCAACTAGCCAAGTCTAAATTTTAGAAATTTTAAGAACCAAGTTTAAAAGTTGAGAGAAAAAAAAACAAACATTCAGTTTATTAAAAAATGAAAAACAAAAACAAGAAGCAAAAAACAGAAACGTTATCAAACAGACTCACGTTTCATTTGGTTGGTTGGTGGCATGATCATGAAAGACCACACATTTCTTTCCCAAATGAAATTTAGTTTGACTCGTCGTGATAAAACCTATGCTAATTTTATGATATAAAATCATAAAACCTTCACCTTTCAGTTGGTTAATTCAATCGCAAGTCCTTTAGTCAAAACATGACTTGCAACATACTATTAAGCCAAGAAATCATTCAACGCGAGTTTGGTTGATCTTCAAAAGGACATGTCCCTATAGTATTTGAAACTGATCACTATAACTTGGTACACTGATCACCATTAAACATAGCAGCTGAACACTTAGATGACCTCCCACATCATTAATACAATCCACGAAGCATCGTTCATTGCTGAAATCATCATCTGCTGAGTTGATCCCTTATGCCAAGGGGCGGAATCGTCACGTTGATTATACATATATATGTCTTGGAAAACTGTTTCCCTCCTCCATCTATGACTATTACGGCTAAGAGCTGATGATGGATGATATCTAACCAAAAGAGAATAAACGCTTAAAACAAACAAAAATATTTATCCGGCATGCTCATGACGATTGTATCGTAAGTCACAGATGATCAAAATTATTAAAAATAGTACCTTGCTACTGAAAATGCGAAATGCTTCATCTTCCATAGCTTTATCAAGTTCCTAATAAGAACGAACCAACTTAAAACCAACGTTTTGCAACTATTGATATTCACATTTACAACGATTTGTAGATGATAACTATAATGGCGCAAGAGGTTGTTTAGGAGTATAATTCCTCACGTAATGGAAGATGCAAACTACTCACAGTTTCTGGATATGGTGAGCTATCAATGGCAAGGATAAGCTTCCGGAGTTTTTCATCATTCAAACTATTGTGTATTTCAGAGGAAGAAGCTGTAAGAAAGATTAGTAGAAACCTAGATTGTAAGTTCAATAATGCTTTTACAACTCTTGTAAAAAAAAATGACGCTTTTACAACTAGCAACAAAATTATTCTTGACGCGTAAATAAAAATGTGATAAAACATAGTTCCCTCCCTAGTTTCTCCTTGACATACAAATTTTACGTCCAACCTTCAAAACTTAATCCCTTCTCAAATGATATTTTGCTATCCAAATCTTCAGAAGGTCAACCACACAAATGATTTATATTCTAGATTTTTCATATGACCTAATCTTGTAAACATTTTGCAACCTTGAGATTCGAAGATTTCTGTCTCACATAACCCTCAGAAATTTTCAGACTCTCTTGTAAGAATTAGGAATGCATGTCAAGTGTTTTTCGGGACCAAATGAGATCATGTATAAATTGAGGTAATAAAATCAGTCAATATGAATTAATACCAATAGCCTCTAGCTGCGACTTTTCAAGTACTTCATTCTGGTCTCCAACACATATTGGCCTATCTACAAGTGATCCATTAGGAGCAGCTGACGGAAACAATAAAAAAGGGTCAGTGAGTACGATGAATACTAGAAGAATGAACAAGAAAAGAAAGTTCATTGACTTTCACAGGATCCAAAAGGATAAAATCTGGAAGGAACCAAATAGACAATTATTGGGCGATCTATGACATACATGACATATTTGAATAAATGAAACGTGAGTATATAAATGACATATTTGAATAAATGAAACGTGAGTTTAGACTTACTTGATTGGTCCCCTTCAGACACAGGCTTGATGGCACAGGGCACTTCTGCACAAGTTGCAAATGACATAAGTTATCATAGCAATTGAATTGAATGCTAACCACAGATGGCATGTGAAACGCCCCCAAATTTCAGACTAAATTAGAGAATGTCAATAACTTTATTTTAACTATTCAAACTCAATTACGATACCAAGGTCATTTAAACCAAACAGAAAATTACTATTTAAAGGAAACTGCCTGAAGTATGGATTAAAACTTTTGAGTCTCACTTAACCAAAGAATATAAACCTGCTAGTCCAATAAAGAAAAGAAACAGCTCTGCCCAAACAAAGGAATCAAACAACTTATCCCTTAACTAGAATTCTGATCAAAGAGTTTTAATCAGCCTCTACAGTTTTAAGCATAATATTAAACGGGAACAAAAACAAAACTTCTCCTAAACAAGTTTAACAACTCAAATACTAAAATCTAGAAGTTAAACAACAAACACAAAAACTCAAGCTCAAAAATAAAGACACGACCTTAGCTCCACAGATGAATAAAAAACTTCAACGAGTTCATAAACTAAACTAAAGCCAACTACTTAAAAGAATCAACTAGACTATCCAAATAACCAGCTAATGGTCCTTTTCTTCACGTGCAAAACTAAAGCACCTCAAGGAGACACACTAGGGAGAATAAATCTTCTATCCAAGAGTTCTTCCAACTGCCCTATAAGTTTCTTCAGTTCATCTAGTTTCATTTGATAAGGCGCCTTGAAAAAGGGGTCATTCCAAGTAGCAAGTCTATACATAAACCCATCTCTCCAATCAGGGGGGGCATCCCAGGGAGATACTCAAAAAAAAAAACATCCACCAAATCCTTCACAACAGGCACCAAGTTTATGTTAGGTCGTTCTACGCTAATGTTCACAACATTTGACAAATACACCAAAGCCCCATGCTGCAAGAGGCACTTGACCTTTAGGATCAATACCACCTTTGGACTTCCATGCTTTACACCTTTGAACTTAAGGTCATATGTCAGTCTGCAAGGGGCTTCCTTCTTGACACAATCCATGGTGGTCCGGTTAGCAACTAACCAATACATGCCCAAGATTAGTTAAAGTTCTGCATATCCAATATGATCAACATCTCTCCAAGAGTCCAGCTCGCAATAGATAAATTAATAAATTTCCTAACTTAGTCTAAAATTTGGAGGTCTTCCAATGTATAACGTAAAAGAACACTCTATGAACCACTTATTGGAGCAGACATTCAAGAGTTACTCAACTTGAAAAAACTTGACCAATACATTCAAACCTTAAACAGATACCAGACCCTCCAGTTAGCATCAACTAATCCGTGAAAGAAGGTAAAACTACAGGCAAGGGAACTTAGAACAATGATCTGCTTTAAACTTGGGCAGTGAGTTCAAATTCATAGAAAAGCAAAAGTAGCAACGATCTAGACAACTAGCGATTTCCCACATCATGAAATTATCCCAAAATAAATAGCCAACTAGAATAATAGACCGTCTGAACATGAAACTTCATACAAATTTATAGAACATAAATACAATAATAAAAACCCAAGTCCAAAAGAACAGCACCTTTGTGTTTCTTAAAACAAACCAGAGAGCAGCTTCAAGCAAAGTGAAAGGGAGAGGCCAGCACACAAATGAATGAAGGTCAGAGACTTTTCATTAAAGACTACACAAAAACAACCTAAAACAAATCTTCTTGTTTGTCTTACTAAGGCGCAAGGCATAGGGGGCATTTGTATTTAGATGGTGCTTCATTGCAGACCTGACATTTCCCAGGACCCATAGAATGATCAATTTCTTAATCTCAAAATGCTGCAAACAAAAAAGCATTGAGATTAGAACTATGAAATTTGAAGTGATGACAATTTGAAGCTTCTATCATCAAGAATGAAGTTTAAATTTTGCTCAGACGGTTAAGCATCCAAGAATAACTAATGTTATAGCTGTTACTCGAACTACAACTTGATTCTTCCACAACTATAGGCAGATTAACAAAAACAGATTGATATAAATCACTCCAAACAGATATAGAGTCCAAAAGAAAAACAAAAGAAATAGGAAGAAGAAAACAAACTCAGCAAGTTTTGACCAAACAATCGGCAATAACAGAAGCAGAAGGAAAACAGAGGCCTCACCGGAAGGAGTTGGCGTTGCGTCACCGTCCAACTAAAGGGTTTTAGACCAAAACCGTAGTACTAAGAAATAGAAATATAAAAGATAAATTTATAAATTTAAAATATAAAAGGAACGCTAAATTCTAAATTATAAAAAATGTTCCAAAATTTTACCCTTTCTATTACAAAAAAAAGAAGAAAAAAAAAGAAAAATCCCTAAAGTTACAAAAATTTCTAAAATGTCCTTAAACTTTTAAAATTCAAAATGCCTTCAGGATTAGTTTTGAATGAAAATGGAGAAATTTGTTTTTTTAGGAGGGTCAAATAAAATTTAGCCTCACTTTTAAAAGTGAATGTTTTTTGGCCTTATGTTTGGGTAAAATTACCCAAATATCCTTCCTTTAATTTCTTTCTCACTATCTTTAATTTCTTCACCACTTCTTCGTCTTCCTCATTGTCTTCCTCTCTTACTCACTTCTTCGTCTTCCTCGTCCCCATCGTCACTGTCAAGTTCTCAGCCGGACGTTCTCGTCTAGAGAAAACAAAAACAAAAACACACAGGAAAATGAAAAAAATGCAAAAAGAGATCCAAATAATTTTTTAAAAAATAATTTTCAGAAAATAAAATCTTCTGAATCGTTCTAGCTTTCTCTTAGAGTTAAACATGAAATTGATAATCGAAGATCGAGTAGCGTGTGTCAAGAAATCGAGTAGCTTGCGTCGAGGAATCAAGTGTCAAAAACTTAAGAAACTTAGTTTTCAAACTGAGGAATCGAGCAACGTGAAGAGCGTGTAGCGTGTAGCATGAGGAGCGTGTAGCTTGCAACGTGAGCAACGTGTAACGTGCAACTTGCATCTTGCATCTTGCATCTTGTATCGAGGATTGAGAATCGGGGATCGAGTAAATAACATAGAACACATAATATAAAGCATAAAACATAGAGCATAGAGAATCGAACATCGAGCAGCGTGTGACTTGCAACGTGCAGCATGAGCAGCTTGCAGCGTGTAACTTGCAGCGTGCAGCGTGTAGCTTGCAGCCCGCGCGCACGAATGATGTTTAGGGATAAATTAGTAAATTCACAAGGTGATGACGCAAGCAGAAGGCCAATTTTCATTCACTCTTTAAAGTTGGGCCATTTTTCGTTTGGCCATCCAAATGGAGGCCATCCGTACGAATCACCCATAGAAATGTTAATGTTTTGTAGCAAAAGGACTTTGAATTTTTTAAATTTTCAAAAATACCCTAATTTAAAAAAAAAGTTAAAAAATACACCTAATGTTATGTAAACTTAAATCATAATACCCTCTTACCTTTCTATTTTCCATCCTTTTCTCTCCTCCCTTCTTCACTACTCACTTACTCCTCTTTTTTTTTTAACTATTTGACATTTGTTTATCTAAAATAAATAAATAAACAAAATTGCACATTTTAATTAAGGTATATGAACTATACAAGAAGAAAGATAACAATTAAAGCATCGAATGATTTTAAGACTTAAATAAGTTAATGAAATTGTTCGTTAATAGTTGAGTGTGTGTTAATAGTCAAATACCTTTATGGGCATTTTTCAATATAAAATGAGAAATTTTGGATCAATCACAAATTGTCACGTCGTTTACTAAATTAATGATCCTAATGATGGATGGTTAACGATGGCTCTGATGGATGGTTTTACTATAATAGACAATAAGAGGTAACTATTTTAGTAAATGATGCAGAGAAGACTAGTAATATTGATCCACAAAAAGCTCAACAAACTTTTGAAATAGTGGAAGCCAACTTAAGGAAAGCTCATGGCAAGAGACAAATAATCAAGACAAATTTAGCTCTCAGATAAGTTAGGGCACGAGTAGAGTCTATCAATGATGAAATTAAAAATAATTGAGTTTTGAACTAATTAAAACTTGACATATGTCTCGAATTGAAATTGAAGACGTAAGTTGGTGAATTCCGATGATGTCATGTGTTTTCGTATTGACCGTTGGATTAAATTAATTATTTTGGTCTAGTTAAATATTAAGATTTGGGCTAAAGTCCAATTTAGTTGGGCCCATGGGCCAAGTTCATGGACCAATCAAGCCCAAACCTACGAAGCCTACAAGAGAACTCTATAAATAGAGATGTTCTTTTCATTTGTGGGGGTCAGAAATTTTATACTTCGAAGGCCTAGAAAGAATTTCTCACAATCAGAAGACTCCCCAAGTTTCTTTAAATGTGTTTCGTTTCCTCGGATCGATCATATACATTTAACCGAGAGAGAATCAGAGGATCAAGTTCTAGAAATCAAACCACATCGCATCAAATCAACATAAATACAAGTTGAACTCTATAAAACACGTTTCTTCAAAAACCTTGTGCGAACAAATTGACACACCCAGTGGGACATAGTAGCACCGGAAAACAAAGGACGTCTTGACATTTGTCATTCAATCTGTCTAGTATCCAGCAACAAACGAAGATGCACTGGCATTTGTCATTCAATTTGTCATGTCCAACGTGCCCAACATAGAGATTACAAACAAAGGTCATATTTGCATTTGTCATCCAACGTGCCTAACATAAGAAAAATAATACAAAGGTCGCATTGACATCATCTAATGCGTCCAACATGCATTTGACGAGGAAACGACATATTGACATTTGTCATCCAATGTACCTAACATACCTGCAAAAAAAAAAGTGCAATCTTTGAAGAAGATTTAATTACCTTGAGACTTATCCTTCGATGGCGGTTGAATATTCTGCTAAAAAACTGTGAAATAAAACAAAAGATTAAGTTAGCAAAATTAAAAGAAGAAAAGAGAAAATTAGCTTTAAAAAAAAGGAAAGAAAATGAGAAGAGAAAGAGAAAGAAAACGAAAGAGGAAAAAAAGAGGGAAAAAATGGGCATAAAGACAAAAAGAAAACAATAAAAAGAGGAAGAACGAAAGAAAGAAAAAAAAATAGAAAATGAAAAAAAAAAGAAGCATAAACGGAAGAAAAAAATGTGAAGAAAAACATAAACTAAAACATGAAAATAAAAATAGAGAAAAAATAATAAGAAAAGGAAGGAAAAAAAGCCCCTTGTTATAAATATTATTAAATAAATGCTCATTATGTTTAGTATCAAAATGTCATGTGTCACCCCTCTACACCCCATTTACATTGTCACATGTCTTAAAGATACTAACTAAAAGCTTTTGGAAATACAAGTTATAATAGCCTTTTACGTAGAATAGTGAAGAAAAGTTGAGAGAAAATGAGATAAAACACGATGAATTCTATGAAAAAAGTAGACTATGCGATCTAGGAGCTGCAGAAGGAAAAATGCTTGGTTATTATGATATTTTCATATTTAAACGCAGGATAATTCAAAAAAGAAGAACATTGCAAATAAATAGCAACGTCGGGCGATGGAGAGTAGCTTGCGTCAACCAACCATGCGACGAAAAAGGTTGCACGTGATGAGAATCACTATAAGACAGTCGAGTTGGTGAGGACGTCAGACTAAATGTCAGACGACATTCAAAATGACGCAAGGAAAGAAGTGCAGCAATGCAATGATACAGAGGGATTTAACGTCAATTTCAAATCACATGTGCAGCTTCACACTCTCAATGCCTACAAGTAGGCATCAAGAGCTCTAATTCAAATACAGACTTTTGGAGTTAAACCTATCTTTCTGAAGCTCTGCAAAATCCGCCATTACCATTCCATTTCTTTTCTCCTTTTATTGAGCTTTAGATGAGAGCTTGAAGTTTTGTGAGATTAGAAATTGAGTCTGAAACTATCATTTCCCAACCTTAAAACAAACAAACATGGAGCCAAAGAATGATTGCATTTTGCAGCTTTGACACATTTATCTTTCCTTCCATATGTATTTTCTAATTTTATTGTATTCGTATTATGAATTTAATGGTCGAGAGACCTAAAACTGTTATTATGAATGCAATTATATTTCACTATCATTCTCTCATTTGTTTACGTATTAATCTTTAAATTTTTTGTAGTATGATTGAAATGAAGTTTGAAAAGATTATCTTTGGAAAAGTATTGATGAATGAAGCTATCATTTTGTTTAATATGAGTTATTCTCAACACCTAATTCTATTCGAGAGAAAAGAATTAAGTATTGGTAGTTAACTACTCGAGAGGGCAAGTGAATGAGGCCTCATTATACAAGCGAAGAAACAAATTTTAGAAATAAAACTAGTTCTTCAATTTGAACCTTATCACAGATATCAGAAATACGAGTGTGTGTGGCATTTAGGTGCTAAGAGGTTGCTTGCCTTAAATAAAGGTTGAAACATGAAGGTCGTATTCGAGCTACTTAGATAAAAATTGCATGTTTCAACTTTAGCATTTATATGCAACGTAGGTATCGAGAGGTTGCTCGCATTAATTTGAAGTTGAATATGAAATTTATATCTATTGGGTTTGATGGTCTAAAACTCGTATATAGTAAATGTAATTCATTGACCATTATTAATAAAGTCTCATTATTGTAATTTCAATAAGTGTTATTGATTTTTTATTAGTTTTGACTTAAACCCTAAATCCAATAAATTAGCATCCTAAGTTGCTCTGTAAGTCTTGAACTATATGTAGAGACATGCAGGGATCAGTGTTTGAAATGTAGCTTAAAGAGTCTATAGTATAGAGATAAGGTTGGGTACTTTATTCTAGTAACACTATGGATACGATCCACTTTGATTTTGATACAAACGCAATGATCCAACACGTTCGTTTAGGTGACATGCGAGTGAAGCTATCATATGCAATGAGTTTGCATGAGACTGAACTACGAAATAGTAAACGCTAGATGTAACTCTGTTAACTAGTTAGGTTTCTATTTTATTATGATGACCTAGGCAACTTAGTCTTAATCTTGAGTGTATTATGAACTCCTATTTACAATGAATTGTTCTTTGATTTGTACGAGTGAGAGTGACCAGATTGCCGAATCATTAAGCCTACTATTTTGGGGATAAGATTGAGCGGAAAGCTGGGAACATAAGCTGGGAATAATTAGATGAATGTTCTCTTAAATGGCGTCTTCGGAACTTGAACTAAGGGTTTTACCCTCTCTATGGCACGAGAGGGGTTTCTGTTTATTGGTTAGACCATAAAAATGTTGTTCAATAGAGGAGTACTGGTATTTAAGAACTAAAAAGTAACTCAGGGGTAAAACGATAATTTGATCCAGCTGATTTTACGGACATTCGTGAAGGACTAACTTGTTGTTATTGGTCTATATCCGTGAACACAGAAATATACTTACAATGAGAAGAGTTCATCTGTGAGTCTTTAGTGAAGTGTACACACAGTTAACAAATATTAATTAATGTGTGAGTTTAGCAAATTAATCTTATATTGTTGTAGCTTCTGATTTGTAGGTCCATTAGGTCCTTTCGTAGCTCATAAAGAGTATTGAGGTTATTATTATATATTGACTGTAATTCGAAATGTTCAAATTTACTTTGAGAATTAATATAATGTATGATGATATACTATAATATAAAGTTTATTTTTTAATTAAAATTTATTATATAAATTTAATTTTGGATATGATTCAAAATTATTTTATGAGAGAATAAAATATTTAAAAGAGTTCAAATACTAATTTAATGTGAAATAGATTCATATTAAAATTGTAGGTTAAAGTTTAATGCGTATATGATACCTATTACAACCATATGTTATGAGAGAGATACATTTCAATATGATTGAAATTGTAAATTAAGTTAAAGAATTGAAAATTTAATTAATTAATTAATTAATTAAATTTGATTTAATTGAATTAAAACTATAAATAATGTGGGTTATGTTAATTTAAATATGATTTAAATGAATTTTTTGATTAATTTTGATTTAATTCATTATTAATATAATTAATTATTAATTAATTTAGTTAATTATTTTATTAAATAATAAAAGTAACTCCCACTTAAAACTTGGGATCATTTCCACATTCTCCTTCTCTCTCTCCCTTTCCTATGTATAAGAACCTGCAAAACAGAAAAACAGGTTGAATTCATCGTTTTTGTAGAAACCGTATTTTGTTCGATTTATTTCTTTAGTGTATATTCTAAATTCTCACTTCTCTCGATGTCTACTATAGTTTTCCCTTAACAAAAATATAAAAGAAAACTAAAAATGAATTTGAATTTAAGATATTTGAGAAAATCATTTTCTTAAAAAAGAAATAAAATAGTTTAATTAATCTCTCCACACTTTCTCAATCTCACGTATCTCTTTCCACTCAACTTCTCCTCAATATCTCCTCATTTCCATTTTCTCTCAACTCCTTCTCTCTTCAATCTCACTTTCACGTTCCTTCCTTACCTCCATAAACAATTTTTTCTCTTTCTCTTCCACTGAGATAAATAACAAATATTTTTTTCTTAAAAAGGGGATGAAACTCAAAACGGAGAAGATGGAATAAACTTATTGGAGAATCGTGTCGAATTAAGGACCCTCTTCCATTTTTTTTTATCTAATTTTACTTAAGGATCAAAGCTCTTCATCCCTAAAATCCCTCATTAATTTCAAAATTACTTAAGGTAATAGACACAATTCTTTACAATCTACATCTCATGTTTGAATTCTACTCTTTTATTGATTCTTTAAATCCAATTATGTTAAATTTCGAATGAATTGATATTGAGCATAAAAAATTAATTTTGTATTATCTTAAAGATTTGTTTATGCAACCCTCTGTATTTGCATTGCTTTGTTCGCATATTAATATTTTTAGTTTGAATTTTATGAGATCTAAGGGGTATAGGTACATATAACTACTACGGCGAATAAATTGATAAATCTATAGACTATTTCTTTTAATATATATTTGTATAAATCATAAATGTACTTTTTTTTTTAAATGAGCCATTACTTTCTTTGCTTAAAAAATAAAATTGAAGTAAATTAATTTGGTTTTAAGGTGGAGTAGAAGGAGTAGTGTTCTTTATTGGGAATTATTAATTTTTTGAATACATGAAATTTCCCATTCAAACATCGATGACAGATATTTAAAACATCAAAGTTTGATGCTATAATATTCTTGAGATATAAAAAATAATTTTGAGAGCCCAAAAAAAAATTAATTTTTCTTAATGGCTCAGATGTCACTCATAATTATTAGTTCATGCTTTATTTCTAAAATGTGAGCTAGTAATACGAGACATTTAAAAACAAAGCAAAATAACATTTTGTGAACTTTATTAATTTTGTTAATTAAATAATAATAGACAAAATTTGATAACCGTTTTCACGCCTTTAATAAGGTGACAAATCACGTCTTTAATACGATTTCTGGCGACTCAAAAATCATTTATTTTAAGTGACCCTTAAAAAAGGGACATCGGCCGCTTCGCGTTGCAATCATGTTGCGACAGCTTGGCGACTCCACTGGGGACCACCTTAAGAGAGTCAAACCATTACATTTTATCCATTATTATTCTATGAGAATTTGTTGGTTCACTTGATTGTTGTCTTTTTATGTGATTCATGGTAAATATTTTTGTACTATTTTGTTTGTGCAATTTTATTTTACATACTGTCATGCATTTACACATATCCACAAGCCCTTTACTCGGGCTAATGTTCTATAGGACTATAATTGAGAATAGGTAGTGTTGACCTTCGAGAAGCTCTAGCTTTCGTGCAGGCACATGAAAAATTCTCGCTCAAGTTGATTCATTTGTTATTCTTTTAACATTGGAGTTAATTTGGGTACCTTTTCATTTTCTAGGATTGTTAGAACCCAACTTTACACTATCATGCATACTAGAGCTAGCCAAAATTATCCAAAGTTTGAACTTTAGTACGCACCAATTTTGTTGGTATTACATGTTTTTTAATGTTATCTTCGTATTACATATTGTTTGTTTCCTTCATGTATTCAAAGTTTAAGGTGCACATCTTAAACTCATTGTAAATATCTTATTTGATCTTCTAGTTTTTTTTTTCATCTAATCATTAAGTCCATTAACCATTTCATATGTTCTTCTTGACCAATGATATTTTAATTTCATATGTTATATCATTTCATAATCTCATGTAGCATTTTCATTTGTTTATCTAAAAAAAAAAATCATTTCATACCTAGGCAAATTCTATTCTTTTTCCCTTTCATTTTATGATATTTATTCCCCAATAATTGAATAGTATCATCTTACTCACATTTTTGTTTATCTTCAAATTGTTTACACGTTTCATGCAAAAATAAAAAATAAATACATCTTCATTTCTTTTCATGTTATGCATTTGAACATTTTAATTTCATTAATTTTAGCATTTCATACATCACACTTGTTTCTTCATAATTTGTTTTTTTAGCATTATTTAGATTAGTACAAAAAAAATCTTCAAAAAATAAAAATAAATACTTGGTATGAAAAAATTCAAAAAAATTGAGTTGCATTCATGTACATGCATCAATTTTCATTTTCTTGTACCTTAGTAAGTTTTTAATTTTTTTTCATTATACCATTTTTATCGTATGCATTCACATAGATTTTAAAAAACTACAGAAAAATGAAAACAATAATTACATTCATGTCATGCATGTAACCAATTTTCATAATTCAAACATCACTATGCAATTGTTCCTTTGGTTTTCACATAGATTAATTTTGAAATAGAAACTTAACAAGTCAACGGAGTTACATCTAGTGGTTACTATTTTGTAGTTCAGTCTTATGCAAACTCATTGCATAGAATACCCCACTCGCGTGTCACCTACACGAACACATTGGATCATTGTGTTTATATCAAATACAAAGTGGGTCGTATCCACATTGTTACATGGATAAGGTATCCATAGACTATTTAAGTTGTATCTCAAACATTGATCTCTGTATGTCTCTACATACAGTTCAAGATTCATAAAGCATCTTAGGATATTAGTTTATTGGATTTAGGTTAATAAGACAAAACTAATAAAATAAATCAATAACTCTTTAATGAAATTAGAATAATAACACTTTAATAATAAAGGTCAATGAATTACATTTACTATCTACGAGTTTTATGACATAAAACCCAACAAGTATATGTTCCAATTGTTCCACCACAACGTACTAAGGTGGGTCCTCAAAGGAAGCTAGAAATATATGTTGGATTTGATTCTCCATCAATTTTTAAATATCTTGAACTCCTGATGGGTGATATAGTTACTACACGATTTGTTGATTGTCATTTTAATTAGACAAATTTTTCAACATTAGGCGGAGGAATTCAGAAGTTAGAAAAAGAAATTACATAGAATGTATCATTATTGTCTCATTTAGATCCTCGTACAAATCAATGTGAACTTAAAGTTCATAAAATAATTCATTTGCAAAATATAGCAAATCAATTACTAGATGCATTTGTAGATGTAACGCAAGTAACTAAGTCACATATACCAACTGTAAATGTCCCATAAAAAATTGATATTCCAACACAACAAGTTGTCATTAATGAATCTGAAATACGCCAAAAGCATGGTTGACCAGTGGATTCCAATGATAAAAATCCTAAAAAAGAAGAAAGAGAGTCAATAACTCGATTAAGGATATGGATGTTCCAGAAGAAATCCAAAATTTGACTTCTGACAAGAATATCGAAGAAGATAAAACAACTGAGGATAATAATGAGGTTTCAATAAACTATGCCAGGACAGAAAAAAATGGAACCAAACTAATGTGGTCATTATTGTCTCATAAAGAGCATATAATATTTCTCTTGATATTATATCTGAAAATGTGGATCCCGAACTAAAATCTGTTGAAGAATGTCAACAGAGAAAATATTGCTCTTTATGAAAAGAAGCAATTGAGACAGAATTAAACTCGCTTTCAGAACGTCAAGTTTTTAGATGTGTAGTCCAAACACCAGAAAGTGTCAAACCTGTGGGATATAAATGGGTATTTTTTAGAGAATAAAATGAAAATAATGTGATTACAAAATATAAAGCAAGACTATTTGCACATGTTTTTTCACAAAGACTTTGGTATTGATTTGAGGAGACATATTCTCCGGTGGTAGATGCAATCACATTAAGCTTTGGTCTGACTCTATATGAAAATCTAAACATGCATCTTATGGACGTAGTGATGACACACTTATATGGATCTCTTGATAATGATATTTATATGAAAGTTTTAAAAGGATTTAAGATACCTGAAACATATAAATCAAGTTTTCGAGACCTATATTCAATAAAGTTATAGAAATCACTACATGGATTGAAACAGTCAAAACGAATGTGGTATAATTGTCTGAGTGGATATTTATTGAAAGAAGAATATCAGAATAATTCAAATATGTCTATGTATTTTTATAAAGAAATCACAGTCATGATTTGTTATTATAACTGTATATGTTGATGATTTAAATATAATTGGAACTTCTGAAAAGCTTTCAAAGGTAATAGAATATCTTAGGAAAGAATTCGAGATGAAAGATCTCGAAAAAACAAAAATTTTCCTTGGTTTGCAAATTGAACATTTAGCATATGAGATATTTATTCATTAGTAAACTTATACAAAAAAAGAATTATAAAAATATTTTATATGGATAAAACACATCCATTGAATATTCCAATGCAAGTTCATTCATTAGATGTAAAGAAAGATATATTTCGACCTCGAGATGATAATGAAGAACTTCTTGGTCCAGAAGTAACCATATCTTAGTGCAATTAGTGGACTTATGTATCTTGCTAATAATACAATATTAGAAATTGCATTTCAGTAAATTCATTAGCTAGACACAGCTCCTCTCCAACAAAAGACATTGGAATGGAATTAAGCATATACTCAGTTATCTCCGAGGAACAATTGATATTGGTTTGTTTTATTCAAATAAATCAAATTTTGACTTAGTTGGTTTTGAAGATTCTAGATATTTATCTGATCCACACAAAGCTATATCACAAACAAGTTATCTTTTCACACGTGGAGAAACTGCTATATCATGACGATCAGTAAAACAGACCATAACAACCATGGTGAAATTATTGCAATGCATGAGGCAAGTTGAGAATGTGTATGGCTAAGATCAATGACTCATCACATTCGTGGAACATGTAGCTTGTCTTCCAATAAAAATCTTTCAACGATACTATACAAAGACAAAGCAACATGTATAGCTCAAATCAAAGGAGGTTATATTAAAGGAGATAGAACAAACTATATTTCACCAAAGCTTATCTACACACATGATCTTGAAGAAAATGGTGACATCACAGTACAACAAATTTGTTCGAAAGATAACCTAGTAGACCTATTTACAAACACATTATCTACCACAATGTTTGAAAAATTGGTGCACAACATTGAAATGTGACGACTCAGAGATCTCAAGTGATATTTCCATGAGAGGGAGTAAATTGTATTTTTGTAAGTGTATAAATTATATGAAATATGTACTTTTTCCTTCACTAAGAATTTTTTTTCCATTGGGTTTTTCCTAGTAAGATTTTAACGAGGCATTTTTCATATACGTAATAAAAATCTAAGGGGGAGTATAAAAATATTATTAAAAAAAGATGTCTTATTATGTTTAGTGTTCATTGTCATATGTCACTCTTTTTCTCCCTCATCTACATTGTCATGTGTCTTGAAGATACCAACTTTTACTGGCCATGTAATCCACCTCATGCTTGTCAAATTGCCTATAAATAGTGATACTTTGTAAATTTTGTAAGATATACACATATTGGTTGAAATTACAAATAAATTGGAGATAGAGGAAATTTTTGGAGAATTTTATATTTTCTTAATTTCTTATTTATATAATTTTGTTCATATGTTATATTTTTTATTTTAATATTACATTTTTTCGATATCTATGTTCTCGTTGTGTCTCATTTTTACAACAAAAGTAAGTGTATAAAGTCATTTTAGAAGATCTTTTTTAGATTTTAAGAAATTACTGTAAATTTAAATATTGTACATTCAAATATAAATTATTTAACATCTTTCTCAAAATGGGTCCATAGCTCAGTGGTAGAGCATTTGACTGCAGATCAAGAGGTCATCGGTTGGAACCTGGTTGGGCTCTTTTTTATTAATCAATTCTTTTTTTCAATCTTATATTTCAAAATTCATTCTCTGCATGTTTAAATATTTAATTTCATTGAATTTAATTCCCAGTACAAAAGCATACTGCAAATTTATTTTGAATAATTAAGTACATATTTAGAACGATTTTGCCCCTAATTAAATTTAGATTCGAAGTACTCTTACAAAAACTAATACTATACATCCTCTCAAAGTTTTAAACATTTAGGGTGAATTGTTAGAATGAAAGTTGTCACCACAAACCAACACTTGTCCTTTCAACATGTTTTGTCCTCACTCACATACATCCTAAGGAAATTTTCAAAAGATCACCCAACATAGAATTGTTCCAAGCTAAGCACGCTTAACTTTAGAGTTCCTATGATTGAGCCACAAAAAAGAAAAGTGCATCTTATAGGTATCTGTAGTCACTTTCAGTTCTTTTAAGCCTTTCTTAACCTTACTTTCATGTTCTCAGGATCCCTCTTATTCAGATGTGATATTGGTTCATTCATGTCCCCCTTCTAAACTCAGGGCATTACATGCCAACTAGCTTTCACTTGCTTCGTCCCCAAACCACATCTTACTGGAAAAGGTTTCTCTCTTATACCATAAATGCCCTAGGCCAAGGATCTGAACCAGGATTAGGAATTTGTCAAAAACTAATAACTCTGACATTTCCATGCGTCCTTTACGACCTAGCAACATCATCCTTGCTTATCTCAAGGCTTATTAGAGCGAAAGTTGTCTCCACAAACCAACACTGGTCCCTTTAGCATTTATCCTCACTCACATACATCCTAGAAAAATTTTCGAGGAGGTCACCCAACATAGATATGTTCCAAGCTAAGCATGTTTAACTTTGGAGTTCCTATGATTGAGCCACCGAAAAGGAAGATGCACCTTGTTGGTGTAGGTAGTAACTTTAAATTATTTTAAGCCTTTCTTGACCTTACTTTCATGTCCTCAAGATCATTTTCACTCAGATGTGATATCGGTTCATTCATGTCCTCTTCTAAACTCAAGGCGTTACAAAATTAGTCATGCTAGCCCAATCGTCAAAGCCGAACCAACAATCAAAACCCAAATGACTATGAACATGTTAAGCTACGAGAGACAACGATGGGAGGTTTCTTGAACGCATTGTGTTTGGCGAAGGAAGATCGATAAGTGAGCATATGAGCTAGAGAAGGGATGATATAACCAGTGAAGCTAACAAGAAAGGCACTAACGACTGAGTTGATAGGACCAAAGAAAGAAAATTTGGATTTAATTAAATTAGTTGAATTAAAACTATAGGTTATGTGGGAGATGTTCATTTAAATATAATTTAAATAAAATTGTTACTTAAATTTGATTTAATTAATTATTAATTATTGAATTAATTAATAAATTAAATCAATTAATTATTTTGTTATTTTATTCAAATAATAAAAGTAACTACCCTACGTGAGAGTTACTTAAAACATGGAAATCATCTCCCAATTTTTCATCCTCTTTTTCGTCTTTTGAGTATAAGCACCTACAAAACATAATAGGATTGTTTTCTTCGTTCTTTTGGAAAATACACAGAATAATGTGATCTCTAAGCTTTTTCTCTCAATATTCTCAAATTCAATCAGTTCCCACAAGTCAAAAGCTCAAATTATAGAGAATAAGAAAGGTTCCAAGTGGTAGTGACTTCTAAATTTGGTGAATTGTAGATTCAGAGACGACAACGAGAGTAAGATTTCTAATTCTCTGTAATTCTAATTTTAATTTTAAAGCATGTTTAGTCAGTAATTTATTTTACAGTAGGTTTATCTTTCTGTATTTGCCTGATATTTTAAAATTTCCAATTAATTTGAGAATTGGTCTCTGTGAAATTTTTTGCTGCGTAAGGGCTTTAATCTCTTCAGTTATTTCAAGTGGACACAAATATATCTACAGTGAAGAGAGTGTAGCTACGGGCTATAATGGACAGTCTTGTTAGTTAATGATTGTTGGTTAGCTAGGGTAAAGAGTTAGCTGGTTAATTCTTTGATAGTTGGAACTCGTGATTTGTAGGTCCATTAAGTTCCCCTATTAGCTCACTATGGAATTAAACTCAGAACAATGTGATTGAGACATTTTAATTGTTCGAATTGTTTTTTAGATTAAATTGTGAATGGTATTCTATATAATTAACGATTACAAATTAAGAGAGAACTGATATTGAAGAAGATTTAAATATTAAAAATTTGAATAGAGATTCGAATTAAAACAATTAGATTGATTGAGATTCGTGGTGGAAAATAATAATATAATATTAGTTAATTAAATTGTTTAATTACTTATATATTCTTTTTTATTATTATTTAATCACAATAATTTCAAATTAATTAAATTAATAAAAGAAATTATTTAAATTAAATGATTTTTAAATTTCAATCTTGAAGTCAAAATTGTTGACTTTTTATGGTGGAAAAACCCAACTTTGAGTTTGTGTATGAATAAGATGCTTGCTTGGTGAAGTGTTTACTTCTTCTTCAACCACAATTCCCACTATCTTCATGGTGATAAGTGTCAAATTGATATGTGATATTAATTTGTATGGAACTTAGTTATATATACATGAAGATTGATTAAGTTCAAAGGATGATGAAAAACAAGTAATTTGATAAAAAAAAATTTATTTTGTGTTCTTAACATTCTATTCTCTCAAATCTTACAAAATTGATAAATTAATTGGTCCTACAACCAAGTGCTGGATAGAGAAGACTTTGGTGGTGGTTCACAATCAGTTTGTGTTGATTTCAACATCAAATTAGTTAAGATTTGAGCTGCATAAGGTATCTGATTAAAACTCACTTTTTGGAGTTAAGTTAAAGCATGTTTAATCCTGCAAATTCATGTAATTAGGATGATATTAGATTCAATTTGCTTCCGCTGCATGCTTATTCATTCATTCATTCATCATCATCTATTGAGCATTATTTCTTATTTAAAAAAGACATCTAAAAACATCTCAACTAGAACTGAAATCAATGTTTAAGTTCGTTCGCATGTTGAACTCAGTGACAAATGATCTTAACAAGATTCTCAACACTGGGAAGCAAGTTGCTGGTAGAAAAGGTTTGGATTCAATAAGTATGGGAAAGTTGACTCTAGCTGGATCCTCTTCTCAAACTATTTTTGTTTCTGCTTAACAATCTCATATGTCAGATCAGATGTCTGTGAGTAAAGGGGAAACATCTTATCATGTCATTAGATATCAAAGAAGAAAATAGGTGTGTCATTTTTTTAGAAAGGAAGGTCATATTCACCCATATTGTTTCCATCTTTATGCCAGACCTATGAACAAAACTCAAATATATTCTTTTACAGGAAGGAGGTTTATAAATACATCATTTACTCGTGCATCTAAGAAAAAATTTGAATGGCATATCAAGAAGAATACTTATCTTGGGGCTATTAATTGTAATGCGGCCTTTACATCTCATCATACTTCAGCTAGGGAGGATTGATAATTTGACAATGGTTGCTCCATGCATATGGCAGGAGAGAAGAATTTTTTAATCGATCTTAAGTCATGTGGCCTTGAACATGTTATTTATGGTGTGCTGGAATTATTAGCAAAGGAAAAGTTCAATATCTTAGACTTCTTTCTCTCAGTGACGTTATTTTTGTGGAAGGCTTAACAATAAATCTTATCAGCATAAGTAAGTTATGCGATCAAGATCTCAATGTTAATTTCTCAAAAAGCATATGGCTAGTAACTGATGGTGATAAGTCTCTCATCATGGAAGGTACACGATCTTATGATAATTGTTACTTATTGACTCCTAATGTTTTTAATCATGCTTGTAGCATCCCTAAGCACAATGAAGTTGTGCACTCTCCCCAGAAATGCAAAGTTGTCGAATGTAAAAATAGTATTCTTTAGGAGATAATGCAGACTGAGCCTAAAATGACTATGTTTATGTTTAGAGAACTTCCTTACCTTTTGGGATGTGATAGTAAACAGATGAAAGCTGTGGAGGTTGTTTAGCCTAAAATCATAGAGAGAACTTTAGATCTTTGTAGAACTGTCTTATAGCAACTAAAGATTTTTTATCAAGAAAAGTCAAAGTAGGTCAACTTATTTTTCAGAAACATGGCGTATTTTATGAGTGGTAAGTATCTTTATTATAAAAATGATGTTGATAATACATCTACTAACATTGATTGTGCTTCTGAGTTTAATAAAGCTATTGTTGTTGTTGCATCTAGTCTGGATGATTATTCTAAAAATGTTTTAAAGGATGTCATTGCTTCTTCTGAAGTATCTGCTTGTGTTGCTTCTGCAAATTGGTCTTCTCATTTTGAGGTTTCTAAGAATTTAATCATCGATAATGTTCTGGTTGATCAAAATGTTGTGAATAATGATGGTCAAGATGATGATGTGTGTGAAGATATTTCAGTGTTGAATGCTTGTGCCAATGTATCAATTGTAGAAAAGGATGGTGTTGATTTGTTATCAATAAAACAGTTTTGAATTTGAGTATGAAAAATCTAGGTTCTTAGGGGCTTAAGGAGGTGAGTATATCTCATATTTCCATTGTTTGGTCATATTGATGTTGAATATGTTGTTAGAAAACGAATTGTTCTAAGAAAGAGGTTTTTAATCTATCTCAAAAGATTGTTTTAAATAGTGTTCTTTTCTAGTGTTATGTTTGCAGATTAAGGATTTTGATTGTCTCTAGTTTGTTTGACGGATGCTTAATTGTTCTTGACTTTGGTTAATTTTATAACTCAAACAAAAAGAGGAGAATGAATGTGTTTATGTCTAATGGTTGCTGGTTTGTGTACTTGTTTTTGTCTAATGATTGTTGGTTTGTTTATCAAAGATATTGGTTTGTCTACTGATTTTTGTCTAATGGTTGATGGTTTGTTTATCAAAGACATGGTTTGTAGCCAAAGAGGGAGATTGTTACTATAGTTGGTTGGCTGATTTTATTTAAGGCAAAACTTGATAAACATGTTGTGCAACATGTCAAAAACATTGTCAAGAACATTGGGGCCACAGTTTGTGCATAATATACTTTTCAAATATGTGATAGCACAAAAAATGTGTTATCTAGCTCCGCTTAATTTGGGCTCGTTCCTTGATTTTATGTTATTGTTTAGCTATGTTATAGATTTTAAGCAATCCGAGGGTAGAAATCTATGTTAATGTCAATATGAAGCTTAATTGGGTAAAATAGAAGTCACACGACATCAATCGAAGCAAAAAGAGGGCCACATAAGCTAATTTAGCTTCTGACTTGCAGCTCCATGGTGGGTTTTCGCGAATAACACAGGGTGCCATGACGCTGCCTTAGAGCACTGTGGTGCTTCGAACTCTTGGCATGCGAGTTGGTTGGTTAGTATCGTAGCGCTGTCCCTAGTGTCGCGACGCCATTGCATTTTTTTAAAATAGTTCATCTGTCGTCTAAGGTAAGGATCATCTGATTCTAGTCAGTCTTCACGAGTTTTCTCTCCTTTTTTGAGTTCTTTTATTCTGCTTTAGCTTCCGAACATATCCTCATCATCCGACATGTGGATGAGAGGCTAAGGTACATTTATCTAGCTTGGGTTGCTTAGGATTTTTCTTAACTCCATGTATTCGTGATGTTTGAACTATGATTCTAGGTTGACGGTTTTCAATTTTGAATATAATAATTATAATTCATATTGTTGACACTTGGGACTGTATGATTTTTGCTTAATTGCGATGTAATTTCTCTTGGTTGCATGATAATTGTATTAAGCAATAGGATAGATTAGCGTGCTAGCAAATTTATGTGAGCATTGTTCTAATCAACTTAGAATTGAGCCATCTAATAATTAGCTAGACACATGGAAGTTAATTGTTCACCCTAACTAGCCTTTGATCATAATGCAATTGATATTCATTTGAATTTTGTGTGCTTTTCATCGGTTCAATTAGTATCAATTAATTTCTTAGGACAATTCAATTGGTTTTGCCAATTGAATTCGTTAGGTGAAAGCAACCTAGAAATTTAGTAAGGATAAAAGCATGATCGAATATATTGAATAGAGAATTCCGTTTTAACCCAAGCTAGACTCTTTTTATATTTAATTTTACAATTTATTTTTGTGTTGCCATTTATTTTAGTTGCAATGGAAAACAACCATAACCCCCCCCCCCCCCCCCTCTTGGTTACCTAGGCTGGAAATGATTTTTCTTGAAAAACTAATATGTTCCCTAAATTTGATTTGTATGTGCCACTAGAACTAGTTCTTGGTGTGTAAATTCGGTAATATATTTTGACACAGATTTGGACGATGAAATTTTTCGATCAACTTGGTGTCGTTGCTGGGGAATGCCTAGATTTCTCCTATCAAAGAGTTTTCTACCTATTTATTATTCTTTATTTTTCTCTTCCTTTGTATGACCCGATCCTTTCTGGATCGAAATTTGCTTTCGTATTTTGCAAAGCTTGGACGGGAGGAGAGGCGAAGAAGAAGAGAGGTCAAAGAGAAAAGAGTTTCATAGGAGAACATTTGTGTTGAAGGCACGTTTGAGGAAGAGCTTCCAGAGGAGGAAGTATAGAGCATGGCGAATCCTGTACCAGAGCGACCCTTGAGGGACCTTGTTGCCCCTGACTTTACCTAACAGTCCCTTTGCATTACCTAATTCCATATAAATCTAATTCATCTGAATTTAATATTCTAATCTCATTCAAATATATCTCTCCAATAATATAGTTTAGATTATAAATCATATTTATAATTAACTATATACATTTGTGTATCAACATACACTATATTTTACATTAATCATATTAACATAAAATTCTCTTAATTAATTTGAACAATTCAAATTATTCTCTATAATTATCCGTAGTGAGCTAACAGGAAGACTTAATGGACCTACAAATTAGAAGCTCTAATGATATAATTATCTGCAGTGGAGCTCCAATGATACAACTCTTTTAATTCAATTAATCAACATTTATTAATTACTAGTCACTTTACTAAAGACCAATAGTTGAACTCTTTGCATTTTAGATAGAATTCTGTGTTTATCGATATAACCAATCAATAGTGAGTTGTGAAAGAAAGATAGACATGCTAGTGGAAGCATTTAGAACAAAACACTCTAATATGCATGAATTTAATGGATTAAAGCATGCTTAAATTGGGGAAAATGGTGTTTTAAGAGTTGCAACCTTTGTAGTTTTTTAATTCTCACAATTTATTATAATCTCTAGTCACGAGCACTTTAAAGACTACCATGAGAGTCTTTCCAACTATCGTTCGACCTTAGAACGGGATGATAGAATTTGGTGTGCACTAATTTTGAGAGAAATTTGGAGTTTCGAGAGATATGAAGAGTAGAACAAATTTCAGAAAAATCAAGTTTATCCAAGAAGTTTTATTCTTATCAAATTTGATTTGCATAATCAATTTACACTTAATCTCATTAAACTTACGGGGATTTGTGGCTTAATTGTAAGATGAACACCAAGCAAAGCAAGTAGCTTATGCACTATAAACCACTAATATTTGACCTTTAAGCAAGTAGCTTAGATAAACCGACGAAATCAAGAATTGGAATTTCCCACTAACCTTAGTCAAATGTCAAACATTTGACCTTTTTAAGCCAAGTTTGACTTTAGTCAAAATTTCACTGTTAGGAAAAAAAGTTGACATTTTGACTATTTCAATTTTTCCAAATTCCAATTTTGACCTTTTGATTTAAATAAAAAATAACTCAAATAATTAATTAATTTAATTTTAATATTCAATATTAAATCTCACAAATCTCGATCAATCCGATTGACCGACGTTGAATCGCTATTCAAAACTTTGATATCTAAATCAAATTTAAATATCTTGTTATCTCTCTATACCAAGTCATTAATTATATCCAATATGTTTAAAGATATACTCTCCAAAAATAATTCGAATTCTTTCACCACATTGTTCTAAGATTAATTTTGATATGAGCTAGTAGAGGGACTTTAATGGACCTACAGATCATGAGCTTCAACGATTCGAAATTAACCGATTAAAATCTTTAACCTAGTTAACTAACAATTGTTAACTATCGAGATTGTTCACTATAGCCCTTAGTTACACTCTCTTCACTGTAGATATATTTTTGTTCACTTGATATAACCATGATTAGTAAGTCGATCATTCACAAGTTGTTAGTAATTACGACTGGGTCAAAATACTGTTTTACCCTCTAAATTACTTCTTGTTTCTTAAGTAACACCGATCCTCTAATGGGCAATTGGTTTGTGGTCCAACCACTAAACCAAATTCTTTTCATGCCAATGAGAGGGTAGAGCCCTTGTTCAAGATCTGAAGTTAGCACTTAAGGAAACAACCTCTCTACTAACGCTAGAAACGGGTAAGAGTGAATTTTGTCTTGCACCATATGTTCCTACCCGATCTTACCCCGAAAATGGAAGGCCTCTTGGGCCAGCTCTATTGAGTTGCTCTCACCTATTCAAACTAAGGATGACCTCGAATAAACAAGAGTTCATAGTTAGCTCAGGATTAAAATCAAGTTACCTATGTCATAGAATTCGAAATAGTCAATTTTAAATAGTAAACGGTGTTATAAAGTAAAAGTGACTATATCATGGTCCAGTCTTATACAAACTCTTTTTGCGAAGGACACCCCCACTCACATGTCTCTACATGAACGAGTTAGGATCACATTGTTTGCTTATCCATAGTGTCTCCAGTATAAGGCACCCTACTTTATTCATATACTAGAGACCATTTAGGTTATTAACTCGAACTTGATCCACTCTTATGTCACTACATAAAGTTCAAGTATACATATTGTTGTCATGAGACCTTAGTTTATTGGATTCAGGATTTTAACGAGCATATCACTAATTGAACAATAACTATATTGAATAATTTATTTAATGATAGAGCATGTTTATCATTTACAAACCATGAGTTTTAGGACATATAATCGAACAAGTTGATCCTTCACAATTGCTCATAATTACAACTTGGTCAAATTACCATTTTACCCATGTAGTTAGATCTAGCTTCTTAAATACTGATGATTCCTCTAATGAACAAATAGATTATCGTCCACTATAAACTAACACCTCTCAGACTAGTGAGAGGTTGAGGCCTCATTGTTCAAGGCCTGGAATCAGCTATTAAGGGAGCAATTATCTACTATCCTAAAGAATGAGAAAGAGTGAATTTCATCTTGTGTAGTTGTGTTCTCAGCTCCTTACTTAGACAAATTCCTAAAATTGTAGGCTTGTTGAGTCGGTTATCAAGATAACTCCCACCCATACAGATCAAAGGACTATCATCATAAACAGGAGTTCATAACTCACTTAGAATTAAGGTCAAGTCTTCTATGGTCATCCTAGTGAAATATTGGTTCCTTCAAGTAACGGTGTTATAAAGAGAAACCAATTATTTCACGATTCGGTCTATGTATAAACTCTTTTATACAAGATACCTCCACTCACATGTCTTCACATGAACAATATGGTTCACATTGTTTGTAACATTTACATCTCATATAACAATTACAAAGTGGGTCGCACCTATAGTGTTTCCAGGATAAGGCACCCAACCTTTATCTATTTACTGTAGATTGTTTAGGTTATAACTTGAACATGAACCATTTTTATGGCAACTACATACTGTTCAAGTAACATCATATAACCTTGGATATTAGTTTATTGGGTTGAATTAATGTTTTCTAGATGTAAAATAAAATACCTCCAAAATTAGATAAATAATTTGTGTTAATGAAAACTAAAAACCACGAGATTTAGGACATCATTTCCAACAAAATAAATGTTTAAAATATTACAATTGATGAAATGTTATCTTTTACATTGTTTAAAGGGTAGAGGATGAGATTGTTTGTTCAAACATATCTTTCATTGTTAATCGTGATGCTATATATCTATATGTTCAAATTCATACAAACTTTGTCATGTAAACACTTCAGTCCAATAATTGTAATGTGGCGGCAAAAGTTATCTCGACTATTAAACCATGATGTTCTATATTTATGGTCTAAATCATACCCGCTTACACAAAAGGATATACCTCATCGTTATTTACCCGATATTTGTAACTTGATGAATGTTTGTGTGTTGTCACCCAACAAGATATTGATGAGATAATTCATCACCACAACACTTTGAACTTCTCGTACAGCGTTGTGGCCAACATCTTGTGGCACACGAGTTAGTGTTGACTTGTAATAGACAATTTTGACTTTATATGTATTTTTGTTTAAGTATAATTTGATTAATCATTTTTTCAATTATGTGTCAAATGCTTTTAATATTTTATAATCCTAAACAAAAAAAAAAAAAAACTTCATTTCTTAGCCAACATTAAATTTAAATCCAATTTGAAGAAACAAAAACTCTCTCATGGATGGAGTCCAAGTTTCATCTTACTTTTTGGACCTGGTCGACGAGTCATGTCTTGACATGAACTCCATTTTTGTCATTTTTTAAAAAAAAAATATTATTGCTTTTATATATTTTAAGAAACGTTTTTAGGGTTGGCTGCATAAATGGCAAAAAACAAAACTCGTAATAATAGCATATATAGCACAAAGATAAAATAATTGCATATCTAGCACAAAAATTGGTAAAAAAAACTAAAACACCCATGCTCAATACACCATTTCACGTGTTTTTTCCCAGTTTTCTCAAATTAAAAGTTGATAATGATAGTAGCTATCAGTGATAGACACTATTATTTGTTATCAGTTGCTATCACTAATAGTTGTTTTCAGTGAATAATATTGACAAATGTTATTAGTGATAGCTTTTAATTTAAGAAATGTGCTATTAGTTGCTATAAGTGGATATCACTCATAGTTACTATCAACAATAACTTTTAATTTAAGAAACGTGATATCATATGCTTTTCCTAGTACTTATTATTAGTGATAGCTTTCAATTTGAAAATTTTACTACCACTAATAACTACTATCAGTGATGAAAACACACACTATAAAATAAACTTGAAATTTTTAAAAAAATTAATAAGTTAGACCGATATATTTATAAATATTTTAAAGTTGCACTAATTTTTTCGGATTCTTTTTACTTATGGTACTATTTGCTAAAACAACATTATTTGTAGAAAATGTTTTTGCGCGCCTCTATGTTTGTCGTTTTATTAAAAATATATATAGTTTGTGAAATTAATCCAAAATTTTTGCCACTCCACTTCTCTTCCCAGCTGCACGCCTCCCTCTCACTTCACTCTCTTCTTACCAACGGCGCCCACCCCGAACGTCGTGTCGTTCACCATTCACCGGCAAGTCGCGATTCAACCAGCCGCCCATCTCTCTCCTCTTTTAGTTTCTGTTGCTTCTGTCCTCCGTCTCATCTTCTCCAAGGTACTCATTTTGAAATTATTCTACATTTTGGGTTATAAGTTTGTGAAGCAAATGAAGGGAACACACTTTACTATTATTCAATTCCGTTTGTTTGCGTGAGTTGAAATTTTTCATTGAACCAAATCCAAATAAATACTGGTTTTCATTGAATTTGCTTTTAATGAGAAATAATTTCAGCAGCATCATTTAATTCTTTTATTTGGCTCTCACTACATGCTCTTCGAATCTATAACCTAAATATGAGCTATCTTAGTTTGAGTTTGTTGGTTTCTTATTTTATTGCTTTTGAATTTTAAGTTTATAAGCAATTTGGTGTCTTATTTTTTTGTTTTTGAGATTGCTAACATAAATTATTCGGTTAAAATTAACCGGTGAAAAACAAGGTGGGGAATTTTGACGAACTCATACCAAGAATAAACAATAAACGCAACTTGCTTTTGCTGCTATCCGTCCTATGTTTGTTGTAATTCTTGGATTAGTACCTTTGTGTTGAAAAACAATTCCCCCATAGCATGAATAAGCATGAAAATAAAAGAAAACATCAAACTTGAGAAGACAAGAATTAAGGTGGAATAACTCCAAACCGAAAAAAAAAAAAAAACCAAAGGACTAGAAAATTTTCTCCATGTAAAAAATTATTAAAATCACAGTATTATCCCACCCACTTGTATATACCAAGAAAGTGCTCTAAATTGAGATGATTTAGTATATTTTACAGTGATTCATCACTTTCTTCAAAGTTCAAATGTGTAATAAGTATATTTTGTCAAACCCCTTACTTCTATTCTCTGCTAATTTGTTTATTGTTGTTTTTTCTTGGCTTATTACCAATATTCTTATTATAAGCTCCAAATAATTGCTTCCAATCGCGCTCCATCAAATTACTTGGTGTGTCGGGAAGTGCACATAATTTTCATGGCTCTTCTCTAACATCATGGTCTTATTTTATCGGCAATACATCAAGAGAAATTGTACAGTTTTCGCTGTTGCTGGAGCGAAGACGAATGATAATCTTCGTCATCTAAATACAAAACCCGTACCTTTAACCCTGAATGCTCATTTCTCAAATAAGGTAGATTTAGCCGAAGCTAACAACCAGTTGAAAATTTTAGTGAAAACCAATCACTTGAAAGATGCGCGTGACATGTTCGATCAATTGCCTCAAAGGGATGAGATTTCGTGGACTAATATTATTTCTGGGTATGTTAATGCCTCAGACTCCTCTGAAGCCTTGCTTTTGTTCTCAAAAATGCGACTTGAGTCTGAGCTACGAATTGATCCCTTCCTACTTAGTCTTGGTCTTAAGACTTGTGGACTCGGTTTGAATTTTTTATATGGTACAAACTTGCACGGGTTTTCAGTCAAAACAGGTCTAGTCAACTCTGTTTTCGTCGGTAGCTCTCTTCTCGACATGTATATGAAAATCGGAGAAATTGGGAGAAGTTGTAAAGTGTTCGATGAAATGCCGACAAGAAATGCGGTGACTTGGACTGCAGTTATAACTGGGCTTGTTCGTGCAGGATATAGTAAGGACGGGCTGGCTTACTTTTCTGAAATGGGAAGGTCAAAGGTTGAATATGACTCGTATGCATATGCTATAGCATTGAAGGCCAGTGCTGATTCAGGTGCACTAAATCATGGAAGATCAATTCATACACAGACACTGAAGAAAAGATTTGATGAAAACTCCTTTGTGGCCAATTCGCTGACCACCATGTATAACAAATGTGGTAAGCTAGATTATGGTTTGTATATATTTGGAAAGATGAGGACTCTGGATGTCGTTTCGTGGACGACAATTGTAACGACATACATTCAAATGGGTAAGGAGGAATGTGGGCTTCAAGCATTTAAAAGAATGCAGGAAAGCAATGTGATTCCAAATGAATATACATTTTCTGCTGTTATATCTTGTTGTGCTAATCTTGCGAGGTTGAAGTGGGGGGAACAACTACATGCACATGTTTTATGTGTTGGGTTTCTGAATGCTTTGTCAGTTGCTAACTCTATCATGACCATGTACTCAAAATGTGGGGAGTTAGCCTCAGTTTCAAAGGTATTTTGTTCATTGAATTTTAGAGACATCATTACTTGGAGCACTATAATTGTGGCATATTCTCAAGTAGGCTATGCCGAAGAAGCTTTTGAGTATCTATCACGGATGAGAAGTGAAGGACCGAAACCAAATGAGTTCGCCCTGGCTAGTGTGTTGAGTGTATGTGGAAGTATGGCGATTCTCGAGCAGGGGAAGCAATTGCATGCTCATGTTTTGTCTGTTGGATTGGAACAGACTTCCATGGTATGTAGTGCTCTTATTATTATGTATGCAAAATGTGGGAGCATCGCAGAAGCTTCTAAGATCTTTATGGATTCATTGAAAGATGACGTCATTTCATGGACAGCAATGATCAGCGGATATGCTGAACATGGACACAGCCAAGAAGCCATTGAATTGTTTGAAAATATCCAAAAGGTTGGTTTGAGACCAGACTCTGTGACGTTCATTGGCGTCCTTACTGCTTGTTGCCATGCAGGAATGGTTGACCTTGGTTTCTACTACTTCAACTCAATGAGCATAGATTATCACATCACTCCTTCAAAAGAACACTATGGATGTATGATAGATCTTCTTTGTCGAGCAGGACGATTACGTGATGCAGAGACCTTGATCAGAAGCATGCCAATTCAACGGGACGATGTTGTCTGGTCTACATTGCTGAGGGCATGTAGAATCCATGGTGATGTTGATTGTGGACAACGTGCTGCTGCTGAAGTTCTAAAGTTAGATCCAAATTGTGCTGGGACTCACATAACCTTAGCAAACATTTTTGCTGCCAAGGGAAAGTGGAAGGAAGCAGCAAATATAAGAATGTTAATGAAATCAAAGGGGGTGGTTAAAGAGCCAGGATGGTCTTCGATAAAGGTCAAGGATAGTGTTTTCTCATTTGTTTCTGGTGATCGTTCGCATCCACAAGTAGAAGACATATACAATATGTTGGAGGAGTTGGCTTCAGGAATGGAGATCTATATTCTTGAATTGAACCATTTAAGTACCTGATATGGAAGAATAATGAAAGATTGATTTGTATAGACTCCATTTTTGACAGATGGCTGTCTCCTTTGATGCCTTTACGTCTTAGAAGTGAAATCACAGACAGGAAAACTGGGATCACTTTTGACTTTTAAGAAGTGCAGAGGTGGCTCATGAAGGTTCTGGTACTTTTTTGAGAATTCTGTTTAAACAATTGTGATGCTTATGCATTTGGTTTGAACTAGCAATGTCAAAGATGAAGGGTCCAGTACATGGAGGTTATTTTTCAAAGGTAGATGGTATCCCAAGTCTAGTAATCTGGGTTCAGTTCATATCATGCTTCATTACATGTTACTGTGTATATTTCCACTTACACAACTGTTGTGGATGCTAGAATGCTGGTTTTTCTTTGAGGTACTTCTATTTTATAAAAAATGTGTATATTGTGAATGGCAATTAGACCTTTTTAGTACTAAATTATCCAGAGAACTTACATTCAGGCCTTTTTAATCATATCCACTTTTCTTTATAATTCTGATATTGTTGAGCTCTTGTATGGTTTGAGTGGCATGTAGTTGGATAAATGTGATGGAAAGTGCACATGTAGTTGACTTGATGCTTTTTATGGCAAAGTCTTCTTAGTTTGTTTTTTCAGAGTATCATCAAGACACTGGTTGATCATTTTGCTTATGTGGACGGTTTGTTATATAGGTACTTTCCGTTGTTGGAGTTCTTGAACATGAGGTTGATCCAATGGTGTCTGTGATGAAAGCTGAGAAGGCCCCTTTAGAGTCATAAGCTGATAATGGTGGATGGGATGCTCAAATTCAAGAGATTAAAGAAGCTGTTGAGTTGCTATTGACTCATCCTGAGTTATATGAGGACATGGATATTAGGTCTCCTAAAGGTGTGATTGCTTACTTTATGGGGAGCCAGGGACAGGAAAGACTTTGCTTGCGAAGTTCAATGTTTATTGGGGGGGGGGGGGGGGGGGGGGGGGGGGGGGGGGGGGGGGGGGGGGGGGGGGGGGGGGGGGGGGGGGGGGGGG
>JBBPDJ010000017.1:5866624-5897675 GCA_037974625.1 Cucumis cinereus
AGTATGACAACTAACTGGCGTAGTATGTTGAACTAGAATAGGCATAGGCCTCGTTTCCGTCTATGGGTCACTTGTCGTATTCTGTAGTGGGACGGACTCGCTACTGTGTGGCACGCGACCCGATGATACACTAGGCTGCTTTGCATGTGTTCCCACAGGATTCTTAGGTTGTCCCTGACGTTTATACTGATATGGGCTTTCTTTGTGAACTGTTATTGCTGTGTGAAACAGGGTATTGATTAAGTGAGAAATCAACAGCTACCTTGTGTGGCTAGTAGAGAGAGTTTCTTACTGAGTATATTATATACTCACCCTTCTGTGTTTTCATTTTTCAGGCTAAGAGAATAGGAGACCGGCGAGGGACAAGAGGAATCTGCGACCATGCTCATCGGGACTATATGACCAGTTGTTTCCGCTATAGTTTTGATTCGTTTTCACGTGTATTCTTAACTTTTACAAATTGCATGTCTTACTTGGGGACCAAACGTCAAAAGTTTTACATTGTTTTAAGCATTTATTTATTTGATTTTCTGCATAAAGTCGTTTTGAGTGTTTCTTCCATTTCTTCCATAAAAAAAGATTTGAAATTTTCTAGAGTTTGGTTTTAAATTCTTATTTTATTTCAAGTAATGATCTCGGATTGTGATAGAAAACTCGGGGCGTTACAGCCGCCGCCACCTCCCTCTATGTTTCTTTTCGTCGGTTTTCGGCATTTGCTCCGCTCAACCGTTACGCTTATCCCTTCGTCGATGTCATTTAATCTCCCAGATTCGATTTATTCGTTGTAGCTCACGGTTGCCATCATTAGTTATATGAGTAAAGTATTGTGTATTTTATTTTGGATTCTTTTGGATATCCAATAAGGTTAAATTGAGAATTAATTTGGGAATTATTCTTGGTTAATTGAAGGTTATTTTGGAGCTATTGTTAGAATTAATTTGTATAGTTTCTCCTACGAATTAATTGGAGCGTCAACAACGAATCGGTAAGATTAAGTGTTATGGCGTTAATGTTAATTTTAATTGATGATTTTTATGGAGAATTATTAATTAAAGTTGTTGTGTTTAGAATTAATTTGAAGGATTAATTTGGAGCAATCATTTGAAATTAATTTCATAGAGTTTTATCTACGAATTAGATTGGAATTCAATCTAATTCGACGACCAATTGGTAAGAATAAAAATATTTTATCGAAGAATTAAAGTTAAAATTAATTAATAATGTAAAATTATTAATTAAATGTTTTATGTATAGGATCAATTTGAGGGAGAAACTCAAGCAAAAGTATTATTGACACTTTGAGGTAAGGAACTTACTACTGGTTCCTCGACAAGGATATTTATGTGACAGTAAGATTATTTATGCGACATCTAGGTTGATTGATTATGTGATAAATGTATTGACTGATTAGGTAACAAGTTTAAGTTTTTTTAAATTAATAATTTTTATGGAAAATTATTAATTAAAATTGGATGAGTAAGATATAGTCTACAAAATCCATGCCTTAGGTGTATAAGGTGTGGAAGATGGATTGGATCGCATGTATGCCTTGTGCAATGTCTATTGTCATTGATGTGTTTATTGTGGTTATGTTTTAAGGATGTTATGGGATACCTTATATATAACACTTTATATCATGGTTGGGATGTTGGTTATGTGACTGCTGGATTCTTTGGTTATATTGTGGTATGATGATTGGGTCTTTGTACAATTAAGTGTGTGGTGTTTATGCATGCTCTTTCGTACTATGTGAAATCTGTAAAATAGGATAACTGTACTATGTGGAATGGAGCTATGTTTGTGACTGCTTTACCACTTATTGATTGTGGTTTTCTGTTGGATTATGGTGTCTATTAACTCTACCTATTAACTTTGTGTACTTGTTTGTGGGATGGATTGACAAGCATGTGTGACTTATGTCACGAGGGTCGGGTTAATAAGTCTGTGTGGCATATTGTTCCGACAAGGTCGGGTTAACAAGCCTATATGGCGTATTGTTCCGACAAGATCGGGTTAACAAGCCTGTGTGGCGTATTGTTCAGACATGATTGCTTTTGCATGTGATCCCACCGGTTTGCTAGGACGATCCTGGCATTGAGCTGTACGGGCGTTCCTACCAAACCATTTGACTTTGTATCGTATAGTACAAGTTAATAGAGAGAATTAATGGTCACCTAGTGGACTCGATGATATACTTATGTTGAACTGTATGTTTATAGTTTATGTGATAAGCGGGTTATTAAGTATCAATCATAACTCGTATGTCCAGCTTAACTGTGTGGTACGCTGACATGACATGTTTGGTTATGTGACGAATTACTTGATACTAATTTATGTGGTGAGTTAACTAAATGGTTTAGTTGACTGTTGGTGATGGTTATGGGTTGAGTTAATCGAATGGATTAACTCCCAAGTTAGTAGTTGGTGGTGGGTTAACTATGTTAAGATGAACTGAATGACTATGTGATGATCTATTATAAGATATTGTTATGGAAAAACCAATAAGATTGTATGGCGATATGTCTGTATGGTTTGCTATGAAAAAACCATAAAATAGGATAAAGGTGTGAGGTGTTTGTGGTTCTCATTTTTGAATTAAACTTCATATGTGTGCTTATGAATGTTTTGGACTAAGATTACATGTTTTGGACTATGGTAGCTGTTATTATATGGGACGATAGCTGCTTTTGCTTGTGGTCCCATAAGTTTGCTAGGACGACCATGACATTGGGCTATATGGGCGTTCCTACAAAACCATTAGACTGTGTGTCGTAGAGTACAGTGTAATAGGAAGTTAACAGTTAACCTAGTGAGCCCAGTAGTGGGTTCCTTAATGGGTATTTTTGTACTCACTTTTTACATGTTTATTTTTTAGGTAAATATGAGAAAACTGGCGACGGAGATGAAGGACCAGTGACCATGTGTGTGGGGCTATATTGACAATTACTTCCACTGTGTTGATGTTGTTACTAGTGACAAATGCTTACGCTATATTTTCGTCAAAATTATGAGTTTTATTTAAGTAACGATCTCGGGTTAAGGTTGAAATTTCGGGGCGTTACATATGTTCATGCAACCTACAATGACTTTTGGTCCACATTCAACAATTCATTCATTTGAAAACCTATGAATCAACACCATGGACATAGGTCAATCATCTAATAATCCATATGGGCTTGATGATCAATATGTGATCTATCGATCCCATAATGCAGGTATTGATGAAGGGCAAACATCAACTGTACAGAGTCACGAAAATCGTGATCGTCCTAAGCATGATCGAAATGCATCATCTTCAACTAATGAAGAGACAATATTTTGTTTTTAAGGCTAAATTTACTAAACTTATTTTACATCATAGTTCAAGCATAGAAAACGTATTGGTCTTTCAATTATTTAATTTTTTATTAGTTTGAATAAATTGTGACAATAATCATACTACAAAATAATGATGCGATCTTTTATAATTAGTCAACTAAACAGTTAAACCAGATATTTGACTAAATTCATTTTTTCAAACCATTTTCAACACACTTTTTTTTATAAATACTCTAAAAATAAAACCAACAATGGTTTACTTTTACAAATACTTTAAATTTTAAAATAAAAAATTTAAAACTACATCAACTAAGTTAATTGAATTTCAAAATTATTTGTTTCTGAAAAGAAAACCCAAACTATTGGTTATTGTTTTTTAAAAACAAATTTGAAAAAGAAAGAAAAAGAAAAATGCGTAACGGAACATGAAACGGAAAAAAAAAAGTGGAGTTTTCCGGTGGAAAACGGAATTTAAAAAGGAAAAATGTACGTCCAACCTCAACGCCGGTGAATGCCAACGGAAATTTAAAAAGTAAAAGATGTCCAACGTCAGCAATCTTTCTTAAAAGACTGGAATTCTTACAATTTTTTCTGTCAACAGTCCTATTTTAACACTTTTTCCTAAAAACACCTTTCAAACACTTTTTTTTTTTTTTTTTTTTTTGTAGCGTAGAGCTAAATTCCTCAGGAATTCTATGTAATTAAGGGTTGCAAAATAATTCAAGTTTGATTTTATCAATGCCCCAATTCGATTCTTAAACATGAAATAATCATTCTTACCTTGAGATACTTGATCTAACGTTCCTTGAATTGATTTCAAACTAGTTTTAGAATTTGAGCTTGAGTTCTTTGGGTCGTTTTTTTAATCAAAACTTAAGAGAGTTTCACAACATTTTGGCAGTATGTTATATAGAAAAACCTAGCATTGCCTTTAAAATCAAGAAGGTATATAAAAATAAAACTCAAAAGTGGCTGGTTGACCCTCCCTTTCTGTGCCTAAGCTATGATGCAAATCCCATAAAACTCATAGGTAGAAGATTATAATGAACAAGAAACAAACAAATATCAAAATTTAGATTCAATATGTAAAAATACTTATTATCTAGTACTCTATGTTGGTCACTCCAAATTCCAAGTTAAATTCTCTTTGATTCACCTCAGTCTTCACTTCACTAGTCTTCGTCTTCTTTCTCGTTTCCCTTCCCTCTTTCAATGCTCTAAACCAAAGAGAAAAACAAAACCAAGTGAGATAGAAATAATACAATCCACTTTCTAGGGTTCCAAGTAGGTCATTGCTAATGGAGAAAATTCCATCAAGACAGAATTTTCCCATAGTTCAAGAACAAATTACCTGCTTGATCGATCCAAAAGAAATATTTATAAGATATTATCTCAAGCCACAGTTAGCTAATCTGTAGGGTGTGTTTGTTTGAGAGTTTACATCATCAATGTGTAAAAACTCAAACAAATCCCAAGTAACACAAGGGAGAAAATTGGAAAAGGAGCTGTGTTGTTCTCATTTGATAATGGTATGAACTATGCATAATTTACATGTCAACCTGTGTTATGTTGTTGTTATTGTAATCAAACTCTACCTAGCTACAAAATTTTTGCAGGCATGTAATGTAGGGGCCTATCTAAGAAATTCCATGCTTCCTCCAATTTCAACCTGCAATCATACAAAGTTAAGATTAGAGTAGCTTTACCTGCTGCTCCACGATACTCACATCGTACAACAATTCAACAGATAGGACAAGGAACCCTTAGACACCAAAGAAACAAGAATAAAGTTCAGATAAAAGCTTACATGGATCCATTGTTGGACTCCCTGTTTCATGATTGTCGATGTTTTCAAGTCTCCGACTAGTATGTTGATTGTGTGTTCCTGGTAGCAGGGCTGGCGGTTGATTCTGTGGAAAAACTATAGAGTAAAGAATATGCATTTATGAGCTATAATGATACACACAACTGGTTATAATGATACCTGTGGAGAAAGCTGTGATGATGCTGCTGACATTTGCATTTGTTGGGAACCAGGAAACTGATGATAGCTATCAAGTGAACTCGAGGCCCCTGGCAGATTTATATTTTGCATTCCCGATGAGCTGTGCATTTGATCTGACGTATTTGTTTCTTGAATTCTTGATGGATCAGTATTGGGAACGTGGGCCATATGAAAGGGTGGAAAAGAGAAAGAAGGTCCAAGTTGAGGGGCTCCAGCTTGTCTCGGAAACATCGGTCCGGCTAACATGTTAGGATATGGCATCATGGGACGGTTCACACCTGCTTCCATGCCCATGCCCATGCCCATTCCAAGTCCCATTCCCATTGGAGGCATAAATTGTTGGACACCAGGAAACATCATAGGCACCATACCACATCCCATGGACATCATCTGCATTGAAACTGGTCAATATTCGTATTACTTATCATGCATAACCACGTTTGTCATGCTACAAACCATTCCTTAATTTTGAGGACAAGACCGGGTGCAGAGAATTTCCAAAACTCTATTTCAGTAAATTAAATTTCATTAGGAATCTTGCAAGGAAAGGACTGATGTGAGATTAAGAAGGGATGGTATGCAGCGAGAAAAGAAGAGTAGAATGTTCCAGCAGTAAGGAAGGTTTAGGAGCAGGGATCACGGTTGTTTAGCATGAGTAAGACTCCAATAGTTAGATCATAACTGATGAATTTGGGATTATCATAGACAACCAAACCTGATTGAATCCAAAACTTACAGCTCTCAACTATCAAATTTGGAAATCCTCCCACGTTACATCTTGATTCAAACAACATCCTAAATTAATTAAAGCACAAAAAATAGAATCGGTTACATAATTGTATGTTCTTGTCCACTCTGGACATAAGCCTTCCCATCCAACCAAGTGTGACCATTTTCCTTCCTACACCCCTCACAAATGAAATTGCACATAAGTTTCTAATATTCTTACAAACCGCACACAACACTTTAAAACGAGCGAACAAATAAATAGTCTGCCAACTCTTAGATAAGAAACTTTTCTTCTAAATAGGGATCTTTTCCTAATTTTGTCCACCACAAAAGGAAAATGGAGTTGGGATTACTCCCAAGAGAGGACCGCAGGTAAAGGCTAGGATTCCTTTTAATATATTGACAGAGATCCCGTTGTTTAAGAAAATTCGGCTGCTTCAAAATTTCATCTGCATGCCAACTGGGGTTAGTTATATAATGTGTTCTCCTTTCCTACTATCGTTTACTTTTTTTTCTCCATCCTTAAATTTTGTATTCTGAACCTAGCAAGATACATGGCAGTAGAGGAGTAGAGACACAAACTTTGATAAATAAAAACCATGAAAGGAAAAACCATAACGGTCACAAGTGCTGCACCCAATTCCTGAGAGTAAATAGAAATGGAATACCAAATCAAGCCTTCTCAAATGCAAATATAGTGAATTCCATTCTAAATACTGAAGTGTATTCATACTTGAAATAAGAAACATGAGTATAGCCTAAATGGTCAAGTGTTAGTGTGGTAGGTTCGACCTCCCTCTCTCCCTATTTTTACATATTTCTCTTCATCTAACAATTTGAATAACTGCAGGAATGGCGAAACATTGAGAAAACAAAAACAATCACACTGGAAGGAAACCATGCATCTAATTAGCATGAAAATATATACCCAATGTGATTTTCAAGTAAACACGATAGAGACAAACAACCTGAACTTGTAACTGAAGTGTCTTCAAGTATTCAATTGCCTCGTCCAACATTGAAGCTTTGTCTGCCTGAAATTTGAGAAAATATTGAACAAATTTCAGTGAACAAAGAAAAATAGGAAGAAACAATTTGATCTATGCACTGATTTGAGGTGTTGGAAATTATCTCGCTAATTGTATATGCACCTTGTTACACCGGGGTATGAGCTCCTGCAAAGCTTTCATCTTTTCATTTATCCGATCTCTTCTTCTCTGAAATGGAGAAATGAATATTCCATGAAAAGAAGGTAACAAAAGCATAGAAGAAACCACATTGTCCTACATATATATATATGATTAAGGGAAGTGCCAACAGCAGCAAATTACTCACTCGCTCTGAGAGATTATGAACCTCAGCAGCACGAGATCTCTTTGTAGAGGTCGATCCACGAACTTGCTTCTTTGCATCAGTAGATTCGAATTCAACATCCTTTGGAAAATGTTTATAAAAGTTATTTTTAACGGGACTTTGAAAATCTACTAAGTGTCACCAAAGCAGTAGCCTCATCAGGTATGAGCATCAGAATTTACATATGCAGAAGAAGCACGCAAGAATCTAGCACAATATTCATAATCATATATAGAACCTGGAACCACAATACAAAGCAACGCCACCTACATAAGCACACCCAGTTACCTTTCCATCCGATTTTTAAGGTATTCAATACAAGTGCTTAAAAATTTAAGGATAGTAGTAGTCTCGTAGGATTTGTCTGCAAAAATCTTCTCGACATATTTATAACTAATTGAACTTGTTTCACGGGTTTTGTCAAAATTTCTCTGACATATTTCATCTAAATTAATTATACATCAAGTATACAGGAACTGTTTCGCTTAACATACATGTTCACATTCAAAGTCAAGCTAGCTTTTCATACGAATGACCGGCCTAGCACACAACAATCCCAAGTTAGGTGTTTGGCAAGCTCGCATAAAAGCATCTCTCCAATGCATGACGCTAGTTAATACGCATCCAAACCAAGTATTCTCACTCAAACATGGCAACACTCCTTAGCTCTCGCAAGAACAGAAACCCTGCTGCCTCCTCTATTCAATAGACCCTTTCAGCTTAGGACGCTAACTTAGTCCTTACTGATAGCAAAAATGTTCTACGAGTTTTATATTTATCACCAATACTCGGCATCCTAAAAGAATCCAGTGACCATCAAACGCTCTACCCTATGAATGAAAACTTTGACCATCAGAAACAAAATCATTTCCTCGGATGGAGATTCAAGTCTTCATTCGTTTTCCCCGTGGATGTTACATGAGTTCTGTAAGGATTCCAATAACTTTCCAACCGGAACAAGAATGAAAACTCCTTCCTGCCAAATAACAACTGGTTTGCAAGGAAGTTGTTTTAAAATTGAATGGTGGGTTGAGAAACTTGTTTTGCAAGCCATTTGATTGGTTATATATGGTTGGGTAAAAATTATAATTGGTGAATAAGAAACAGAAAGGTAAAACGACTTTGTATAATGTAAAATTAGTCAAAGGGATAGTTATTTTTAATATTCTGAACTTGCATTTCACAGGGAACAAAAAATATTGTTTGCTACTTCTTACTATTACTCAAAAAAGGAATACAAAAAGATAAACAAAACAAATTTAAACCTCTACCTTTTAATGACATATACCTTAACCAGTTAGCTAAACTCAAGTCAACACATACCTTATGTGTTAGCTAATTAAATTTCTTAGCCATTTCCTATATGGTCACATTGTGAACTTGCGGTACGTCCATCAATCCTAGCATTTTATGTTTTATTTGATACATTAATTTATACCAAAAATTAAAATGGACTAATTCACTCTATATTATTGGGTGAAAATTAATTCAATATAAAGAAATCATCTAAACTAAATTTACTTATCAAATTCAATTTTAATTGATTGGGTGTAAATTAAGTTAATATGGTAGTTGTCTGAACGTAATTTAAGTGGTCTAGACATTATATCCTGAACCTCTTATATGTCTTTAATCATTTGAACTATAAGCAAAAACAAACCATGCTTAGTATAACAGTTGTGTTACACTTTTTAAAGGCCACCTAAAATCAATCTCGATTACAATTTATAAGTCATTGATACAAGTCATTTAGAATTGGAAAAACATACCCCATCTCACGAGAATGTAAATTAAGAAATTCGAAACATCAAAACAGATAGAAGATTACGAGATATAAATCCTCAAAATCCACCCCCTCATATCATGTATGTGCATATCCAGACTCAGACGAGGCAAATTATCACCCCATGGACAGAGATACACGAATATTGATAATCCAAATGCCCAGCGTAGGTTCCAATGGAACAAACATCCTAACCATAACCATAGGCCAAAGCGCATCGTCCACTCCAAATTAATCACAGGGAATATAAGTTTATAACACGTCATCATACCACCCAAGAGGTGTGGGAAATCAGTAAACAGTCAATTACTGCAGCTTAATAATAAAACCTTGGTGTGTAGATTCTAGAGAACGGAAAAAAACGGGCCCATGCTCATAACTCAGTTATGTTATGCCGTTCTCACACCTAAATTTAGTAAAAAAAAAAAAAAAAAATATTATTCGATGTGGTTTGGTTATTTTCTTAAGGTTAATGGTCAGAAATCGCATGTGTAATAAATCAAAGGAAAATCCTATCAGAAAAAAATATAATAAAAAATATAAAATAAAAAAAATCGAAGGGAAATAAAATTAAACGAGAAATTGAATAACACCAGATTAACCGAGTTCGTAGAAAGACTCACCGTGCTATAGCATAGGTAATCGGAATCGTCCGTTTCTTTTCCTTTCCGCTTCCGATCCTCAAGACTCCTCGTCCTTTGAACCGGTTCTGTCTCACTAACTATCATCTTCATCAGTTCTCCACCGTTGCCAGTCGACGGAGCTGCTACTCCACCACTGCAGGCTAAATCACCGCTTGATATATCGGTTGTAGCCGTCCTCTGCACTTCCGAACTCGTTGTTTCCGGCGTCAACACCGTTGTGTTGCTTGCAGTCGAACCGACCACTGTAGATTCCCTTACCATGCTCTTCGAATTTGACGGAGCAGATTCGATCCTCCGTGCGTGCCTGGAGAAGAGCCCGAAACTATTTACCTTCGTTTCCGGTTCCGTTCTTCTCATTGGTGGAATTGGTGGCCGAGCAGCTATCGTTGAGGTCGCCGTCGTCGTCATCGCCGTGAATGGCCGAAACTCCATGCCATGAGTAGTACGAACTTGTGCAGAAACGCCGGCGTTTTGCTCAATACTCTGAGGATTAGAAGGATAGAGAAGTTCATCACAGAAACTATTCTCCAAACTAGAATCATCAACCAGAGGATAATGAAGCCACGAAATCATTTCGTCCTCCTGCATGAAAAGCTGCGGCTCCTCCTGTTGATTCATAGGTCGAGTGTCTCTGTTCGTGATTTGGTCCGCGGTTGTAGACTGGGGCGATTTCATCCTGGATTTCTGGTTCTGACTTTGCATTACCACTTGACCGTTCTGCCAAAGAAGTTCCATAACCTCCCCATCTAACCTGAGTATTTAAACCAAACATGAAATGAACCTAAAACCAAGAAACAATGAATAAAGAAATAAAGAAATAGACAAATTAGAAACACACACTCACATGGAAGACGTCTTCGAGCGCGATGGCACGTTGGATGAAGAAGGAAGCAAGGAATCTTCGTCGGTCTCAAAATCAGGAACGCAGTAATTCATTCTTTTATCTAAATCTAAAGAAATGAAAAATGAGAAAACAACAAAACCTGATTGGAATCCGTTTAATTAACCAACAAGAAACAGGAAGAACTCGAAGCCGCTCACTCAACAGTTTGATTACGTCTCCCTGACGCTCTGAAATCGCAAGAAAATTGAATGAAATGGAACGTCGGTGGGAACAAAATTCCAGAACGAAGAAAAGAATTTCAAATTTCTGTGAAGTCTCTGTCAAAAATTAGTATCGAGAAAGTTCTTAGTTCGTCAGTTTGCTAACCGCAGAAAGCTTTTCCCAATGGCGGATCCAATTGTCGATTGTCTTTCATGGTAGCTCAAATTCAAAGAGCTGTAATGGTAGCTTAGTTTGAGGATGGATTTTGGGTAGGTAGTGTGAAATGTGAATAATGTGAACACTCTCTCCGTACAAACTGAGCTGCCTTCAACCTCCAGGATAAGCTCCTCCTCTCTCCTCTCGTTCTCTTTCTCTTTCTCTCCTCGTTGCTTAGAGAGAGAACGCAAAAGGACGAGTTGGGGTTTTGACGGTTATGTGCCCAAATCAATGTACTTCTCTTTCCCGAAGTTCACCTTTTTTTTCTTTTAATATATTTTTTTATTATTTTTCTTATTTATTATTATGTTAAATTATTAAATGTACTTCTCTAAGTTTCTTCAAAAATACCTTTTAGTGACTTATCTCATCGTTGTCGATGGGAGGTTGAACCCACTTACTCATATTGTTGTATTAAAAAAATTTAAATTTAAATTTTATTTTTATAATTTACATAAAATTATAACCGACATGTTTTTTCATTCAAGAGGTGGCTGGTTCGATCCTCTTTTTCCTATTGTTGGACTAAAAAAATTTTAATTTAAATTTAATCTCTTTAGTTTAAATAAAAATAATTAATAAGTATGTAGTTCAAATTTTTCAACATTTAATTATTATATATTGATTTTGTATCTATAGTTTTGTAAATCTTCGAAAATAATTCATAACTATTTTCGAGGATTTTATCAAACTATAATTATTTGAGTTTTTAAATTTTAACTTTTAAAACTTTTAAATTTCTTTGTCTTAACCATTGAGTCTTAAATTTTTAATTTTATATCTAATAATTTTTTAATTTTAAATTTTGTGTACTAATAATATATTAGCTATTTATTATTTTTAAAAATACATTAATCTAGTAAACAAAAAATAATAGTTTAAATTTCATTATACATCTACATGTAGTTGGTAAATTATTTTTTAGAAAAAATATACGTGCTTTAAATAGAAAATTGAAAGTTTAGAAATTTATTAGACATTTGTAACACAAAAGTTTGAAAATTAATGACTAAATGTGTAATTTAAATTTTATGGTTCTTTCTAATATTTCGTGTGAAAGTTCTAAAGTAAATTCTAAAAAAAAAACTCTAGACTTGATAGATACTAATGTAATCTATCTAGAATTTTGTTATATTTTGTAAATATTTTCACCAATTTGTCATTTACACCATTTTTCTTTAAAAATATATTATTTGTTAATATTATCACTAATCTTTATAAAACAATATTTCAAAACTAAGCTTGACATAAAAATGAGTTAGAATGATAGGATGAAAAACTTGCATGTTAGTAGGGGTGTTCAAAAAACCTCCTAACTCAAACAACCTAGTCTACTCACCCCAAACCGTAATGGTTGGTTGGGTAATTAAATTCTATTTTAGGTTGAGTTGGATTGAAAATTTTGATAAAAATTGAATTTCAGATCGATAATTTTTTGGTCGGGTTGACCCAACCCTCCCTCCACTATTTTACACGGTTTTTTCTTTTAAATTATCATGAAACTTAGTCTTTTGGGATTGAGGAAGTAAATGAAAGGTTCACATTTACCATTTGCTACAATACCTTCAAATTAGATCTATTTTGTAGAAAAAATAGCTAAACAAATCTTTTATCATTTAGCAAATATAAATTTTTCAAAACTTCACTGTATACTAATAAGGAAGTTATAATTGACTATTTTGATGCTACTTTTCTTTCTAATGAAGAAAATGGATTTCTTCTCCTCTATTTTTCATAAACTTTATTTCTTTTACGTTGTTTTGTTGTGCAAAGGTCAATCCGGTGATCCAACCCGAAAAATATGAGGATTGGGATGGGTTAAGTTGAGGATTGATTGAATTGAATATTTGATAAACTTGTAATTTTGGGTTGGTCCAAAAAGCTATCCTAAACCGAATTATAAACACTCTTACATGTTAGTTAAGATGACATATGCTCTATTTGTTTACCCAAATACGAGTATCATGTTATGCAATAAATTAATGAGAATTTAATTCGAATAATTTATTAAGTAGTTTAATTTGGACTAAATCATGTTAGTCGTCATCATTGTCATTTATTGTGAACCATTTATGATAATGTATATCCAATATGAATAACATTAAAGGATCAAATTTAGTATAATATTTGTTTATTCAACTTTGGGCTTGAAGTTATATTCTATCAAAATACTATAAATTCATTACCATATTCAAACTCTTTTGAAATTAAGGAATGTACCGTAACATCAAATTAAATTTGTGTCTTAATATTTAAATTTTGCTTTATAATAAATTGAAAATTAAAATGATATAACACCATGGATCCATGTCAAATTTAAATATTAAAAACACAAAAAGTTCAAAAAGTTAAAAGACAGACATAGAGATATTAAAATAGTAATAACAATGAAAAGAAAATAATAATAATCTTATTTTCCACATTATTTCAGGTAAATGAAGATTGTTGGGGGTACATTAGGGATGGATCCAATTAAAGGGTCCCACAAAGGAGTACCAAAAATAGAAAGAGTTAAAAGAGAATTTGGGATTAAAATAATGGAACCCATTACTAATCCAGCTGTTCTAGTGATACGAAGAACACGGTGGATATTAAATGGAAGTGGAGAATGGAGGGTGAGGATGAAGTAAATAAAGTGACCTTGAAATTAAACGGGACCAACGGTGGATACATGTGGTCCCAGTAGAGAGCGATGCAGAGGATAATTATTGGTGGGGACAACATTTTATTATGGACTGTATGGGGAAATTACCTGCCCAGATATAATAAATAAATAAATAAAAAGACCGAGAGGGAGGGAATTGGGTTAAAATCCAGCGTCTCCTTGCCGCCAATTCAGGCCAATCATATAATTCTTAATTATATAATTTTGTAATTTTTGTTTAAATTTAGGTGCATTTACATGTTTAATTTCTACGCTTTAGTAAACCTACACGCAGACTTGATAATTATATGAATCTGGTTACATAACTATTTAATTGTTACTCTTTTATTTCTAGAATAAAATCTATTTCATTCTAATTTTTAAAATAGTAATACAATTGAATTTTTAGCTAAAATTCAAAAATAAAAATTTAATTTTGAAAAACTAGGTTTGATTTTTAAAAAAAATATAAAGATAAAAAACACCACTTTTTTACTAAAAAAATAGTTACCGAAAAAAATAGTTGAAAAAAAATGGTCACTCTTATACATACCACTTTTTTTCACAAGTTTTTATTGTCTACTCATATTTATAAAATCCAAATGAAAGTTTAGAACAAAGATGGGTGGAGAGTGGAAACAAGCATAAATTTAAAAAATAAAATACAAAAAACAAAAAATTAATCAAACAAGATTTTGATTTTTAGTCGTTTTAGTCTTTCAACTTTTAAAAACAGTTGTTTTTGTTCCTAACTTTTAAAAATAGTTTATTTTGCTCGTTATCTTTAAGATTTTGTTATCTCTTTAACACAATGATGAAATGACTTTTAATATTTGAATGACTAAACTCTAGATTTATCATATTAATTAAATTGATAAATAACTAATAAAACTTGTGAATTTATTCAATAAATCTTTTATGCTAATACAAAAACATAATCAACACACTTGAATCAGATAAACCAAAATACTAAGGTCCCGTTTGGTTCGTGATCCGTAAATTTTTGGAAAACAAAAAACAAATTCTTATTTTTCACTGTATTTGAAAATACATTTGGTTTCAATTTAAAATTTTGAAATTTGGATTCAAAATTCAAAATTTGTATTTGATTGTGAATTTGGAAATGCAATATTATATCTGATGTTCATAATTTTTTAAAACAAAATCTAAAACAAAGAAAATGACAATTTATTATTTTCAAAAATAAGTTATTTCAAGTGTTGTTTTTAGAAATCTTTTTAAAAACATGTATAGCAAACACGTTTTAATTATTTTTTTTGTATTTTTGTTTTTGAAAACTTAAAAACGAAAATGAATAACAAACCAAACATGACCAAAACACTCTCTCACGTCCTCTCCCTGGCTTCCGTACACATTGAGTAGAATAAATAAGAGATTTTTACGTGAACAAATCCTCTTTGGGTCCCGTATTTAAAAAATGTCCTTAAATTTGAAAATTTTGAATGATTATAGATAATTTTATGGTTGATGGAAAGAGAAATACATACATTAATATATATTTTTTTATTTTTAAAGTTCACTTAACCATGAAGAGAGAAATATACATATCTTTTTTCACTTTGAATTGGAAGGAGAAAATCATTTAATATTTAATATAATTTTTTTTCCATTTTCATTTGAAGAGAGAAAATGACATTTAATATGATTTTATTTTCCATTTTGTTTTTCATGTTGACTTTTTTGATATTACGTAAAATATTTCATTATTTATTTGAAAATATTCGAACAAATATATGAAATATACTGATAAGTATATTTGATATGTACTCAAATACAACTAATTTCAAGACAAAAAACATCATAGTCTATATAAAACAAACGATTATATATATTACAATGTACACATTAAAAGAAATCTGGCTTTTAATGACAAATTATTAGCGGTTATTTTAGTATCGTCACATTTTCAGCTATGAAATACAATTTTCGTCTCTAATTGTGCGACGAAATAATGATAAGACTCAAACTTGCGAGATTTATCCAAAATTGGTGCCATTGTTGTGCGACGAACAATGATATTGTCACAAATGTTTTGCGACGATAATGAACTAATGATAAGGGGCAAACTGTCAACGAACAATTTATTCCTTGGATTGTGTGTTCAAGAACCCTCTCCATCTTCATCTCTTCTTATCCCCATCTTCATCTTGTCTAGAACCCATGTTGTCGACTGAATGAATGACAAATAAAGAAGGACGTCGAAAGTTTCATCTCGTGCTCGCTTTGCCCTGCGCCCCGCCGTCTGTTTGCAACCACCCACCGAGTAGGAAAAAGAGAGAAAGAGGAGGAAGAAAAAATAATAGTAGGGGAGAAGCACCGATGAATTTAGTATAGGCCTAGGGAGCTTGAGCCCCTTTTAACTTTATATTCTTTATGTACATATAGATATATGTACATATAGATGTACATATATATAGATATACATATACAGATATATATATGTACATATATGTGTATATATATATGTACATATATGTGTATATATATATGTACATATATGTGTGTATATATATATAACTAAATAATATCAATATTAGAAGAAAATCTAATCGTAAAATTATCTTTTAGCCCCCTCTAGACCCAAGTTCAAGCCCTATTGTTTACATTTTCTTCCAGAGTATTTTTATTAAACTATAAAGCCCGTTAACAAAATTTCTGGATTTTTAAGGTTTTTTTCTATTTTAAAAAGCAACATCAATGGGCATGAAATCCTAGGATTGTGCATGATATATATAGATATATATGAGATATTTAGATATTAAATACATTTTCAAAACTTATTTTCAAAATAGTCTAAATTTTTTTTAATGTAATTTTCAATCTAAAACACACTTTTTGGTGGGCTAGCTGAATAATATTTTTAATATTTCTAATGTTGGATAGAGAAGGTATATTTCTTATAATTGCAATAATTAGTTGAGATTTATTTCTTTTGCATTTGGAGAGAGAAACGAAATTATAGTAATTCTTTTTCTATTTACGTTAGTTTCCTCTTCAAATTAAATTAATTTCAATATTCTACAAGTTTTCAGCATGCCATTTGAAATATACTTATATAATGCATGTTAATATAACACTTTTATTTACATATATACTCTAGTATTTATAGTATATTTTATGATATATAGATTATAATATACCCGGTGTATACATTGGATGTATAAATGTAATATTTTTATCAAGCACATATCGTAGTATTGATTGTATGATCACACATTTATATTACATATATACTCTATTATTTATAATATATTTATATATTTCATGATATATAGATTATAATATACCACAATGTATATATTGGATGTATAAATGTGATATATTTTTATCAAGCAGCGTACTAGATTTCTTCTAGCGGCGGCAACGTGTGTTTTTTAGATGGCGTACATTATGAGTTTTGTTATTTTGGAAACAGTTTTGAGAGGAATGGTAGGTTTATTTGCAAATCATCTTTAATTATTTCAGAATATTTAAAAAATAATCAAAGATATTTAAAATAGGTGATTTTTTAGTTTCCTAATTTAGAAAATCCTATTAATTGTAGGTTGAGGTCTAAATAGTAATTGTGTTCTAATTTTATTATAATTATTGAAAAAAGTTAGACATTGTTGTAAATAATGTAAAACATAAACATTAACAAAATATATCAATGAACTATCAAGCCCAAAATTGTAATCACTAACATTAATAAAAAATTGAAACTCAATAAGTTTTTTATTTTTTTTTAAAAAAACTAAAAACGGGAAGGCATTAATGTAATATAGGCTTTATTTTAAGACTCTTTATGGATAAAAAGATAAAATAAAACTTGTTAACATTTATGGCAAGATGAAATAAAACTAAGAACAACCCAAATAAATTCTACGGAATTGTAGATAAATATTACTACAACTAATTAATTTAATGAATTTAGTGCATTGTCATCTAAATATAGAAGTTATATAATTATTCGTAACTTTTTATTAAAAGTCTAACGACAAAGACCAAAGTAAGTTATTTTTAAAAGTTTATAGATTAAAATATTTATTTTAAAAAGTGTACGGAAAAAAATAGAACACAATAAATAGTTTGGAGTCCAAAATAGTATTTAAATCATTATTAGTTCGTTAAGGATCATAATTATTTATATGACATCGACATGATATGAGTACCTAGAAGTATATGAAGTCATTGAAGTGACGTCTTATTATTATATATTTTTGTTTATAAGTGGTTATTTATAAATCAATGAAATGGATATAGATGTAGCATTTACTCCACAAAATATATATATATATATATATATATATATATATATACAGCATCACATAATATGAGTTTTTTTTTGGAAAATTATTAAAAAATTGATAAAATATTCGCATTATGTAAGAAAATCAAGTATAATTGATTTTTGTTTTTTAGTGATTTTTTATGAGGTGTAAATAGTTTATTTTTTTTCTATATTTAAATTTTTTTTCTTAAAAATAAATAAAGAACGCATATGATTTCTTTTTCTTTTAATATGTACTTATGTGTTTCAATATATTGATCATTTCTTTAAATTAATCGGAACTACGTGCGTTGCATGTGTATCATAACGCTAAAATAAAAAGTAATCTCCTACTAATATTTATTAGTTTCGAAATTACACGTTAGATGAATTTTTAATTACTTACAACATATTTGAAAAGAAGAAAAAAATTACAAAAACATGTAAAAACAATAAATTATTATAAATTCACTCATTGGCGTGGGCTTAAAAACAATTAAAAAACAAAAGCAAACTACAAAAACATGAAATAGTCCATCACCCTCTTCTTTCTTTAATTTACTGACAATATCTCGACTAATTTGTATTGAGAATTTAAATTATAATTCAAATATGAAAAAAAAAACCCTAAAATTTATAAAGAAAGAATCATAATTTTTAACATAGAAAATTAAAGAAAAAATTGTTTTTAAACATAGTAAAATAAATTAAAATATTTACAAATAGAGTAATATTTTGAAATCTATCAATGAAAAATACAGATAGACTTTTATTAGTGTCTATCTACCAATAGAAATATTTTACTATATTTAGAAATATTTTCACAAATTTTTTCATTTAAAATATTTTTTAACTAAATAATTATAAAAAAAACTAAATAGAAATTGTCATTTAAAATATTATGTAGCTAATATAATATGAGTAAAATATGGGACTAAAAAACAAGATATTAATCATATTCTGAAAAAAAACAAGATATTATTATTTAATAAACAACCCATGCATCCATTTGCTTAAAGTAATTGACCACATGAAAAGAAAAAAGAGGACGTTGCAGAATTCAATATTTTAAATTGAATATATGACGCTTTATTAATTATAATTTTTATTCATAATGTTGTACCAATTTTAATAATATATATAAAAATAATACATCATTTAAATTCTATGGGTCGAGGACAAAAACACCATACATAATTATTTTTAGATTAAAATAACATTTGGATCGGTTCAAGTATTCAATTATAGTCTTTGTAATTTCAAATGTTCTCTGTATTAACAATAAATTTTAAGTTATTATAAATATAATATAATACGTTCATTTATACCTGCTTTCAGTGATTTATAATTATTTTCACTTCATTTCATTTAAATCGAACTCAAATCACAAATCACACTATAAAACCATTCTTTTCTAAAAATCCTACCAAAGTAAGAAGGAAAAAATTATTAAGTAATTATTCATAAATTAGTTGCTTACGAAAATCCAAATGCTAAAGTTTCGTTTGGTAAATATTTATGGGTTGTAAAGATAACTATGATAGTTTATATTTATTATAATTTGTGGGATTACAATAATTTGTCGAGTTGAATAGTTTATACTCGAAAGACAAACAATAAAAAAGATTCATCAAGTGTGTTTTTTTAAGGAGGAGGTCACAATACTAAAGTAAGTTATTATATTATATAAATTGAATTAAAATGTATACACCATTCGTAAAAGATTATTCCTTCTTTAGGAATTTCTCATCTTATATTTTATCTTTGTTCAATTTTATTCATGTTTTTTCCTTAAATTTAGACATGTTTGATCGATTTAATTTAACCTTAAGCTTTTAGGATAAAAATGACTCTCATCGATTTAAACATTTAACTTAGCACATCATATCGATTTTAACTTTAAAATTTAAATTGAATAAATTTAAAAATCAAATGAGTTGAAATTTCATCTCATCGATTTTAACATTAAACTTAGCACATCATATCGATTAGCACATCATATCGATTTTAACCTTAAAATTTAAATTGAATAAATTTAAAAATCAAATGAGTTGAAATTTCAAAAAGCAATTCTTTCATACTAGTTGAGATGTCACACATCACGGAGACGATAACAAATCAACTGAAAGAGAAACATCAGTAACACACACTAGTTGGTAACCCAATTCGTTGATACAACATCTATGTCTAGAGAACAATGTGACGATAAAAGATAACTCACTAATATAATTGAGTCAAATAGTTACAACATTGTACTTATCTGTATACAATCAAGATTATAGTGACAACCGTAGAGCGTAACTCAGTGAACACCTAGGCTTCCCCTAGATGCAAGACTCTCTCTCTTTAGAACTTAGGTCTGCCTAAGTATGTTGTTGAGTTTTATGTCCTAAAACTCGTGGTTTGTAAATGTTAAACATTTTTTATTATTCAATAAAGTTGTTATTGAGGTATTGTTCAATAAAGAGTTATTGGATATGTGACTTGCGTTTTATAAATCTGAATCCAATAAACTAAGGTTCCTAGACTCTGGTATCACTTGAACTTTATGTAGTGACATAAAAGTGGATCTAGTTTTAGTTTATAGTCTAAATGGTCTATAATATAGGAACAAGGTTAGACACCTTATTCTAGAGACACAATGGATGTAGCCCACTGTGTATTTGATACAAACAATATGGACCTAAATCGTTCATGGAGAGACATGCTGTAAGTCGTTATTTTTCTCTCTTTTATTCACTGTAATGTTTCTTAAGTGGAAAAGCATGTTTGAATTTGAAACCATTTTTAAATTCCCTAAAGGTTCAAAGTTAGAAGGTCGTTAGGGTGTTGTCCATTGGAGTTAAGGTCACCTTGATAAGCTTTTGGTAAGGTTTAGGGTAATTTTTAGTATGTTTCTTGGAGTTCTTGAATACCAATTTAGTTTTATCATGAAATCGATGTTATCCAAATTGTTTTGCATGAAAGATTGAAGATTTGGAGGAGTTTGAACTACTATCTAACAGCCTTAAGATTGTTTGGACAAGTTTGTGTAAGTTATTAAGTTATTGACCCGTTAGATTGACATTGAGATTGTCAATAGATCTAAATCTTTTAAATTATTGATATTGTGGATAAGAGCATATTGAAATGAAAGATCCATTAAGTTTGACTTAAGTTTGGATACTCATTTTGTTAAGAATCTAGATTTGAAATTTAATGGTCTGAATGTGAAAATTTAGTCTAAACTAAGACGATTTGAGAATATTCCAATTTAAAAATAAGGGATGAGAATTTAGGGTCTTTAGAAGCATAAGTAACTCGAGTTGACCATATGAAGTAAATTATGGATGGTTGGGTTATCTGCCATATAGAAAATAACTTATTAGCCTTATAAACTATTATTTTTAAGGTCAAACAGAATTGGGGAGAGCTTATAATACTAAGGGATCAAGCTACTGACTGTGAGTGGTTTATTCTAAAACTTTTCACTTAAATCTAAGTGTTGTTTTGCTACATGACATGTTTGGAAAATACTTGGCATGAACTATTTTTATAACTAGTTGTCATTAATATTTCATCGTTGCGCTTAGTTTTTCTTGTTGTTACGAATGTGTATGGCTTGAACTTTTAAAATGTGTTTCAAATCATATTTGGTTTTTTTAAAAATCGAGTTATGCACTGTTTATGAAAAAGAAAGTGGTGATTTACACCTAGGCTATATGCGGATGTGTTTCTGTAGCATCAACTATGGTTGTCAGGGGATTCTGGGGCTGAAAGAGGACATAACCCGAGATTCGAAAACCTGAACCTAGGTGAGAACTAAAAAAAGTTACCAAACGAGATCCAAATTATTAGTTCCTTGAAAGTTTAACAAACGACTAAAAAATATTTTATCACTTAAAATTGAACAGTAAAAACACATAATCTAACACATAAAAAAAGGTGAGAATCTTGCATTACATGTTACATTCGAATGCAATGTCTCCCAATATTAAAGCATCATGGCATGAGTCGCATAACCTTTATTTTATTATTACAAATATTCATTTTCCAGACTACTCACATCCTATGGTTATAAATTACGGTTGGAAAGTGGGAATTTTGAACGGTCCTGATCGCGAGACTAGATAAAGCGAAGTAGAATCAAACGCAGGGGATAAAAAGAATGTGGACTTAGGAAGTCGTGCAGACGTGGCAAATAAAGGGCATGCCATGTTGTCCAATTAAGAGACAATTAGTGAGCTCCACGTTGGTCTGAGCAAGTGGGACCCACTAATCATCCACGTAGACAACTTATTGAATGGACAATGATTGGTGGGATTTTTTTCTTTTATCGAGATTTCAATGTACGATCTCTTGGTTGAGAACAATTATGTTAGAGTATTGCTGTTAACTAGTTTTAATTCATGCCAATATCATTAATTAATCCAAAATGGTTGCACATTATTATAATTCATAAAACACATTTGTTTAGGTTGAATTTGAGTTTTTAACTGAACAATGTTACTCTGAATTTCGCTACTGGTAGTATAATTGGTTGGTATTTCTATCTAAGTGTTTTGTTAATTCTACTCAAAATTGACGTGACATATATTTTCTGTCATCAAATATTTTTCGTAATATATATTCTCCTTCTTATTCTACTTGCTTCCTCCCTTTCCCAACTTCTTCCTCCTTCTTGTGGCTGCCACTTTTGCTAACAGTTGTATTATTTGTCACTATCATTGTAAAGGGGCGGATTTATAAAAGGACAAAGGGACACGTGCCCTCCTCACATCGTGTTGGTATACACATACATATTATGTTTTCTATTAAATATGAAATTAAATGTACTTTTTTAAAAAAAGCTAAAACTTCATTGCTTGGTTTGTTGGCCAAGGTAATAGTTCATGTACATCTTATCTTCAAGGTTCAAATCTTTACTAGTGCAGTTGTTTTCTTTATATATATAATTCTTTAATACATTTGTAATTAGTTGGAAAACTTAATTTCAATTTTATTTTTGTGTAACACGTTTAAACTTGTTTTGGTAACTATTTAAACCTTGTTTGTTAACCATTTTGTTTTTTTTATTTTGTTTATTTTTAATTTTTAAAATTAAGACTATAAATAATATTTCTACATCTAAACCTTTTATATTGTTATCTACTTTTTATCGATGATTTACAAAATCAAGCCAAAAATTGAAAACTATAAAAGTTGGTTCTGTTGAACCATTTCGTTTTTTTTTTAAAATTAAGTCTATTTCCTTTCTATATCTCACAATGATTTGCATCTTTCTTAAATGCAATGATTGAATTATTAGTCAAATTCCAAAAACAAAATCAACTTTTTGAGAAAGCTATTTTTTTTACTTTTCAAATTTTGGCTTGATTTTTTAAATTATAGGTAGAATGTAGATACCAATAGAACAAAATTGGTGGTAGAAGTAGTGTTTATAGGCAAAAATTTCAAAAATAAAAGGGTTACCAAACGAGACTTTGACTTTTAAAAACTTCTTTTTATTTTTGACATTTAGCAAAGATTTCAACTCTTGTACTTAAGAAAAATGCAAATCATTGTAAGAAAATCAAAGAAAGTATACTTAATTTTCAAAAATAAAAAATGAAATGGTTACCAAACGGGGTCTTAACTATTAGTTTTTAGTTTTTAAAAATTAAAACATATAGGAGGTGTTTGGGGTAAGGAATGAGTTATTATAGTCCTAGGTTATTATAATTGAGTTATAATAGTTTGTGTTTGGGGTGTAGATTATTTTAGTTTAGGTTTGAATAGTATGTGTTTGTGGTGTAGATTATTTTAGTTTAGGTTTGAATAGTATGTGTTTGTGGTGTAGATTATTTTAGTTTAGGTTTGAATAGTATGTGTTTGTGGTGTAGATTATTTTAGTTTGAGAAGTAAATAGTAAACATTGTCGCAAGTAATAAAGAAATGTTGAATGTCAAATAATAAAAACTGTAGCAAATAGTAAATACTGTAGCAACTTGGAGGTTTTGAAATAATGTTTAGTGTAGTTATTTGAAGATTTTTAAATAGTATTTCCTGTAGCTAGAGGTGGTTATTATACCTTGCATACTCCTCGCTCCAGATGGCCCCAAAAATTTTATTTTCACATATAAATTTTTTGCTTTATTTACTTTACTAATATTTTTTCATAAAAAAAATGTCAACTACGAATTATTAGACAAAAACTAATCTAGTATATATTTTTCAAAGTTTAAGAACTACATATATGACATAAATTTAGAAGTTAATGGACTAAAATTTTACACTTATATAAAGTTGTGCCCCCGAACATGAAATTCTAGATCAGCCATTGTTTGGATGCTAGCTAGTTATGTTTGCTTTGACAATATTATCTTATTTGAATATCATTTCGATGCGTCCAAAATTATACTTATATAAACTTGTGTTCCCCTTACATAAAATCCTGGATCCGCCACTGCCATTGTTGACGTTTTTTCCTCATCTTTTCTTTTGTTTTTTCTCCATATTTTTTCTCCTTTCTCCCTTCTGTGAACTATCTTTTGAAAAAGAGTGTAGTTCGATTAACCAGGAAATATCTAGTTAGCAGTGACACTAATAACTTGAATTATAACTTAGGATGCAGTAACATGTAATTTAAAGAACACAAAAAACTTGGTAACCCAGTTCGGTGGATACCACCTACGTCTGGGGGGCCTATATCCCAATTAAAAACTATAATTTGATATTCAACAAGAGTCCCGCAAACTTACAAAATAACAATGATAAACTAACATTCTCTAAACATAACTTACTTATCATACAAAAATAGATTTTAGATCGTCCGAAATCATCATGTCGCAAGTTTATCTTGTATCTTCAATCTGTAGGCTCCCTTTGAAAATATACTTGAGATACAGTAAGAGTTAGGCTCCCTCGAAACCATTCAACTCTTGTCGTCATTGAGTCATTGTTAGGATAATCAACAACGCATTCTGTAGAACACAACATTCACCTTATATTGGAAATATTAACGCATAATCTCAATACCTTCTTGTTTTTAGATTTTTTTGTTTTTTTTGTATGTTTTCGCACACCTTACTCTTCCGAAGATCACACACACACACCATAGAATTATCTTGAAAGATAATCCTATGGTGTGTGTGCGCACGCTAAACCCCTAATATTAAGAATATCTTTTAATAAAATATTAAGATTCTCCAAATAAGCAGCTAAAATATCTCAACCATTTTTCAAAGAAAATATATTCAAAGAAAATTAATTCATGAAAATAATAGATTGAGATAATTCAAAAAGTAATATTGTCTAGCCAATCAAAACTTAACAGACTCCCCCTTTGGCAGATAATATTTCTTTTTGGCAACCATACACTAATCTATCAGTAAGATATCAATCCATCAATCATTCACATATGAGAAATCCCTTGGAACATCATATATATATATGTTAGTCCAAAAACAACACAACACTTTCAATAAAAAAACTAAGCAGGTCATCATCAAGTTCAAGAGTCATTCTCCCCTTGGGTGCTAAAAGAAAAATGAGGGTAAGGGAGGAGCTATACCATAAGTAGAAGTACCGTTTGTGATGGAATTAAACCCTACAGAGTAATCACCAATGAGTCCATAGTCAATCGCCTATTAGCAAGGGTGTGAATAACGCCACTCAACAATTGAGACTCAGATGTAAGAATATGCAAGACCTTGTTTTCCAAGGCATGAGGAATCAATAGACCACCATCAGGAGTCTGAATGTCATAAGTAGGACCAATATCCTAAAAAATTGGAGCTCTCGTGGAATGGACAATATCAGAGACATGCGCCCTTTGAAATAAAAGCTGACTCAGTTGGAGCACCTTAGGAGAAGGACCGGAAAGATCCTGAGCCGTGAGTACATTAGGATGTTGAGATATCATCAACCCACACAATAGACAGAGAAAACAAATAGGAATTTTCAACCCAAAAGGCTCAACAAGTCGAACCAGCTGAGACAAAACAAGCTCCCCCATGTTAATCGTAACACTCGTGCCAATTTGATAGATCAGGTGACCAAGAGCAGTAGATACACTGGAGGCATGAGTAGAAGGAATCCAATTAGCAATGTCAATCTTGTGAAGAATGACATACTTAACATTTAATGCAGCAGCTGATAAGTGTTCAGAAGGGGCTAGGAAGTTATAGTTCCACTAGTCAACTCTGTAGCCAAAGCTTCAAAGGAAGGAGGCTGAGTTGAAGTCTCAGACACACATTAACATCACATAAACTCATAGGTTTTTTCATAACAAACCGTCCTAACATAGCATCACATAATCATTCAATCAACTCATCAAAAACTCAATTAATTCAGCTCATCACATAATCATTCTTACTCTGGATCCGGTAGTAAACCCGTTACCTCAAATTATTGAAAATTACTTGGCTTGAAATTTAATCCTCAATCCGAACCCTAAACATATTCAATTTTAATTAATAATTATCCTTTAAAATTATTAATTAAAATCATCTTTAACTCTTTTAATCTTACCAATTCCGTCGTCGAAAACTCCAATTCCAATTAATTCGTAGAAAACTCTACGAATTAAATCCAACAATAATCTTCAAATCCAACCTTAAAAACCAAGCATAAACACCCAATTAATCTTAATTAATTCTTTAATGGGTATCCAAAACCCAAGTTAAAAAAGCTCAATATCCTTTACCAAGCTCACCAAAATAAAACAGTGGAGGTGTTAAGGCATAAAATATTCTGTAATTATTTTGTACAATTATGTATTTATTTACCTTGATCTGATTTATGCAAATATGTCAAGTTTTGATTATTTTCCATATGTAATAATTCTCAATCATTGGCCTTTATCATTGGCCATTGATTGAGAGTTACCAAGTTTGTACTGGTCTGGCCTATTATAAAATCCTTTCTCTTCTCCTGGCATGATACAAGCCGAGAAGTAACGTTATCAATACTTTGGGTGCAAACCTTTTCTTGGTATCAGAGCTAGAAAAGCTATGACTCAAAATCCTTCAATGTCAAACATTGAAGAAACTCCTAAATCTGAGAGAGCAGCAATGACTAACCTCTCCTTCTCCTCGTTGAAAAATCCATCTACCCAAACCAACCTTCAAACTACAACACTGAATACTCTGAACTTCAGCAACCTTCTTAGTTCCTCTTTAAACTTAAAGTTAGATGATGGAAATTATCTCTTGTGGAAATCCACGATTCTTGCACTCTTACGAGGACAACGTTTAGATGGATTCGTTCTTGGATCGAAACCCAAACCAGAAGAAAGAATCCCACTGTAAACAGACCCCACTGTGATTATTCCGAACCCAACATTTGAAGATTGGATGGTCAAAGATCAATCCCTGCTTGGTTGGCTACTTAGTTCCATGCAACCAACAGTTGCAAGTTCATTCTTAGAACTTACATCAGCTTCAGATGTTTGGAAATGAGTAGAGGAGTACTTTGGGACTGTAAACACATCCCAGATCAATCAACTTCGCTATACACTGCAACACACAAAGAAAGGCGCAAAGAAACTGGATGAATTCTTGGCTCAAATGAAGCAGACTGCAACCAAAGTAAATATTGCAGGTGAAAGTGTGTCGAATCACATTATTGCAGGACTTGAAGCTGAATATCTCCCAATCACATGCATGATTAACGAAAAAAGTGATTGGACGTGGCAAGAGTTTCGTGCTATCATGCTTGCATTCGAAAGCCAACTTGAGAATCTCAACATAATCCCCAAGTCTATTGAAATATCCAACCCAAGTGCAAATCTTGCATCAAGCAAATCTCAAGGAAATAATTTTGGAAGAGGCAGAAACCCATCCAACAGAGATTTTGGGTACAACCAAAACCGTGGAGGAGAATATGTGAACAATCACAATCGTGGAGGAAGAGGAGGAAAAGACAGAAACAATGGAAGATCCTCTAATAAGCCCACATGCCAGGATTGTGGAAAATATGGACATTCTGCAGCTTACTGTCATCATCGTCACAACAAAGAATATATAGGCTCATCCAACCACCAAAATAATGGAAGCCACAACAAGATGAACGCCTTCATAGCAACTCCTGAAGTGGTGACTCACCCAATGTGGTATGCTGATTCTGGAGCTACTAATCACAGCACACCGGAGCTTGTAAATCTAAATCAAAGAACTGAGTATCATGGTAATGAATCTCTTGCAGTAGGTAATGGTAACTTGTTGAAAATTGAGCATGTTGGTAACTCTTCTTTCATTCCAAAAACAACACCTACAAAAACCTTACACTTGCAAAACATTCTCCATGTTCCAGATTTAACTCAAAATTTACTTAGCATCTTAAAATTAACAAAAGACAATAACGTATTTGTTGAGTTTCACTTTGATAAATGTTTTGTGAAGGACAAAGCAACCAAGATGGTGCTGTTGAAGGAAGAGTTAAAGATGGTCTCTACCACATGAAGCTACCTACGAGAATCAATTCTCAACTCACCATTCATTCAAAGCCAGACGGATTTCAACCATGTGTTTTTTCTTCCAAGTCCAATATTATGTACCCAAAAGTTTTTCTTTCTATGTCTGAGTCTATTTTAGAAGTTTGGCATAGGCGTATGGGGCATCCCTCACTTCGAATCCTTCGTCAAATCCTAAAGTATCGTAATTTTGAATTTTAAAATAAATGAAAAACCCTTCTTTTGCGATTCCTGTCAACTTGGAAAATCTCATGCACTTCCTTTCGATCGATCAACTTCACATGCCTCCAAACCTCTTGATTTAATTCATACCGACCTATGGGGTCCTGCGCCACACCCAACCAATGAAGGATATCGTTTCTACATTTCATTTTTAGATGATAGCACTCGATTGACTCACATATATCCTCTTCGATCAAAAGGTGAGGCCCTTAGGTTCTTTCTAGAATATAAACAACTAGTTGGAAACCAATTTAGCTCTAAAATTAAAACTCTTCGAGCAGATTGGGGAGGAGAGTTTCGATCCTTTGTCACACATCTTAAAACCTTTAGGATTATTTTCCAACACCCATGTCCACACACTAGTTCCCAAAATGGTCGCATCGAAAGAAAACATCGACATATTGTTGAAATGGGCCTCACACTTCTTGCCCAAGCTTCTATGCCTCCTTCTTTCTGGTGGCATGCTTTCTCCACTGTTGTATATCTCATCAATAGTCTTTGGCCGTCTTCCAGATTATAAATTTCTCAAGGTTTTTGGTACAACATGTTTTCCTTGTCTACGCCCCTATCAAGCTCACAAGTTTCAATTTCACTCTGAAAAATGTGTCTTCCTTGGTTACAGTGAGTCGTAGAAGGGCTACAAATGTCTAAGTTCCAATGGTCGCCTTTATATTTCCCGTTATGTCGTGTTTCATGAGCTTGACTATCCCTTTGCCTGTGGGTTTCAACTCTCCAAAAAGACCACATCTATTTTTCCCCAACCCGCTCCTGTATTTTCTCCATATGTTCTCATCTCCCTGACTCAATTACCCAATTTATTTTCCACCACTAGCACCAACATTTCACATAGAGACTCCTCTTCAACATCTCATCCAACAACATCATCTATGGTGGCTACACCTTCTTCAAAAACTCAAGGTTTGACTTCTCCTTTACCTCAAATTTCTTCTTCATCCACCACTTCCATCATTCCATCCTCACCTACATCTACACGTAACACAGTTCACCACCCTCCCCTCTTGACCCAACTCAAGCACCAACAACATCCCCTACAAATCATCCTCCAACATCCACGACCATTAGCACTCAAAACCATTCACAAGCTCCATTGTCTACCCATCCCATGCAAACCAGAAGCAAAAATGGTATCTTCAAACCAAAATCTTACTCTTCCACTGCCAAATCCCTCCCATTACCACCATGCTCAATTCCAACAGAACCCAAAACTGCAAAAAATTGCCTTACAATACCCCGAATGGAAACAAGCCATGGATAGTGAACTACAAGCACTTTACTCTAACAAAACTTGGTGTTTGGTCCCATTTCAAGAATCCATGCACGTTGTCGGCTGTAAATGGGTATTCAAGACTAAACTCAAGTCTGATGGAAGTATTGAGCGACATAAAGCTAGTTTGGTTGCGAAAGGCTTTCATCAGCAACCAGGTATTGACTACAGCGAAACTTTCAGTCCTCTATCAAAAGCTCCCACCATTCGCATTATTTTGTCTTTGGCTATGCACTTTGGATGGTCAATTCGACAACTTGATATTAATAATGCATTTTTACATGGATTTCTCCAAGAAGATGTGTACATGACACAACCTGAAGGTTACGCGAGTTCAAAATTTCCTCATCATGTTTGTAAATTACTCAAAGCAATTTATGGCTTAAAGCAAAAACCACAGGCTTGGTATGATCGTCTCAAACATTTTCTCATTGGATGGGGTTTTCTTAACTCTCAAGCAGACACATCATTGTTTTATTATCATCATGGTGGAAATACTCTTTTGGTATTAATTTATGTGGATGATTTCTTGGTCACTAGCATTAATGACACACATATATCCTCTTTCATCGCAGCCTTGCATTGTCAATTTTCTCTTAAAGACTTGGGACCTCTCCACTACTTTTTGGGTATACAATTTTCTCGAACAGATAAGGGACTATTTCTCAACCAAAGTAAGTATATCAATGAGCTTCTTCATCAGCTTGACCATCAAAATTTAAAACCCAGCCGCACACCAGCTAATGTCAGTCCCACTTTTTCTGCATTCTCGGGCGAAACTCTAATAAATCCAACTGAGTATCGTCGTGCTATCGGTGCTCTTCAATATCTCACCAATACTCGTCCAAATATTAGTTTTATTGTAAACAGACTAAGTCAGTTTCTCCAACGCCCCACAGATATCCATTGGCAAACAGTCATAAAGGTACTTCGCTATTTTAAAGGTACTATTTACCATGGTCTTCTTCTTCGATCAGGTAGTGCACTAAACATCACTGCCTACTGTGTCACACCCTCTCCCAGACCCCCTAACCCTAGCCTAGGAGACGGCATGAAGCCAGTGAATCTCGTCCTTACCTTGACGATCCTCACTGACTATCTTAAC
>JBBPDJ010000017.1:5897775-5910413 GCA_037974625.1 Cucumis cinereus
TAAATTAGTTAGAGTTTTTATTAATTTAATTTTAAAATTATCTAATTAGTTTAACTTGGGCATATTTATTAAAAAGTAATTAAACCCTATTCACCCCCCTTCTAGGGTTGCCATATTGGTCCAACATTATGGACATTTCCTTCTTCTTCTTATTCTTGTTCTAAAAAATTGAGAAAACCCTTTTCTTTTCCATGAAGGACCGACGGAGCTTCCCAACTCAGCCTCTCTTTCAAATCTTCTCACACCTCTTTCTCCCTCCACTGAACGTCGGCTACTTTTCATCTGCAAAATCATCGTCAAGCATTGACCTTCGACGACAGTCTTCTCCTTCGTCCATCATCTCTCACTTGTCGGCCCTTTTCTCATCGTTTGATTCACTTAAAAATGACCAGTACCAACGTGCCGCCGTCGATCTAAGTTGTCGTCACTCTTCTGACATCGCCCCTACTAACAACGTGCGTGGCAACCTGCTGGTGATCAAGCTAGCCGTTGTTTGTTTATTCTCTTTCAGATATACCATTTAGAGTAAGATTCTTACGATTTGGAGTTGTTGCAAGTTTTTTTAATACCAAGGGCTTGAGTTTAACAATTCTTGTTTTGTTTTGGTGTTAGAACCGAACTTCTAGAATGTTTTAGTTGCGGTACAGCCGGCGAGAAGTGAATATTAAGTGTTTTGGCATAAAGTTATGTAAGATTCTAAGCTCCATGGAGTGGTCTTGAGTACCCATTCGATTTTAGTGCTACTATTAAATAACCCATGACGTTGAATGCTAGTTTTCAAAATTAGAAGGTCGTTAAAGGTGTTATCCATAAAAATCAATGTTACTTTGATAAGTGTTTTTCTTGAAGTTTGTTCTTGCCCATTTAGTTTTTGCATGAAATTTATGTTACCCCTATTTGACTTGAAAGATTTAACTCTTGGAGAACTTAGAATGATTATCTAAAGCGTGTATGGCTATTTAGACAAGTTTGGATAAGTTCTTAACGTTATTGATCCGTTACATTGATATTGAGTTGTTTATGGATCTAAATCACTAAAGTATGGATTTTGGGTATAACAGCGGATTGATAAAAAATACCTATTAAGTTGGATGCTCAATTAGTTAGGGATATAGAATTGAAACTAAGACAAGTTGAGAATACTTCAATTTAAGAATGAGAGATGAGAACTTAAGGACTTTAGAAACATGAAAATAGCTTGAATTGATACTATAGAGTGTTTGGATCTAGTTGTGCAGCTTGCCATGTGAGGATAACTTAATGACCTCGGTCATTGTTTATAGGTCGCACCGAAGTTGGAAAAGCTTATAATCTCGGGGGATCGAGTTATTGACAGCGAGTGGTTTCTTTAAGTATTTTGACTTATGTGAGTAATGTTTTTAAAAGTTATCTTCATTGTTCTTGCATAAGATTTCTACAATGTTGGCATGTTTTGCATAATGGAACTATGGTTTTAGAAATGCCTTGATTTGTGATTCTTAGTGTTCGTAAATATTTTTGGTTTGGATTTATGATAATGTGACTAAATCTTGATTTTGCTCAAGCATGTTTTATATGAGCAAAGATTTCAAAAGTATTATTCATTAAGCAAGTGTTCTGATGGTTAAAGATTGGAATAAATAATTGGAAACATGGGTTTGATGACAAGGTTTTGAAAGTGATTTAATGAAATGTGTTTTTGAACATGGTTGGTTCCTAAACATAAAATATGTGACTTTATGGAAATGAGTTGGTGATTACCCGTAGGCTACGTGAATGTGTTTCCGTAGCACCATCTATGATCGTCACGGGATTTTGGGACTGAAAGAGATCATGACAAGAGATCCAAGAGCCTGAGCCTAGATGAGAAATTGATGGAGATCTTGAGTTTGGCTTCGGGCCTAGATTTAAACCATAGAGGGTGGCTCTATGTGCATATAGGACTATGGATATCGAGGATGTGAATATGTGTTTGGATTTTCACTATGGTAAAAGCTGAATACACGTGAGCTCCGGTTGGCTGCATGTTCTTTGAGGATATAGGGCATGCACGAGCTATTCTCAACCGTGTATTTGATACGTTCTACTATGATTGACTGACACATGTAGATGTGATGTTCAGATTGTCACCATGGTAGGAGTTTAATACGAGTGAGCTCAGTTTGGCCGCATGTGCCTTGAGGATATAGGACATGCATGAGCTATTTCGACCATGTATTTGGTACGTCCTACTGTGATTGACCGACATATGTGGATGTGATGTTTGGATTGCAGCATGGTAGTGACTGAATATACGTGAGCTCAATCTGACCACATGTTTACTGTGGATATCGATCATGTGTGAGCTATTCTCGACTGTGTATTTAGTACGTTCTCATATGGTTGACCAATAATCGATATAGACCAAATGGTAAATATGGGTGAGCTAAGTCTGGTCGTATGTTTGCGTCATTGATTACAATATGTGTGAGCTACTCATGGCCCTATATTTGCCATAGCTTTTGAAGTTGATATGGATATGGATTAATTGGTTAGTCCTTAGTGGAGTATACACACAGTTAACGAATATTGATTAATGTGGTTAATGAGTTTAACCAATTAATCTTATATTGTTGTAGCTTCTAATTTGTAGGTCTATAATGTCCCCTTTCTAGCTCGTAAAAGGTAATGAGATTAATATATCTTGAATATAATTTGAAATGTTCAAATTGACTTAGGAAATTAATATAATGTATGGTGAGACATTATAATATAAAGTTTATATCTTAATTAAACTTTATAATATAATTTTGGATGTGTTTCAAAATTAGATTATGAGAAATTAAAATATTTTAATAAATTCAAGTATTATTTTAATATGAACTAGATTCATATTAAAACTATAAATTAAATGTGTATATGATACACATTAAACTATAGGTTATGAGAGAATATTATATTTGAATAAGAATTAAATTAAATATAAAATACTTAATTTAGTAATTAATTAATTGGAGAACTAATTAATAGTTTAGTTTAATTAAATTTGATTTAATTAAATTAAATTAAATACTAAGGGTTATGAAAGAGATTCATGGAATATTAATTAAATGTGTTTTAATTATTAATCTAATTTTAATTTATTGAAATTAAATAACTGTGGAAAACGTGAGGTTCAGCTACATAATCACACATATCTATCTAACCTCCTTTTCTTGTAGAACAAGAGTGAAGATCAAGAAAAGGTTTCTTGTTCTACAAGAAAAAGAGGTTATAAATAGTTATTTTCGGTGTTTTGAAAAAACAAGAAAAAAAAAAGAAGAGGTTCACATCAAAGAATTTTTCTCTCTTCAATTTTCTCTAAAAAAAAATAAGTCCAAAAAAAGGTTTCCACAAACCAAACCTCATCCACTCAGAGGATAGGAAAGGTTCCAAGTGGTGGTGGACTAACATTTGCTGATTTGTAGATTTAGAGTCGACAACGAAAGCAAGTTTTAATTTCTTCTAGAATTGTCTCAAACAAACTTATATCGATAAAATGTTGATTCGATATTCGATGCAAAACTCTGAAAAGGGTTTATTACCTTTCAGGCACAGGGTTCACTTGTCTAAGGAACAATGTCCTAAGACACCTCAAGAAGTTGAGGATATGATACTTATTCTCTATGCCTCAACTATGGGCAGCTTAATGTATGTATGCTCTACACTAGACCAGACATATGTATGTAGTGGGAATAGTCATTAGGTACTAGTCCAATCCAGGGACAGACCACTAGACAACGGTTAAAATTATCCTCAAGTATCCTACGAGAACGAGAGACTACTTGCTTGTGTATAGTCCTAAGGATTTGATCCTTAAGGGATACACTGACTCTGATTTCCAAACTGATAAGGATTTTAGAAAATGCACATCAGAATCAGTGTTCACACTGAACGAGGGAGCTGTCATAGCATTAAACAAGGATTCATTGTAGACTCCACTATGGAGGCTGAATATGCCGCTGCTTGCGAAACAGCAAAAGAAGCAATTTGGCTCAAAAAGTTCCTGCATGATTTGGAAGTTTTTCTAAACATGAACTTGTCTGTCCCACTATTGTCCCTGTCACTCTGTATTGTGACAACAGTGGGACAGTAGCCAAGTCTAAAAAACCTCACAGCCAAAAACAAGGGAAACATATAGAGAGGAAGTATTACTTGATACGGGCGATTGTGCAACGAGGGGATGTGGTAGTCACCAAGATTTTTTTGAAGTACAACATTGTTGATCCATTTACGAAGACTCTCACGGCTAAAGTGTTCAAGGGTCATCTAAAAAGTCTAGGTCTGCGAGATATGTACATTAGGGTCACCTTATTCTAATAACACTATGGATACAGATCACTTTGTATTTATGATACAAACACAATAATCCAACGTATTCGTGTAGGTGACACGCGAGTGAGGGTATTCCTATGCAATGAGTTTTAATAAGACTGGACCACGAAATAGTAACCACTAGATATAACTCTATTGACTAAATAAGTTTCTATTTCAGTAGGATGACCTAGGCAACTTAATCTTAATCCTGAATATATTATGAACTCCTATTCACGAGAGATTATCCTTTGATTTGTATGGGTGAGAGTGTCCATATTTCTTACTCAATAAGCCTACCATTTTGAGGTCAAGATGGAATTCACTCATTTCCGACTTTAGGATAAGTAGATGGGCGTTCCCTTAAATGGTGTCTCCAGGACTTGAACAAAGGGTCCTACCCTCTCTATGTCACGAGAGGGATTTTGATTTATTGGTTAAACAATAAATAGGTTGTTCATTAAAGAAACACCGGTATTTAAGGACTGGAAGTGATCGAGGGGTAAAACGATAATTTGACCCAACTGGTGTTACGGACACTTGTGAAGGACTAACTTGTTGTTATTGGTCTATATCCCTGGACACAAAAATATATCTACAGTGACAAGAGTTCAGTTGCGAGTCTTTAGTGGAGTGTACACATATTTAACGAATATTGATTAATATCGTTAATGAGTTTAGCCAATTAATCTCATATCGTTGTACCTTCTGATCTGTAGGTTCATAAGGCCCTCTTTCTACCTCATAAAGGGTAATGAGGTTAATATATCTTGGTTTAATTTGAAATGTTCAAATTGACTTAAGAAATTAATATAATGTATGGTGATACATTATAATATAAAGTTTATATCTTAATTAAACTTTATAATATAATTTTGGATGTGTTTCAAATTTTATGAGAGATTAAAATATTTGAATAAGTTCAAGTATTATTTTAATATGAATTAAATTCATATTAAAACTATAAATTAAATGCGTATATGATAAACATTAAACTATAGGTTATGAGAGAACATTATTTTTGAATTTCATTCAAATAAGAATTAAATTAAATGTAAGATATTTAATTTAGTAATTAATTAATTTCAGAATTAGTTAATAATTTAGTTTAATTAAATTTGATTAAATTAAATTAAATTAAATATTAAGGGTTATGAGAGAGATTCATGGAATATTAATTAAATGTGATTTAATTATTAATTTGATTGAAATTAAATATTTGTGAGAAATGTGAGATTCAGCTACGTAATCTCAAAGATCTCTCTAACCTCATTTTGTTGTTCTTCAAGAAAAGGTTTCCTATTCTACAAGAAACCCTAAACCCTACAACCCTAAACCCTAAACCTTTAAGAAAAGGTTTCTTGTTCTACAAGAAAAAGAAGTTATAAATAGTTCTCTTCAGTGTTTTGAAAAATAAGAGAAAAAAAAAAAAAAGAGAGAGTGTTCACATAGAAAGATTTTTTCTTTCTTTTTCTCTCTTCAATTTTCTCTAAAAAATCATCAAGTCCGAAAAAGGTTTCCACAAATCATACCTCATCTATCCGAAGGATAAGAAAGGCTCCAAGTGGTGGTGGCCTCACTGTTTGTTGATTTGTAGATTCAGAGTCGACAACGAAAGTAAGTTTCAATTTCTTATGTGTAATTTCAGTTTATATTAAAAAGCATGCTTAGCCTTTAAGATTATTTTTACAGTAATTGTTTCTATATTATAATTTTTCCAATGTAATGGTATTTTTATTTTTTCAATTAAATTTGAGTAATTGTTCTGTAAAGTCTTCCGCTGTGTAAGGGCTCTCATCCCTTCAGTCATGAACTCTGAGCATGCATTTTGGTTTGTATATAGTAGTGTAAGAGTTAGTGAACAGTCAAATGTTTGTCTAGTAATGGTTAAACTTTAGACTTATGTGTATTAAGGTTGTGTACATATTGTTCTAAGTTCTAAACTTCAGTTTGGTTAATATTATAAGATCTGTTGTTGTGCTTAATAGGCATATATGGCTATTATGTATGTTTTCTTCAGATAGTTCTTATGTTTTAGTTAGTAGCTAAGTAAGCTGTCAGTGAGTGTCATTGAGAGAAGACTTGTGCTTGTTGACTTCCAACCACCTCTTAGGCTTAGAGAAGAGAGTTTGGGAGAGGGTGTGACACCATGGATATAACCAATCAACAATGAGTTGACACTTCACAATTGCTCATAACTTGCTGAGCTAAAATACTATCTTACCCTTGTAGTTACATCTGATTCCTTAAATACCACTTATCCATCTAATGAACTAGTTTATAGTCCAACTATAAACTAACACCTCTCGAACCAGTGAGGGGTTCATGCCTCATTGTTTAAGACACTTAATCAGATATTATGAGAACAATCATCTACTATCCCAAGGAACGAGAAAGACTGAATTTCATCTTGTATAGTTGTGTTCTCATCTCCTTACTCAGACAAATTCTCAAAACGGTAGGCTTGTTGAGTCGACTATCATGACCCCTCTCACCCATACAGATCAAAGGATCGTTAACATAACAGGAGTTTACAACTTACTCAAGATTAAGGTCAAGTCTCTTATGGTCATCCTAGTGAAATATTGGTTCCTTCAAGTTACGGTGTTATAAAGAGAAATCAATTATTTTGCGGTTTGATTTATGTATAAACTCTTTTGTACGTGATACTCCCACTCACATGTCTTTATATGAACAATACGGTTCATATTTTTTGTAACATTTACATCCCATGTAACAATTACAAAGTGCACCGATCGTAGTGTTAGTAGGATAATGCATCCAACCTCCAGCCATTTACTGTAGACCTTTTAGGTTATAACTTGAACATGAACCACTTGTATGTCAACCACATACTATTCAAGTAACATTAACCTTGGATCTTAGTTTTTTGGATTGAATTAATGATGTCTAAATGTCAAATAAAATACCTCTGGTTTATTAAATAAATAATTTGTGTTAATATAACTACAAACCACGCAATTTAGGACTCCAATTCCAATAAGAATAAGCTTTTAAATGAATTTGAAGAAAATTCTTTACCAGTATGTGAGTTTTGTCAAGAAGGAAAAATGACAAAAAGACATTTTACTGGAAAATGTTATAGTATAGGCGTAAGAAACCAAAATCCAACCATTTTGATTTGGTTCGGTCCGGTTCAGGTTTGTATTAAAATTGAGTCGAACAGAACTGATTCAGTAGAATTCGACTCAGTTCACCTGTTGCCCAACTCGACATGCAAGATTAGGTATTCTTCTCATTTGTTTTAGCTCCTCACCATTTTGATCTCTCTCCATTAAAATACAAAAAAATCTCTACTGGAATATTAGCTTCTAAATCTGATTTTGAAATCAAATGGTGATTTAATGAAATCAAATGGTGGAGTGATGCAAGAAAAATCATAATAACAAAAACAAAACTTATTTATGCTTCTTCTTTTTTTGTTGAAATAAAATGTTCTGTGAGTTGAGATTATGGATGGAAAGTAGTTTACACCTCTAAATTATAGAGTCAAAGAACCCTTGGAGCTTATACAGTCAAACCTTTATGGTTCGATGAGTAATACAAGTAGAGGAGGATTTGAATTCTTGTCACTTTTACTGATGATTATTCAAGATATGGAGATGTTTACCTAATGCAACATAAGTCTGACACACTTGAAAAAATTCAAAGAGTATAAAGTTGAAGTTGAAAATTTGATAGGTAAAAAGATCAAAACACTTCGATCAGAACTAGGTGGAGAGAATATGGGTATTGGATTCCAAAACTATCTGATAGAACATGGAATCACATCCAAACTCTCAGCATCTTGTACACCTCAACAAAATGATATATCATAAATGTGAAATACAACTCATTAGACATGGTTTGATCTATGATGAACTATGTTTCTCTTCCTATCTCATTTTGGGGTTATGCAGTGGACACTGCAACTTACCTCTTAAACCATGTTCCATCAAAAAGTGTTACTAGAATAAAATTTGAATTATGGAGAGGTCGTAAAAGTAGTTTACGACACCTCAAGAATTAAGAATCCCAGCACATGTGCTGGTCAAAAGTCCAAAGAAACTCGTACTAGGTTCAACATGGTGCCTAATTGTAGGTTACTCGAAAGAGATGAAAGGTGGTCCATTCTATGATCCAAAAGAAAATTAAATATTTGTATTGACAAATACTACTTTCTTAGAAGAAGACCACATAAAAGAACTTAAGCTCACAAGTCAAATTGTATTATAAGAACTTTCCAAAGAAACTTCTGAAATTAAACTTCAACAAGAGTTGTTAAAGAGACAACCACTTCAACAAGAGTTGTTGATGTTGCTTCATCGATTCAAACACATCATTCTCAACTTCTGAGAGAGCCTCAACATAGTGGGAGGATTGTAACCCAACTTACTCGCTATTTGGGTTTAACAATAAAGCAATGGTTGATGTAGACAAGATGAATGTATCAAAGCCATGGATAAAAAATGTAGTTTATGTACTCCAATTTTGTTTGGGAACTTGTGTAATTTTGTTTGGAAACTTGTGTATCAACCTGATGGGGTAAAACTTATAGGTTGCAAGTAGATCTACAAGAGGAATCGAGGTGTAGATGGAAAGGTACAAACCTCTAAAGCTAGACTTATAGCAAAGGGTTATACCCAAGTTGAAGGAGTGGACTATGAAGAAACTTTCTCACCTGTTACTATGATTAAGTCTATATGGATTCTTTTGTTCATTGCCACATATTATTTCTATGAGATATGACAAATGGATGTTAAGACTGTCTTTCTGAATGGTAATCTTGAAGAGCCTATCTACATGACCCAACTAGAGGGATTCATTGAATAAGGTAAGGAGCAAAAGGTTTGCAAACTTAATTGGTTCATCTATGGATTGAAACAAACATCTAGATCTTAAAACGTGAGATTTGATACTGCAGTCAAATCTTAAGGCTTTGATCAGAATGTTGATGAGCCTTGTGTCTACAAAAGGATCATCAACAATTTAGTGGCTTTCTTAGTGTTGTATGTGGATGATATTGTAACACCTCGATATTCACACCAAACAAAGGTCGTTACTTGAATAAAAACTTTATTTTAAAACCAAAAGCTCACAAAGTTTGACTTATTTTAATAAAGAAATAAATTTAAAACATTCTCTAGTAGAAAACAAAATGTTTCAAATAAATAGATAAAAATGATATGAAAACAATTTAGTCGGGGTCCCCTAGTCAAAACATAAAAAGAACTTATAAGTTTGAACAAAAAATGTCTAACAACAATTCAACATTCTAAAAACATCAAATCATAACAATTACTGCAGCGGAAGCATCATGTCAAAAATAGTCTCAAAGAGCGCATGGTCACAGATTCCTATTGTCCTTTGCTAGTTTCCTCTTACCTTTTCCTGAAAAATAAACATGGAAATGGTGAGTATAAAAATATCCACTAAAGGACCCACTGCTGAGCCTGCTAGGTAAACTGTTAACTTTCTATTAAACCTATACCTCGTGCCATATAGACTAGTGATTCGGTAGGAATGCCTATACCAGCTCAAATGCAAAGGTCATTCTAACGAATCTGTGGGAACACATGCAAAAATAACCTAGTGTATCGTGGAGACACATGTAATAAGAGTCCAGTAAACTCGTCCCACATACGAGATACACCATGGCTAATAGGTAAAGTTAACAGCTACCATAGTCCCAAAATATGCAATTGTAGTCCAAACATTCATAAGCACAAATATGATATTTAATTCAACACTGACATTCACAACCACATTACTCTTTATCCTGTTTTGCGGTTTTTCCATAGCAAACCATAAAGACATATCACCACACAAACTCATTGGTTTTTCCATAGCAAATCGTCCTAACATGTTCAATTTTAATTAACAATTCCCCATTAAAATTATTAACTAAAATCAACTTTAAGCTCTCACATAATTGAGCCAAGTCAACATAATTCAGTTAACTCAGCATATGTAACAAGCCAGTTTTCTAAACTGATCTGAGGTCGTTACTAAATAAAAACAATAATTTAAAACTAAGCTTATGAAAATTTCAAATCATTTTACTAAAGAAATTAAAAAGAAACATCCAAATCAACTTTATACAGAAAACCAAATGAATAAATCAATAAAAAAAATGTAAAACTTCTGATGTTCGGCCCTTAAATGAAACATGCAATTTTCATAAGTTAGAGAAAACATAAAACTTTTCAAAAATTTCTGAAAACATAACATCATCAAAACTACATCGAAAGCATCTGGTCATAATAGTCCCAATGAGCATGGTCACAGATTCTTCTTGTCCTTCACCAGCTTCCTCACCTTTACGTGAAAATATAAACATGAAAATGGTGAGTATAAAAATACCTAGTAAGGGACCCACTACTGGACCCGTTAAGTGAACTGTTAACCCACTATTAAACCTGTACTCTGTGTCAAACAATCTAATAATTTGGTGGGAACGCCCACACAGCCCAAATGTTAGGATCGTCCTAGCAAATAGGTGGGAACACATGTCAAAACAGTCTAGTGTATCGTCGGGACATATGCTACACAGACTTGTTAACCCATCCCACAAACGAAGTACAACATGACTAATAGATAAAGTTAATAGCTACCATAGTTCCAAAACATGCAATTTTAGTCCAAAACATTCATAAGCACACATATGAAGTTTAATTAAAAAAAAAAAATGAGAACCACAATCACCACACACATTTATCTGTTTTACAATTTTTTCATAGCAAACCATAAGAAAATATGGTCATACAACCTCATTGATTTTTCCATAGCAATCCGCCCGTGCCCTAACGGATCGTCACATAGCTATTCAGTTTATCTCAACATAGTTAACCCATTCCAATCGACCATAAATATATGAATGAAAATTTCGTCCCACATTCACATAACATAAGTATTATGCTTTACAGTTTTTTCATAACAAACTATAAACTCATAACATCGTATAGCTTATATGTTTTCAAACTGTCATAACATATTCAACTTTAATTAATAATTCTAATAAAATTTATTAATTAAAATTATCTTAGACTCATCTTATACACCATTAACTCACCACATCATCAATTAATTTAGCTATCATACACACCCTTATATAAGCATCCTACTCTCACATAACACCCTTATATAAGCATCCTACTCTCACATAACATCATCAGTCACATAACCTCTTACTGTCAAGGACGGTCAAAGATCCAATAGTAAATCCTTACCTCAATTTACAAAAAAAAATTCTCTTGACTTGAAATATAACTGCTTGATCCTAAACTTAAAACATTTAATTCATAATTTTTTCATAAAAATTATTAATTATTTTAACTTAACCTTTCAATAACACTCCTTAAATCAACTTATCAATTGTTCGTCGAAATTCAATCCAATTCGTAGAGTTAATTAATTACAAGAACGCTACCAAATTGTCCTTCAAATAAACAAGAATTAATCCTATTAATTATCAATTAAACTTCAAATTTTAGTGTCCAAAACCCAACTTGAAAACCCAAAAACTTACCCACGCCCCACCTAAACCAAACGGCAAGCGGCAACACGACACAATTCAGATCTGTCCGGTGGACAGAGGTAGAGCGGCGTGGGTTTCGTCTGACAGCTGGCCAAGACGTGCGACGGACGACAACAGTAAACCGTGACATCAGCTTTAGACTGGCAAATCAGGGTGCTTGACGGCGCACGGCGACAAAATGCACGAAGAGTTCGCGGCTTGCGTCGTCGGCGTGACGCGGCATCCGTCGAAACGATGCAGTGGTGGATGGCCGCTCGCATCGTGGTGCTACAGTCGGAAGACGGAGGGATGGCCGACGCAGAGGAGCAGTAGACGAGGAGCGGTGGGCGGCGGTCTTCCGAGGGGAGAATAAGAAGGGTTGAAAAAATAAGAATAATTCTTTTTATTTTCACGCATAACGAAATCATATATTTAATATTTATAATAATAATAATAATAATAATAATAATATTGTTATTATTCTTTTTCCTTTTCCAAATCAAATAAATCTTCTCTCCTCATTTAATTCGGAGTAATTTCAAGAATATAAACTTTTTTTAAAAAAATGACAAAAATGAGTTAGAGTTGAAAAGAAAAACAAAAGTGTGGTATTTATCCAAACTATTGTCAAAAGTAGGGTTGTTTTACTGTGCATAAAAGTCGTGTACCCGATACACGACTTTCATATGTCCAGTCACGCCCACGTGGAGCGTGGACGAGTTGACTAGATGAAAGAAGTCGTGGACCCCGTCCACGACTTTCACAAAAATAAATAATAATAATAATAATAATTAAAGAAATAATAGCAAAT
>JBBPDJ010000017.1:5916412-5973668 GCA_037974625.1 Cucumis cinereus
ATCCCAAACTTTTGTAAGTGTATCAAGTTTCATTTTTTTATATTTAGTTTGAAAACTCTGTGATAAGACATTTAATTCTTTCAATTAAACTTCTAAATTATTTCAAGTGAATCTATTAGAACTTTTATTAAGATTATACTTGAAAATTGTTAAAATATCAATTCTTGCATGTGTGTAAGTTTCTTCAAATGTCGAGTTAACAAAATGAACAATTATAATTTGCATGAACAATTTTTAAAGAAATCTTGTGTAAGTTGAGATGGTTAATTGATAAAATGATAGGTCTCCCATGATATTTATCAAAATAAATCATAATTGAGGGTTTAAATTGATATGCTTATGAAAGTCCTTAATTTTAAATTGATACAATTATTATTTTAGAGCTTTAATTGATCAACACCAAAGTTCAAGGGCATAAATTGATAACTGTCCAAAAAACTAATTTTGTTACGATGTGATCATCCTTAATTAGATTGTAAATTTAAATTATAGACTTGAGCCTCATATCTCATTATGATTATGGAACACTAGTAAACAACATTAAATGTAATCAAATGACACCGACATATCATACTACGTTGTTGGTAAATATGAACTAAGGCCAAGTTTACCCTGTAGAAACGCAGTAGAGCATCGAGAATAAAAAAAATGGACCTCATTTGATTATGTTATTATTATTTGGCAAAAAACAATATTTCTTTTCTCAATTATCTTATATTTATTTAAAATATAAGATTTAAGAAGATTTAGTTTGATCTCCTTAAAAAGAGGAAGATTACCTTGTCCTATTAGGAATTTTCTATTATCTTTACAAAAGATAATTGAATATTTAAAAATTCCTTATAGCATTAGGAATAACTTTTGAAGACCTATAAATAGGTGAACTATTGTTGAAGAAAATAAGCAACAAGATTATAACGAGTGAAGAAAGACTGAAGACTAATTCTCTCAAGTGGTATGTTGCTGGAACTTTAATATCTCCATATTATCTAGCTATTAAACTTTATGATTAAGAAAACTCTTATATATTGAATATCATAAAGTCCTTGTGAAGGCGAAGTCAAGATATTGTTGCTATTGTGCTTAGTGATTCTATTTGTCGCTGATGTAACTACAAAGCTGAAGTGTTCTGTAATATTCATTCGCATACAAAGTCATCTATCCAGTCATTGACAGTGTGAAGAACTTGCGTTGCAAGAGGAGTAAGAATTAGGGGGAGCCTACTTATACATCAAGTGTTAAAACAAGTGGGGCATGTATTCCATTAGATAGGGAGAGCCTATCTCAATGAAGTATCTCTTTCCATCAATCAGGGGAAGCCTAGATTCTAGAGATACATAAGTAGCATAGGTTAAAAGTGTTACTTAAAGACTGTTATTCTAAACTGAGGGTTTAGATTCAAACAGCATTATCTCACTTGATTGTAAACATTCAAACTCTTGTTTATATTGAAGCATTGTTCTTATAAGGCATACGTGCCCCCAGACGTAAGTGGTATCCACTGAACTGGGTTAACAATTATGTGTTCTCTATTCTCACCCTAATCATTCTGAGTTACATATTTAGTTAAAACTACAGATATAACTAAATAAATATAGTAAGTTGAATCTATTTACTATTTCATTTGGTATCAGAGCGGGTTATTACTGCAATGGATGCGATTAGAGAAGGAAGTTCAACCACTGGACCACCGATTCTTGGATCAAACTATGCATACTGAAAGGCTAGAATGACAGCCTTTTTGAAATCTATAGATAACAAAACTTGGAAGGTTGTACTGAGTGGATGGAAAGCACTTGAAATCATTACAAAAAATGGTGAAATGAAGCCTAAACCTGAAAGTACCTGGACTGAAGAAGAAGATAATTCTTCACTTGGAAACTCATGAGCCCTAAATACCATATTTAATGGTGTGGACAAAAATATTTTTCGTCTTATCAATACTTGTATGTTAGCTAAAGAAGCGTGGATGTTCATGTCGTTGCTCATGAAGGAATTTCTAGAGTGAAAATATCCCGATTACAAATTCTGACTTCAAAATTTGAAGCTCTCAGAATGATGGATGATGAGACCATCTCAGGATTCAATATTCGAGTTCTGGATATATCAAATGAATCTTATGCACTAGGTGAAAAAATTTTAGAAGAAAAACTAGTCAGAAAGGTTCTACGCTCTCTACTAAAGAGGTTTGACATGAAAGTTACAGCTATCGAAGAAGCTAATGACATAACTACTATGAAACTGGATGAACTATTTGGTTCATTACAAACATTCGAGCTGACATTTAATACTGATTCAGACAGGAAAGGGAAAGGACTGACTTTACAATCTATAAAAGAAACATCAATTGAAAAGGATAAAGAAACTGAAGAGAACCTTGTAGAATCTATTGTTCTTTTGACTAAACAAGTATCAAAGTTTATCAAAAGATATAAAAGAAATAGCAGTCAGGGACAGGGTTAGTCTAATACTTCCAAAAATTTCAATAATCGAAAGAAAGAATCATAACAAGGAGGAAATAGTCAATCAACAAAAACCAGTCGAAGCTTCAAATGCAGAGAATGTGAAGGCCTTGGCCATTATCAAGCTGAATGTCCAACTTTCTTAAGAAGACAAAAAAAAGGATTGGTAACAACTTTATCTGACGAAGACACAGGTTTAGATAGTGATAGTGATGAAGAAATTTATTGTTGCTTAAGTCATGACTATATAGAAAGCATCAGTCATATTGAAGATCACGCTCTAGAAGAAATAATTGCTGCAGAGGAAAATACAGATACAATCAAATTCGAAAATAATGATGATCAATTTGTTCTAGAACAACAGAAAGAAAGAATTCAAGATCCGATAGAAGAAAATCACAGACTAATGACCATCATTTCATATCTTAAGAAGGAATTGAGAGAAACACGTCATGAACTTGAAACTATTTCAAAATCTGTACGAATGTTAAATTCGAGTACAGAAAATTTAAATGAAATTCTCAATTCAAACAGAGTTTCTAGTGCAAAAGAGGAATTGACTATAATCAGTCAATACAGAAGAATATTCCTCAAGAAAAAAACTGCTCCAATTAATAAAAAAATTACAGACAAAAAGATTCAAAAAGAAAAATCAAAGGCAACAAAGAGGTGAAGATGGATATGTAACTACTGTGGAAGACCAAGACATATTCGTCCTTATTGTTATCATCTTCTTTCTGCTCGTACTCACAGAAGAAAGAATGTTCCAACTAAGGCACAAAGAAATATAAAACCCAGTATGAAGAAGACTAAGTACGAATGGAGAGTCAAGACAAAATGTCATGTTGCCTTAACTTCAATTCATCAATCTTCTAGAGAAGATTGGTATTTTGATAGTGGCTGCTCACGTCATATGACAGGAAATCTAGCAGAAAGAAGATGATATAAAAGAATGTAATACTGGTTATGTAACTTTTGGAGATGGTGCAAAAGGAAAAGTTCTTGGCAAAGGAGATATTATCAAGTAAAATCTACCTGTCTTACATAATGTACGACTTGTAGAAGGACTTACAACAAACTTAATAAACATAAGCCAGCTATGTGATCAAGGATATCAGGTTACTTTCTCAAAAGACAAATGTTCAGTGATAGACAAAAATCATACTGTATGTATGATTGGTACATGCCTTTCAGATAATTGTTATCATTGAACTCCTTCTGATAATCACGAAGTCTGTAATATGTCTAAAACTGAAGAAACAACTCTATGGCATAAAAGACTGGGGCATGTTAACATGGGTTCCATTAGTAGAGCAGTTAATCAAGAAGCAGTTCTTGGGATACCATCCTTGGAATTTGACACAAGTATCTTATGTGGCGAGTGTCATACAGGAAAACAAGTCAAAATTTCTCATAAAAAGACAAGCTACTGCAGCACAACAAGAGTTCTAGAACTCTTACATATTGATCTAATAGGGCCAATGCAAACAGAGAGCTTAGGAAAGAAAAAATATATATTTGTGTGTGTTGATGATTACTCAAAATTTACTTGGGTTCGTTTTATCGAAGAAAAGTCTGAAGCTGTCAAAGTTTGTAAAACTTTGTGCCTGCAACTTCAAAGAGAACAAGAGAAGACTATTGTCCGCATAAGAAGTGACCATGGAAAGGAATTTGAAAATGATGCATTTGATTAATTCTGTTGTTCTGAAGGAATATTTCATGAATTCTCAGCACCTTTTACACCTCAACAAAATGGGGTAGTTGAAAGAAAAAATAGAACAATTCAAGAAATGGCTCGATGTATGCTACATGCAAAAAGCTACCTATATACTTTTGGGCAGAAGCTGTAAACACAGCTTGCCATATACATAATCCTATATCCCTCTGAGCAGGTGTATCTAAAACCAACTATGAGCTTTGGAAAGGAAAGAAATCCAATATAAAATACTTTCATGTATTTGGAAGTATATGTTATATTCTTGCAATCAAAGAATACCACAAGAAATGGGATGCTAGGTCAGATGAGGGCATATTTTTAGGTTATTCATAAACCAGTCGAGCTTATAGAGTATTTAATAAGAAAACACATACAGTGATAGAATCAGTAAATGTTATAGTTCATGATCTATGGTCACCTGATATAGTACAAGATGATGATGAACTACCAGTAACATCAGAAAACCAAGACAACTCTTCAACAAAACAATGTAGAAACACTCATATTTCACCTACTAAAATTCATGAAGAAATAGGTGTATCAACAGAAAATGACACTATTGATGATACAGAGCAATCAAGAGATGAAAATAGTTCTCTAGAATCTTCATCAAGGGTTTAGAAAAATCACCCTTTATCAAATGTTATAGGTGATCCAAAATTTGGAATCACCACAAGAAGAAAAGAGAGAATTGATTATGCTCAAATGATAGCGAATGTGTGTTTTACATCTTCAGTTGAACCAACTAATGTTTCAGAAGCTCTCAAAGATGAGTACTGGATAAATGCTATGCAAGAAGAATTACTTCAGTTTGAGAGAAATAAAGTATGGACACTTGTTCCAAAACCAGAAGATGTGAATATTATAGGTACTAAATGGATATTCAAAAATAAAACTGATGAAACCGGAGCTATAACAAGAAACAAAGCTAGATTAGTAGCTCAGGGCTATAATCAAGTTCATGGTGTAGATTTTGATGAAACCTTTGCTTCAGTTGCTAGGATGGAAGCCATTCGCTTACTTCTAGAAATTTTCTACTTGCTCAAACTTAAACTATATCAAATGGATGTTAAAAGTGCCTTTCTCAATGGGCACTTAAATGAAGAAGTGTTTGTAGCTCAACCTAAAGGTTTTATAGATCCAAATAACCCAAATCATGTTTACAAGCTGCAAAAAGCACTATATGGTCTCAAGCAAGCCCCTTGAGCCTGGTATGACCATTTAGCAGAATTTTTATTTAACAAAGGTTACACTCGAGGAAGCATAGATAAAACATTATTCATCAAAAGACAAAACAATCAGTTTATAATTGCATAAATCTATGTGGATGACATAGTTTTTTGAGGATCACCTCAGACTATGATAGATGACTTCGTTCAACAAATGAAGTCTAAATTTGAAATGAGTATGGTAGGAAAATTGACATATTTTCTGGGTTTACAAATTAAACAAGGCAATAATGACATCTTTATCTTTCAAGAAAAATATGCTAAAAATATGATAAAAAAATTTGGACTTGATAAAGTTCAAACAAAAGGAACTACAACTGCTACTCATGTGAAAATATCCAAAGGAGTTGATATTCCCAAAACTGATGAAAGAACCTACAGAAGCATGATAGGAAGTCTTCTCTACTTAACATCAAGTAGACCAGATATATCCTATGCTGTAGGAGTATGTGCTCGATATCAGTCAGAACCTTGCATTTCTCATTTGGCTTTAGTTAAACGCATTCTAAAATACATTCATGAGATAGTAGTCTATGGCCTCTGGTACTCTTTTGATACTAATCCTACACTAGTAGGTTATTGTGATGCTGATTGGACAGGTTGCTCAGAAGATAGAAAAAGCACATCAGGTGGATGTTTCTTTCTTGGAACAAATCTCATATCTTTGTTCAGCAAGAAACAAAATAGTGTTTCTCTATCAACTACTGAGGCAGAATATATAGCAGTAGGAAACAGTTGTGCTCAACTGATGTGGATGAAACAAATGCTAAAAGATTATGAAGTTGATCAGGATGTTATGACTCTATATTGTGACAATATGAGTGCAATCAATATTTCCAAAAATCCAGTTCAACATAGTAGAACAAAACACATTGACATTCGACACCATTTCATTCGAGAGTTAGTAGAAAAGAAGATAATTACTCTTGAGCATGTGAGAACTACTACCCAAATAGCTGATATTTTGACTAAACCCCTTAATGTCATAACCTTTGAAAATCTACAAGCAGGACTAAATATTTGCCAACTCAATTTTTGAGTTAGATCTTGTGGTCCCAAAAATATCATAAGTTCAAAAAGCCCATTTTAATAGCCCATATTTTACTTCTTTAAAAAGCACAAAATCAAAATTATTTTGAATCAAGAAAAAGTTTCCTCCAAAAGCTTCTTCGCGGTTCCTCTCTAAATCAGTAGAAGATTGTTTTTTACTTTGCTCAAAAGATAAAAATGGTGTCTACTCGTCACAGTTCGTATGAACAAGAAAGATCCTTGCGTCAGGTTCGTCAAAATCCTCATGGAGTGTGCATGCGAGGTCCATCACCGACGGTAAGCAAGAAAAAGAAGGTTAGGTTTTCAAAAACCAAAAGACCTTCTCTTGATGTTTCATGACACTTCGCTTCCTGTTGCTCCAAATGCAAATGCTGATAATATGGTAACTAACCTAGGAGTTGACTCGAGTAATCCACTCATGCATGAATTAGAACCTAATGTGGAATCTGTCTCTATTCCTTATAATACTACTGATTTGTCTATAGAAGATAGTGTCACTGAACATGTTGATGCAACTGTTGTTACTGAAGTTGATGCAAATGTGGTTTATAAAGTTATTACAAATGTTGTGTCCGAAGATAATCAACCTTCTTCTCCTAGTCAACCAATCTTTGAAGAACCATTAGAACCAGTTGACCCTGAACCTTCAGATGATGATGTATGTTTGGCTGATTTATTAAAATAAAAAATTACTACTGCCTCAAAATCTTCTTCAAAACCAAGAAAGATCAGAAAGAAAAAGGAAAAAAGATCATATCTGATCAAACATCTTCTAACAACAAGGGCATAAAATTTGTTTTCACAAAATTCGGTCAATGAAAAATTTTCCCCAATGTACCTTCTGTGCCATTAGATGGAGTCTTCTTTCATTGCAAAGAAAATGTAGCTAAGTGGAGTTACGTTGTTCAAAGGAGAATTGCTAATGAGGTTAATATCTCTGATAAACACCATTCATGCATAGAGATAATAGAACTGAATCACAAGGCATGATTAACCAAAATTGTATCTCAAGTAGGACCATTATATCCAAGGTTAATCTGTGAATTTATTGTTAATCTCCCAGCAGGTTATAATGATGCTAGTGACTCAGAATATCACAAGGTTCATGTCAGATGTCTCTATTTTGACATTTCAATTTCAGCAATTCACAAATATTTGGAAATAGAACAACCATATGATATCCCCACTCAATCTCTGCCTACAGAAGTCTTAGCAACATAACTAACTGGAGGAGTAATCAAAGTTTGGCCATCTTATGGCCACTTACCTGCAGGAACCTTGAGTGTCAAATATGCCATTCTCCACAAGATAGGAATAGCAAACTGGATTCCCTCCACTCATGCTTCAAGTATTTCAGTTGCACTAGGTAATTTGATTTATCAAATTGGCACAAGTGCTCCAGTGAACGTAGGAGAACTTGTTTTGTCTCAAGTATTGAGACATGTTGAATCCTTTGGACTTAAAATACCTATCTGTTTTTCTCGACTTCTATGTGGATTGATGGTGTCTCAACATCCAAATGTTCTAACATTTGAAGATCATCCTGAACCTACTCCTAAAGTTCTTTAATTGAGCCTAAGGCTATTTCAAGGGGCTCATGTTCCAGATATTGTTCATGATTTAAGAGCTCCAGCTGGAACTAATGGTGACCAAGCAAACAATACTCAGTACTGTAAAGATGATCTCTCCTTACCTCCTGTTGTAAGTAATAAAGTTCTACATACTTTAATTACTGAGTCAAGAATGTTGAGTAGCACAATACACACGTTGTCAGATAGAAAGTCTATTGTGGACTCTCTTATTAACACTCTTCAAGGATTGCTACCATCTACTTCTGTCAATACAATGTCTGCTGAACCACAGGAGCCCGATGCTGATGATCCTTTGGCAACTCCTTCTGATAATGATGTGTGAACTGGAAGATGATTTCTTTCAGGCAACCAAGGGGAGAAAAAAGTTAAGAAGGAAGAAGGGAACCATATTTTTTTATCAACCATTTTTGTTAAACTCTTTATCAGTTATTATCCTTGACTATCTACTTTTGATCTTTACCATGAACCTTATAATCTATCACTGGGAACTGACCTTCAAAAAGTTCCATATTTTTTTAACCCTGTTTTGCATCAGATAGTTATCATTATTATAAGGTTCATAAGAAGTAAAAATGTTTGACATAAAAGAAATATTCTTTGCCAAAGGAGGAGATTGTTATTATTATTTGGCAAAAAATAATATTTCTTTTCTCAATTATCTTATATTTATTTAAAATATAAGATTCAAGAAGATTTAGTTTGATCTCCTTAAAAAGAGGAAGATTACCTTGTCCTATTAGGAATTTCCTATTATCTTTACAAAAGATAATTGGATATTTAAATTTTTTTTTATAGCATTAAGAATAACTTTTGAAGACCTATAAATAGGTGAACTATTGTTGAAGAAAATAAGCAACAAGATTATAACAAGTGAAGAAAGATTGTAGACTAATTCTCTCAAGTGGTATGTTGCTGAAACTTTAATATTACCATATTATCCAGCTATTAAACTTTATGATTAAGAAAACTCTTATATATTGAATATCATAAAGTTCTTGTGAAGGCGAAGTCAAGATATTGTTGCTATTGTGCTTTGTAATTCTATTTGTCGCTGACGTAACTACAAAGCTGAAGTGTTTTGTAATATTCATTCACATACAAAGTCATCTGTCCAGTCATTGACAGTGTGAAGAACTTGCGTTGCAAGAGGAGTATGAATTAGGGAGAGCCTAATTATACACCAAGTGTTAAAACAGGTGGGGCCTGTATTCCATTAGATAGGGAAAGCCTATCTCAAGGAAGTATCTCTTTCCATCAATCAGGAGGAGCCTAGATTCTAGAGATACATAAGTATCATAGGTTGAAAGTGTTACTTAAAGACTGTTATTCTAAACTGAGGGTTTAGATTCAAACATCACTATCTCAGTTGATTGTAAACATTCAAACTCTTGTTTATATTGAAGCATTGTTCTTATAAGGCATACGTGCCCCCAGACGTAAGTGGTGTCCACTGAACTAGGTTAACAATTCTGTGTGTTCTCTATTCTCACTCTAATCATCCTAAGTTACATATTTAATTAAAAGTATAGATATAACTAAATAAATATAGTAAGTTGGATCTATTTACTATTTCAGATTACTTTTGGGGTTATTTACTTGTGTTATTGAGTAATGTTTGTTGTTGCTTGCAAACCTTTTGTCAATTTTTTTTTATAAATACCGAACTTCACTACTACTACTATTTAAAGGGTAGTATTAGTGGTAAGTGCGGGCCGAACTACATGAAATGCGTTTTGCTTTCGTTAAGTTAGTTCTCAAGTTATGGCTAATAAATGGGTGGATTTTGATGATGAATATACCGATGTGTCATAATTATAAATTAAAGATAGATGTAAATTATGATTTGTACTTCAAATTTTTAGGAGCAAGCAACTCTATTCAATTTTTTTTTATCATGTAACTTATTCTAATTCATTCTTGTTTATACCTAGCCAATTGAATTGAATTCGTAATCAAATATCCTAATTATCTAATTAATTAACATTCAAGATGAATCCATGAATACATATTAATTAATTGCATTAAGATCAAAGGCTAATGTTAGGATGCATAATCAATTTCCACCATCTATTTAATTATGCAATGTGATTTTAACTCAAGATTGATTAAAACAATAGTTATCGATGTGATAACTTTGGTCACAAACACGTTAAGCAAGTAAACTAACACTTGTTGCTTCTAGGTGATTCATAGCCTAAATAAAGGTTAAATCAAAACATGCAAATTACATAATCAAAATTGGGCGTCAATCAATATAAATATGTAATTCATAATAATATGGTTAAAGTAAAATCCTTAAACATGATACTAGTTAGAAATAAGTCTCACAAAAATATCATAGATATTGCTCCTAAAAATTATAATAAAATTACCGAACTCTAAATTTCGTAGACAAAATGTAGAGCAAGTAATTACAAAACTTAAATTATAAAACTAAATAAAAATTACATAAAAATAAAGAGCAAGAATATAAAAAGGAGAAAACTTGTGTTTGATCACTAACCCATTTTTAAAAAATGAGGGAAATCTTAGGATGGAGAAAAATGAAGAAAATAGAGTCCTATTTATAGAGAAGTCCAAGGAGATAGCATCGCGATGCTATGGGATAGTGTTGCTACGTTATACCCCTTATCTGCCAGGTGCCTTGCGTAGGGGAGAAATTAGGTGAAGTGCAGGAATTGAAGTGGCGTCGCGACACTATACCCTTTTTGGCGTCAGCATGCATCACTTGCTCTAGCGTTGCAACGCTATGGTCATTAACGGCTTCTTTCCATTTTTGTTTTATTTTGCTTGCTTTTCTCCCATTTAAGCTCGTTTTGCATCACAACTATACATGAACCTAAGATGCTCATTTTTCTGTAAAAACATTAAAATAAATATTAAATTTACGAGAACTAACACGGTTTAGGGTTAGAAAAATAGTGCTTTTTGAGCACTGTCAAATACCCCCAACACAACCTTGCAAGTCCTTTAATAAGATAGCACGCGAGACATGCACACAAAATGAGAGAAACGTTTTTCATTCGAGTTAACCTCTATCCTCAACACTTTTATGTCACAAAGTTAGGAATTAAATAACAAGTAATAAAATAAGTCATTTGAAATTTTTTTTATTTGTAACGCCCCGAGTTCCCAAACCGAAGTGGGCCGTTACTTAATTAAAACCAGTAAAACTCAATTTTAAAAGATCAAAGTAAAAAAAAAATCAAATACTTTTGTTGAATCAAACAAAACATCTAAAAGGGGTCATCAAAACAATTACTTAACCAAAATAATAATAAGAAAAGTACCTAACATGATCCCTAAAATAGTTTTCTAAACCAAATAAATATGACTAATAAAATAAAATAGTTTAAGCGTAAAAGAGCCCAAAATAAACGTAAAGCGGAAGCAAAAAGGTCTCCTGGTCCTCTTCTGTATGGTCACTGGTTCTTCTTGTTCCTCGTCGGTCCCTTCTTACCTTTGCCTGAAATACAACACAGAAAGGATGAGTATAAAATATTTCCAGTAAGGAACCCTCTACTGATTCCACTAAGTGATCGTTAACTCTCTCTAATAACCCGTACTTTACGACACATAGTCAATTGGTCTAGTAGGAACGGTCATGTCGGAGCAGTACGCCACACAGACTTGCTAGTCGATCCTGCCAGAATAATACGCCACACAGGCTTGTTAACTGGCCCTGTCAGAGCAATACGCCGGCTTTCTATCTGACCCTGTCGGAACAATACGCACACAGGCTTGTTAACCCACCCTCGCAACAATATGTCACACATGCTTGTCACACCGTTCCACCACCAAGTACATAGAGTCATTAGGTAAAGTTAACAGACACCATATCCAATAAACCAATTCAGTAAACAAAGTGATCACAACGACAGTTAAAACCCCATGCAGCAGATAACACAAATCAATAGAACGACAGGTCATGCATAATCCATACAAAACATATACAAGAACCCGAAGTTAACACCACAAAGTAGGCAAAATAACCATTTTCCACACCTTATTCGCAAGAGGCATGGATTCAGTAGAAGTATTCCTTACCTCAAATTACAGAAATTCTCCTAGCTCGAAGTAGCCTTCACTTGACCCTAAACACACAAAACTTTAATTAATAATTTCTTCCCATAAAGAATTATTAATTAATTCTAACCCTTCAATAGCCATTTTCAAACTCACCAATCAAGATGAAACCAAATTGATTGCACCACAAACACTCCAAATTGAACCTTCAAACAATAAAGAACACCCAATTTAATCCAATATAAACCTCAAATACAACTTTATTGGGTACCCTAAAACCCCAATTTGAATTCATCCTAAACCTTACCAAACACACTAGCAATCAGCAGTGGCGACAGTGCTTGGCAGTGACAGGAGGTGGCTCGGCTCACGACTCGACTTCGCGGCTCGGACAGACGCAGCAGTGCAACCGTCAGATGGAGGCACGATTGAGACGGCTGAAAAACAGATCTGGTGCGTGGAAAGGACGCGATTATACTTGATTCGCAGAAACAATGGCGCTCGGTCGGAAGAAGGTGCAGCGCGAAAGAGCTTTTCGACTTGACGTCGACAAATCTGAAGCGGCTTGGACGCAAGCGACAGAGAGGCGAACGGTGAAAGATCCGGTGCTTCAAGACTTGCACAAACTGGCACGACGACCAAGGCTTCGTGCGGCGCAGACATCACCCATGGCTGGCGGCTGCGTTGGCTACGGTGCGGCTCGGCTTGCGTAGACGGCACGCACGACGTTGACGTGGGATCTTCGGCATGGCTAAGCAATGAGGACGACGCGACTTGGTGAGGCGGAGCGACTGAACGATGTTTGGGCGCGACGGTGGTCCATAGGGGCGGCGACTAGGGTTTTCAAGAGGAGAAAAAAATTCGGGGATGATGATGATTATGCACAGGTACCAAGGTGCATTAAATAATTAATAATAATAATAATAACAAAATATTATTATATCATTATTATTTATTTTCCTTTTTTTAAAAAAAAATTCCAAAATCTCTCACATTTTCTCTTTCCTTTTTAATAATACTTTCCTCTCTCCTCGTTAAATTCTCTTTTCTCTTTCTTCCAATAAACCCAAAACTCTCTCTCCAACACAAATAAACTTAAAAATTCATAACAAATAATAACTCCAAGATTTAAACCAATTTAAAACCAAAACAAACATTCCAAATTAAAATCAACCAAAAATTAATAAGATAATTGATAAATAAAATTACAAATTACCTTAAAATTTGGGATGTTGCAGTCTTACCTCCTTAAGAAACTTTCGTCCTCGAAAGTTCTAATCCTCGAACAACTTCGGGTATCGAGCTCTCATGTCGTCCTCTCGCTCCCACGTAGCTTCCTCGACTTGTTGATTCTGCCATAAAACCTTTAGCAAGGCAATGCTCCTGTTGCGCAACGTATTCACCTCCCTTGCCAGAATCTCCACTGGTTGCTCCTCATAGCTCAAATTCTCATTGAACTCCAGGGGCTCATAATCGAGGACATGCGACGGGTCAGCCATATACTTCCTCAACATCGAAACATGGAAAACGTCATGAACTGCAGAGAGAGATAGTGGTAGCGCTAACCGGTACGCCACAGAACCAATTTTCTCCAGAATCTCAAAAGGCCCAATAAAGCGGGGACTCAACTTCCCCTTCTTTGAAAATCTCAAAACACCCCTCATAGGTGCTACCTTCAGAAACACCTTATCTCCCACCTCGAATTCTAGGTCTTTCCGTCTAACATCTGCATAACTCTTCTGTCTACTCTGAGCTGTCTTCATGCAGGCTCTAATCTGCTGAATAGCTTCATTAGTAGACTGCACTAACTCAGGACCAGTCAACCTCTGCTCACCAACCTCATCCCAGCACACAGGAGACCTGCAACACTTACCATACAAGACTTCAAACGGCGCCATGCCAATAGTAGCCTGGTAACTATTGTTGTAAGCAAACTCCATCAAATGAAGGTGAGAGTCCCAACTCCCAGAAAACTCTAGAGCATAAGCTCGCAACATATCCTCTAGTGTCTGGTTCAAACGTTCAGTCTAACCATCAGTCTGTGGGTGAAAGGCTGTACTGAAATCCAACCAAGTACCCAAGGCATTTTGGAGACCTTTCTAGAAATTAGAGGTGAAACGGGCATCCCTGTTAGAAACAATCGACACAGGAACTCCGTGCAACCTCACCACCTCTTTCAAGTACAACTGAGCTCACTTATTCGCTGTATACGTAGATCTACCTGGAATAAAGTGTACTGACTTGGTAAGTCTATCCACAATAACCCAAATCACAGTATATCCTTTAGGGGTCTTAGGCAACCCTGTGATGAAATTCATCGATATGTTCTCCCACTTCCACTGTGGAACTCCAATAGGCTGTAACAAACCCACTGGCTTCTGTCTTGGTGCTTTCACCTGCTGACACACCAGACACTTGCTAACAAAGTCTGCTACCTCCCTCTTCATGTTAGGCCACCAGTAAAAACGCTTCAAGTCCTAGTACATCTTTGTACTGCCAGGATGCATAGCAAACAGAGAGTTATGAGCTTCAGACAACAAGTCCCTCTTAACTTCGCTGTCTACTGGAACACATAAGCGTTTCTCAAACAGGAGACCATCGTTAGAGGATACAGAAAAACCCTCAGCTTGACTTGCCTCTGCTAGGTGGCGCTTCAAACTCATATACTGGTCACTACCTTGAGCCTCTGCTAGGTTGCACCGTTAACTGTGCCAACTGTGAGGTTACCTCTCCCACTACAACTACAATTCTGGTGCAACTGAGTTTGCCTGGTAATAAGAGCTGCTGAATGAGCTACTTTTCTGCTCAAAGCATCAGCTACCACGTTTGCCTTACCTGGATGGTATAAGATCTCACAGTTATAGTCCTTCACCAACTCCAGCCACCTACGTTGTCTCATATTCAACTCCTTCTGGGTGAAGAAGTATTTAAGACTCTTGTGGTCGGTGAAGATTTGTATCTTTTCCCCATACAGATAATGCCTCCAAATCTTCAATGCAAAAACCTGCTAACTCCAAGTCATGGGTGGGATAATTCTGCTCATGGACTTTCGACTGACGAGACGCATAAGCAACTACCTTCCTGTGTTGCATCAGCACACAACCCAACCCTTTCTTTGAGGCATCACTATAAATCACAAAGCTTCCTGAACCATCCAACACTGTTAGGACAGACGCAGTAACAAGTTTCTGCTTCAACTTCTGAAAACTACTCTCACAAGTCTTGCTCCACACAAAAGGAACTCCCTTCCCAGTCAACTGAGTCAAAGAAGTAGCGATGCGAAAAAAATCCTCCACAAACCGTCGGTAATAACCCGCTAAACCCAGAAAGCTACGAACCTCCGTAACAGTAGAAGGTCGAGGCCAACTGGTAACTGCTTCAATCTTGGTAGGATCCACTGAAACTCCTTCTCTAAATACGACATGACCAAGGAAAGATACCTGCTTCAGCCAAAATTCACACTTGGAAAACTTGGCATAAATCTCATTCAACCTCAGAGTCTCCAAAACCTTTCTTAAATGCTCCTCATTTTCCACCTCTGTCTTAGAGTAGACCAAGATGTCATCAATAAATACGATCACAAAGGTATCAAGAAAATTCTTGAACACCCTGTTCATTAGATCTGTAAATACCGCAGGAGCATTCGTCAGCCCAAACGACATCACTATGAATTCATAATGTCCATATCTCGAACGAAAAGCAGTCTTGGGAATGCCACTCTCCCTTATTCTCAACTGATGGTAACCTGAACGAAGATCAATCTTCGAGAAAATTGTAGCTCTCTGTAACTGATCAAACAAATCATCAATTATGGGCAACAAATACTTGTTCTTGATCGTTACTTTATTCAGCTCTCTGTAATCAATGCATAGACGCATAGACCCATCTTTCTTCTTGCCAAATAAAACTGGTGCACCCCAAGGTGACACACTCGGTCGGATGAAACCTTTATCAAGCAACTCCTGCAACTACAGCTTCATCTCTTTCAACTCAGCTGGAGCCATTCTGTACGGAGCTTTAGATATAGACTTAGTACCCGACTCCAATAACCCGTACTTTACGACACATAGTCAATTGGTCTAGTAGGAACGGTCATGTCAGAGCAATACGCCACACAGACTTGCTAGCCGACCCTACCAGAACAATATGTCACACATGCTTGTTAACTGGTCCTGCCAGAGCAATAGTCGGCTTGCTATCTGACCCTGTCGAAACAATATGCCACACAGGCTTGTTAACCCACCCTCGCGATAATACGCCACACAGGCTTGTCACACCGTTCCACCACCAAGTACATAGAGTCATTAGGTAAAGTTAACAAACACCATATCCAATAAACCAATTCAGTAAACAAAGTGATCACCACAACAGTTAAAACTCCATACAGCAGATAACACAGATCAATAGAACGACAGGTAATGCATAATGCATACAAAAAATATATAAGAACCTGAAGTTAACACCACAAAGTAGGCAAAATAACCATCTTCCACACCTTATTCTCTAGAGGCATAATTTAGAAATTCTCCTAAATTACAGAAATTATCCTAGCTCGAAGTAGCCTTCAGTTGACCCTAAACCCACAAAACTTTAATTAATAATTTCTTCCCATAAAGAATTATTAATTAATTCTACTCATTTTCTTGTAAAAACACTAAAATAAACCTTAAATTCATTAGAAATAACACAATTTGAGCTTTGGGAAAACAATGCTATTTTAGCGTTGACAGTTATGCAATTGTACTGACACATGAAACTCACATTCAAATATGTAATGAAATAACGCAATTGGATTGATGAGTTGAAGATGCTCAATTAAATTATGCCTGAGATATACGTTTCATCGTTGACGATATAATTATTGTTATGGCTATCATTATTGTTATTGTTACAGTTAAAAAAAACACTCAATTTTGACATTTTTATTGTGAGGTAGAAGTAATGGTACCAATAACAATACATTTTCCAAAATTCATAATTTTAAGTATCTGTGATAAAAAGACTACCCAATTACGTTTTTTTATTTAAGCTTATTATTATTGATTCATCAATTGTATTTCTTTATGATTTGGTAAACGTGGCCTAAATTTTTTAGTTTAATTAAGGTCGTGTTTACCAATTCGTAATGAAAATTAGTGTAATCGTAATGAAATTTCATTGATAGATCAATTATAATGAACTACAACCACAAATGTAATTGAATTGTGTTTGATTGCATTTTCCTAAAATTGTGAATTTTGTCAAATTTATCATTATGGTTTGGGTTAACACAAACTATAACAATAACGGTAACAACAAATTTTTACAAAACTCATAGCATTTCCTATAAAAATGTAACAATAATGGTAACCATAGCCAAAGCCAAACCCAACAATAAGGGTAAGGCGCAATCGTATTGCTCACCCTCCACTTGTAAATCAAATTGCGACTTTTACTTACAGATTAAAAAGTGAAGTCTATATGTCAATACAGATACAAACATAGATAAACAACACCAAAAGTAATCACATGATTCATTACCTAAATTCTAACCCTTTCCCTGAATAGAATTATAAATAGTCTATTGTCGTTGTTCTTCGTTTTCTTGAGAGAGCAACGCTGTCATAATGTAAAAACAAACTCCTTCAAATTCAGAGAGAGGGAGAGAGAGGGAAAAATCCAGTGTTTTTTGTGAATAAATCTTTAGTTTCTTAATAATAAATCAGCTTGCTTGCTTACTTCGACCCCATCGATCGTTTCGATTCGAATACAGAATCGAATCCAAAGTGATCCCAAAGCCATACGATTTGTTGCGATTAACCCTTTCTCTCCCACCTTTTTCTTTTTCTCTCTTTTGATCATTCACTCAAAGTTTTCCCATTTTTCCCCCATAAAAAACAAACCCTCAAAATTTGGATTAGGGTTCGAATTCTATTGACCTTCAAATTCATTTCAGACGAAGAACAAGTAATGGGTCGCACTTGTTGTCATGTTTCTCTCGCTTTCATCCTCAAATGCTTCAATTTTCTTCAAGCTTTTGTTGGCGTTTCGATTATAGTTTATTCTGCATGGATGCTTGATCGCTGGAACCATCATGTTCCTGTTTCTCCCCCTCCTCCTGTACCGGCTTTGGCTCCTTCTCCGGCGGCTAGTTCGGTTTCGTTTTATTTAAATTCTGAATCAGTCGCTGTTGCCGATCGGATCACAGCTATGAATTTAGCTGCCGATTTCATTCCTGAGTTCCATACGCAAGAGTTAAAGCTTGATTTGAACGCCTTTAAGCTTCCAGCCCCTTGGTGAGATTTATTTGAATTTGTAGATTGGGAATTTCTGTGAGCCTTTCGACTCCTTGTGTTTCTTGTGAGTTCTTAATTAGGGAGATTCCATGTAGCGCATTTATATATTGGGAAAGTTTTCGTAATCAATGATCTCTTGCCTGCGGATTTAAGTCGTTAGGGTTGGGATTTTGTACTCTAAATTAATTCAACTTGCCTTTTTCTTTTCTTTTCTTTTCTTTTCTTTTCTTTATTCCCTAACAATCAATTGTACTGTTTGAAATTTATTTCCATATGACTTCAGTGGCATCAGTTTTACTCTTAATTGTTGTTGATGAAGTGTTATGTTTATGATTCATCATGGATGGATGGGATTCTTCTTTGAGAAGTAACCTAAACATGAATCTTGCTAAAGTCTTCTTCCTGTTGATTTTCTTTCTGTATTAATTGGTACTTTAAGATATAAATCTCTCAATTTTATGTTGAGTTATTATTGTGATCATTGCTGCATATTGGTAATTATGTCGTTAAGTGTTGAGTTCAATAGGCTCATAAGATTGTTAATTTGATTTTTTTTCCTTTTTTTTTTTTTGTTGGTGGTGGCAGGTTCATCTACTCATTCATGGGATTTGGCGTCTTGTTGTGTTGTATTACTTTAGTTGGCTGTATTGCAGCTGAAGCAATAAGTGGCTGCTGCCTCTGTTTCGTATCCTACGATTTTTACCCTATTACAGCTTGTTTTTCAGTTCTAGATATTGTCATACATTACGCATTTAAAATACTTCGATACTGAAATTGTATTTGCTCTGGAGTAAAACAATTGAATCGTACCCCTCGTAGAATTCGTGAGAACTGATAGAAACTTGATAAAGGGACGCATGTGATCGTGTGGAACTTACTGAAGAATTGTATTCCAATGGTTTAATTCAAGAAAAATGGAGGAGGAAAGAGGATGTACTCTTCCATTGTGCACTTCATCTTATTATCCATTTTTTTGTCAATAAGAGAGCATTTATTCCTCCCAACTCTTTTGTACTGTTTTCCTTTAAAGTGGGAAGTACTTTGTTTCTTGATAAGTAAACATTTCTATTTAGCATCTCTTTCCCTTAACGGAGCAATCCTAGTATAACATGCTTATAATTCTATTTATTATCGTTGAAGTGGCTTTGGTGGCATTTATTGCAATTGATCGTCGGTGGGAGAAGGTATTCATCTGCACATGGAAGCAAATGTTTATGTGTCAATTCCTCTGTGAATATATATTTAACTGAAAACGATGATGCAGGACCTTCCGTTGGACCCAACTGGTGAACTGGACGAACTTAGGCAATTCATTGAAGAAAACATCGATTTATCCAAGTGGATCGGTATCGTGGTGATTTCAACCCAGGTAGAATTGATGGCAACTAATCATCTGCCCCTTTGCTTCATTTTGTGGTTGAATATTAATAGGCTAAATTGTAGATAACTCACTTGATCTTTGCTATTTGTTTTAAACATGCCTCTATTCTTTGAGAAGCAATATTGCCTTAACCTTTCATAAATGTTTCAAACTTCCATTGGGGTAGAAATCTTATAGAATTTTAGATGGAAATTAGAATGCATGATGGTGCTAGGAAATTTGGGATGGTGTGGTGATTTTTGCGTTCCATTTGGTGTCAGTAGAGCGCCATTATAGGTTCTAATTTTTGTCCAGCATTCTAAAGTTTTCTACTCCAATAGTAGTTTTGAAACCTTTATGAAAGGTTAAGGGTAATATTGCAACTTTTTAAGGAATATGAATATGAATATTTTTTAAATGATTTCTATTTGATCCATGCAAAGTTCTTATAGGATTCCCCTCTGGCTGGTGATCTCTTTTTATCTATTAGGATAGTGGCTTATGTTGCTTGTCTATGCAGTTTACTTGAAGTTTATAGTTTAATCTTTTGGGCACTATTTGATTATACTTGTTATCGCCATTTACTCGAGTATTTCATGCAATCCCTCAGGCATCGTCTCTGCTGCTAGCAATTATTCTGAGATCCATGGTTTCAACCCGTAAAACTGAGTATGACACAGAAGAGGAGGTTGGTGCTCGAGATAGAACACGGGAGCCATTGCTTAATCCACCAGCAAATCAAGCTGCTGGTGCTCATTTTGACCTTTGGGGTGCCCGCATGAGAGAGAAGGTATTGTGTTCTGCCATGCACTCTTCTCTTTTAAGAAAAGGGGAGGCTAAATTCCAGATAATATGTTTCTAATTGTAGTTTCACTTTCATTGCAGTATGGATTGAACAACAGTGACAGATACAATTCATCAAACCAAAGTTCGTAAATCAGGCAGTTGAAACAGAAAGCCTTCCTTGTGCAGATCAGAGGAACCATGACGTTACTACCAGATTCTCTTTTGGTACATTGTTATTTAACCTTGGACTTCAATCGAAAGTCTCAAGGCGAACTGGTCAATGGTGTCTGTAAGTTACTGTTCAACTATGTCGTGTGCTTTGATTTTTGGTTGGTCTGATAGGCTAGATTGCAATCAGCTTTGTGAAAGAATGGAAGGTTGTGGTGTGTATGATGAGATGTGAATATCATCGAAGTTGAGGAATTTGAATGAGTTCTATTTTTCCATTCTGATTCTTGTAAAGTTGAGGTCTAATCTAATGGATTATTTGTAGAAACTTTCTTTTTAAGGATCATAACTACGACTGCTCCTTTAATATATATACATAAACACTTTTCTAAGGGAACAAATACCATTACATTAAAGGGACATTTTGAAAGACTGTCGCAGGCTGCAGCTCAGTAGTAAACTAATGGGTAAAAAGCTGAAATAAAAACACGACCCTTCAATGATTTGGTTAATAATATATATATATATATATATATATATATATATATATATATACACACACACACATATGATCTTTAAAATCTTGTATGAAAGTTGAAATAATGTAGATTCTAGTTCAGTAATCCACAATCATGTCTCAGTATACATTCAATATTCTGTTTTTTCTTTTTATTTTTTGGATGTTATATAGATGAAATGGTGTGTAATATTTCAAATTTTGACAAATCAAGGTATTTATTTAAAACTTTGGGTTAGTAGAAGGCATTGTTTAGAAGGTTAAGGCCTTTGTTGGACGTATTTTTGGAATAAATGATAAGTGAAATTAAAATTTGACACACAGTGAATTGAATTGAGTTAATAATAATTGCATGTGTCAATTGTTAAGAGTGAGTTAAATTGAGTTAATAATAATTATCTGAATCAATTGTTTGTGTTTAAAGTGTAGAGTCAAAAGTTAGTTTAGTTTACAAAACGAAGTATGCGTGAAAGTATTGTTGAGTTATGGTTTAACAAAACCCCTATTTCAAAAAAAAAAAAAAAAAAAAAAAAAAAAAACTATGTATAGTCACATGATTTAATTGAACCTTATAAATAGACCTCATAGTTATGGTTTGATAACAATCTCCATGAATGGACAATCATAGGGCTAATTTCTAAATTCTAATTATGAGCCATATTAGACTAAATTACTCTCCCAGCCGAAAAGACCAAAGTTGAATTTTAACCTTTTTTTATGGTTCATTTAACCCAATTAGTAAATAAAGAAGTTTAATAATTTATTAATTTGCTAAAATGAGTTTAGCAGGAGTAATTGACATGAACTTCCCCCATCCCACAAGTGTAAAGTTTAAAAAAAGTTTAATAATTTAGGCAAATCACATGTCTACCTTGAACCAGGTGCGACTTCCAAAATAGATAGAGACACTCCCACTAAATTCAGTGTGTCAAGAATGAATCCACTACCAAACAATGGACCCCATGATGAATAAAGCTGAATCCCTTTTTCTTAATGCCCTGGAATCCAAATATGCATCTCTCACAGCCTGTCACAGGACAATATGTTCTTTCTATTTTCCTTATTCATAGTTTAATCCCCTAAGAACTTTGCATGAATCAAATAGAATTTCAATAATCAAAATAAAGCTTTTGCTTCCTATATTATATACTGTATGGATTTTCACAAAAAATGAATTAGAGGTAAGTAGGCAGACTAAGCTGAACATACACAAAATAAATCAGTGGACCATCATTATTGAAAATCAGATACAAAGGTGAGAGAGGTAATGAATTAATTTAGAACACAACAGAAAGAAAAGCAAGTTCTAATCAAACTTTACCTGTCAATTCAACAACAGCCTCTTCCAAAAGCTCTTCCAATAATCTCCTCTCTACTTCTTTCCCCAAATTATCCATTTCCATCAGTAGATGCTCATCCCAGTTTCTTCCTCCTACCTCTTTTCTGACTACCCTTTCCACTACTAGGCTGTTGCTGTCCCCAATTTCTCCTGTAACACATCTAGATTCACCACAAACCCAATCTTTCAGTTTGACCATAACACAGTCCAATAATGTTAGTGATGTGTCGTGGGCCAATATTTTGGTTCGCCTGTGATTGAGTTCCTGACTTGTTATATCGATCAAGGCAGCATTGACACAGTCGAACACTAGCTTCCTACTTGATCGTAGCTGCCTTCGCTTGGCCTCAAGCATTGGCTCTTTGCTGCTTAGATTGGCATATTTGTTTCTTAGAGATGGATCTAGTGGATTGGCAAGTGAATGCCACTTGGTAAACAATAAGCTACATTGTTGTACTTCATTACTTAGACCAGACATTGTAAGAAGGGCTTGGACAAGGCAATGCCAGTTTTGTTCTTCCTCCAGACAAGTGGAAACTGGTGGAGACTTGAGTGCACAAGGAGCAGATGAATCTGAATAAGAACCATCCCAAAATATACTCCGAGCAATTGATTCTATAGGTGGCGATTTGTCGATGAGGCTATTCTTGAATGGCATACAGAACTCTGTTCAGTTCAAAATTTGTATGAGATGCTGATAGATATAGATAAATCGTAACAATTTTTTATCAAGCTTACGTATTCGCTAAGCGTGCATTATTATTATTGTTATTATTTAGAGGAGGGGGGAGGGAGGTGATTACCCTGATTCCTTGGCTTCAAATAGCTGGACAATTCTAAATGTGTGTTGTCATCTTCAAAAAATGGCGGTTCCAGAACGGATATTGGACTTGGCTGCTCCTGATTTTCACCAACATTTCCAGCCACAAATGGCCTTTTCACTGACAACCCTGCCTACAAATTATACAATACGACCCAGTTCAATTACTAGTTACAATCAAATGGTTTGATTTACATAGAAAAAAATGTTCATGCAACTACTGAAGCAGACACAAGTCAACTGCATTCGAGTTATTCTGCCAGGCATTTAATGCAACTCCAAATCCCTATGTATGAAAGAAAAAAAACATGCAAAACTTAATAGGAAAAGTCAAACCAAATTTTGTCAAAATTTGGGCCAAAAATTGTTGAACTTGGTGGGTTAATATATAAACAAGTTACTAATGATATTGCATATTTCTTAAAATTGTTGGGATTTTCACTACAATTTGAAAATGACCGAAAGGTGCAGGAACTTGTTGGGATATAATTTCTTAAAATTCCAGACTAACGTATAATTGCATATTTAATCAGCAAAAGAAACAACAATAAATCCATTTCTATGATTATGCTATGCATAATATATAGACGTGAAGATTTAACGTCAGATAGATTAGCATGCAACTATTACAACCACAGAAGGAAAGATTTACCTCATGATGAACTGCACCTCCTCTTCCAACCACATTGGTTAAATGTAGGAAAGAAGTGCCGGATGAGCACCCTTCACCATCGTTAGAATGAGATGCAGCATTACTCAAACCTCTAGAATGATGAATGAAAGCTGAGGATGAGAGTGTCTCAGCACTACAAGATTGGGGTTCATCTTTAGTTTGAGATCCACTATATTTCTCTTTAATTGTTTTCTTATTCCTAGAGAAAAATAAACTTGAAACTTTCTCATTAAATGATGACTTAACACCCTTTGGCTTTCCTAGCAACTTCGGATCATCAGTTTTGATGATATCAAGATCTGAAGCTTCAAGATTAAGCACACCAAACAATGCAGACGATCCCGAGACAGATTTTGACATTTTAAGCGTTGTGGGAGAATCATCCAGACATTCTATATTTTCATAACTATTAAAACAGGGATCTAAATCACTTTGTTCATGTTCATTAACTTCATTATCCGCTACTGTTGATTTCTTTGCATCTGACAGTGCAAGCATCTCACCCAATGTACTTGAGTTTCTCCTAACATGCCTACGCTCTTGATAGTTCCCATGTGTCGTCATCATGGCCCATCTTTCCGACAGTCTCTTCTTGGCTTCTCTACACACAGATGACTCTGGAGAACATGATATACGACTGAATGAGGATGACGAATACGGGCTACTATATCTGTTAACATATTCCCAAGAATGACGCGAAGAGGAAGACATGACTTCCAAATCACTCAGATTTTCTGCTGCATAATCATTCTCAGATTTTTCAAATGAACTTTCGTCACCAGTATAACCATTTGAAAACACGGAAGAAATCAAAGTTTCATCTCTTCGATGACCCAAAAGATTGTCACACATTTTCTGAGTAATATTCCTTGCAAATTTTCTTGATTCCTTCACATCATCATCTTGAAATCCTTCATTGAAGCTTCCATCCTGCACCACTCTAGGCAATGGACCAGGTGATGAGGCTATAGGCTTATTATCAAGATTCCTCCCAGGACTTGGCTTCAAAACCACTATTCTTGTTGGTTGAACACCTACAGCATATTCATTAGTTCTATTAATAGCTGGAGTAGGAGAAAGTCTTGAATCACTTTTATCCAAAGTAGCCGACTGACCCCTCTGAGCTGGTAGCCTTGATTGTCTATAATTGTTTTTCTCAAGTTCAGTAAATCTTTCATCTCGAGAGACCTTTGAAGGTCTAAGAACAGTGATCCGTTTCATCTCAGCAGATGGGGGGATGGACTGGAATTCATTCAGAGGCTGAGTAAACAAAGAATTTGGCTCCTGCAGAAACTTGACAAACAAATCCTGGTTGGAATTTAAAACTTCTAGTGCCTCTTGAAATTCCTTGGATTGCCGCAGTTTCTCGTCTGTGACCAGGCGTTTTGCTTCTACAAACTTCTGGTGAACAAGAGCCATCTTTCTATCATTCACAACTTCACTTTCCATTCCCTTTGGCAGTTTTTCTTTAATATAGTTTGTCTGGGGAGATCGCTGCCATATTTCATAAACATCTTTATATTCTTTCTGCTCTGAACATTCATCGATTTGCCATTTCATTCCCTCTTCTAAGAATTCACTACGTTGCCTACATCCAAATAGCACTCCCTGGTTTTCAATTCTACTCTTCGGACCATTTCTTACATTGTTTCTTTGAACAGATGAACCAGAAAACTGATGAGGGAGAGTTTCAAGCCCCATTAGCTTCGCAACCACATTCGGTGGATTTTGCGTACTCTCCATTTCAGACATCTCTTGATCTATAAGCATCTTAACAGGTGTTCCACTTGCTCTCTTATTTGATGCTCTATGCAATTCAGGCACTGTCTGACTCTGAACAATCCACACAAATGCAGAGTATCAAAGATCAGTTGTGAATTAACTAAATCAGAAATAAATTGATACATGGTTCTGAACCTCCAGCTCCATATGATTAGATTTTGAAAATTTTTACAAGAACAAGTGGAGCACAAAATTTACCAGATTATCTTCAGACTGATTTGTAGAGTGATTAAACATCCTTGCCACATCTGCCTGATTCCTTGAGAGAGTAGAACCTGCCAAATAGCCACATCTCTGTCATATCGTTCACAATCAAACAACAAAAAGAATGAGCACAACCCAAATACAAGCAGCAGAGGTAATGCACATATGTGTGGGTCCCACAAAAAAAAAACATAAAGTTTACTAAAGCCGTTTCCGTTGAAACAAACAAATACTAAATAAAGGAAACGGAATAAGGGATTCATACAAAGCGGCAATTACCAATGTCCTACGCGAAGAGAAAATCGTTTGGGGTTAATTTAGTAATAGAGAGAATAAAATTAGACTACATGTCCTAGTTGAAAACTGAGCCCAATTAGTTGATTCTCTTAGGTAATAATTATTTGTGAACCCACCCCCCCCCCCCCAAACAATATCATATTTCATTTTTCTTCTCTCTTCAATCCACCATCTTCTCTTCTTTCGTTTCCCCTCTACTGGCTAGCGGCTACAGCTACTTAAAGGCCACAAACAGACGGTAAAACTAATAGCCCAATCATGTGAATCGACATTGCTATAGTTTCAATTGATAATAGCCACAGGTCAGGTCAGGTCACCCAGCAACTAATCAAAAAAATCCAAACGGGAAGAAAAGTAATCTTTTTCCATATTTATGTTACACCTGAACATCATGGAGTTTGACCCTACCAAAGACAACTGAAAATCATGGGGGAAAAGAAGAAAAAATATATGAGACGAGATTTGAAATAAGGCTTAGTCTAAGAGAACCCACTAAACTCTACCAATAATTAAACAATAATGAAAGTTTAACGAGATAAACTAAGGTAATTTGAAGAAAATACGGTATCTAGGGAGAAATAGAGGTCACCTTCACGATGTGGTGCATCAGTAAGAAGCTTGTTCCTAGAGACACCCGTACTCAGATCGAAGAGGTTCACCATTCTTCCCAGACAGCCAGGGAAAGGCTTTTCATTATTACCAACTTTTCTTCTCTGAATCCCATTCATCTCAATACTTTTAATCACTTGGTTGCAGTAATGCTGAAACTTTCAATGGAACAAGAAACAGAACATCTAAGACTAAGTGAAGGAGCTAAAATAATCACACAGACAGAGACATCTTATCATATAAAAATGAGACATAAATTTAAGCATATCCCAACCTGAATAATTTAGCTGCAAAATCAAGGATCTGTTTCTGAGGCTTAAAATCACCTTCAATGAGGCAAACAGCTATGGAATTTCATGGTGAATAGAGGGTTCAAAGAGCAAAAAAGGCCAGAATAAAAAAAATATCAGAGTCTCAGGGGACCTACATTGAATTTAGCTGGTAACCACAAGATACACATTCTAAAAGAAAACCCAAGAAGATAATTAAAATTAAGAAATGAATCCCTAAATCTTAAGAACAAGAGGAGCCCAATAGGTGACCAAAAGCTAATAAAGCAACTTTTTACAGATTCAAAATGGGTCTAAGCAGAGACAGAGAAAGGGGCAAAAGAAAGAAAGAGATAAAAAGGAAAGAATCTAGCTTCAAAAGTTAGCTGAAACAAAAGAAAAAAATTGGAAAGAAAAAGGTAAGAAAGAGAGAGAGTGAGGTCAGATTCAAGTAGCAGCAAAGAAAGACAAACAGTAAATTGGAGAACGAGCTTTGAAAGAGCGAGATCAAGGCGAAAGCAAAAGAAAAAACACAGTACACACAACTGCAAATGGAGCCAATTTTCACGCAGCTTTTCTAAGTAAAAGAATCAAGATTCTGACATTGTGAACAAGAAGCTGCATTGTAAATTAGAGATAGAGAGAGAGATGTAGAACAAACTGGAGCCGGGGAAATGGCCGGACAGCAACATTCCGGCGGAAAACAACCATGTAATCACCGGAGCTCCGCCGTTAGAGCTAGAGAGAGAAAATGTTGATTCTGAGTGAGGTTGTAGAGAGAGAATTTTGGTGTGTGAAGAGTGGACTCTGTATACCCTCAACCGACCCTCCGTTCGTCGGACGTGAACTGATTTGTCAATTCTAATTCATTCGTAACGTTCGATTACGGATAAAAAAAATAAATATAAATAAAGTAACAAACGAAAATGTATAAGGACGAAAATACCCCTCTTTGTTTTACTATTGAAATTACCCTTTTCGGGTATTATTCAAGGAAGTCTATCCTCCAACGCAATTATTAACCACAGTAATTCAAATGTCTGTTTTTTTTAAGGATTTTTACGTTTTCAAAGGTTGATTTATATATTAGTTAAATTGTAAAAATGCCCCAAGTTCTGTCGTTTGTTTTTAAAAAAATACTTTTGTTCAAAAAAAAAAAAAAATCTATTCTTTAGAAAGTTATACTTTTTTTTTTTAAACGTTTGTGAAAGGTGGAGGTGTAATCTTACAATTTTTGTAAGAATATAGTTATTTATTTTAAATAAATGATAAAATTTTCAATTTCATAAAATTGAATATTAAATTTATATAAATGTTGTAATTTTTTTTAAAGGCATATATGTTAAACAATAACAACAAGAGGATTCCACTGTCCAGGGGTAAGGCACCAAGTAGCAACATAGAGAGCAAATAACATCTAAGGAAACAATCCTAAACACGGCAACCCAACAAGAACAGTAAAACAAACAAAGAAACAATTTAGATGCAAAAGAGTCCAGAAGACAAAGACAAAACAAAACACACTAGATAAAACCTATAATATCCTCAGACCAGTAAGCAGCACGAGCATGCACAGTCCCAATAAGAAGTCGCACAAGCACAGAAGGATCACAAGAGATGTGCCCCATGCAGCCGCGATTTCGCTCCTGCTAAAGAGAATATATAGCCGCAGACCATAAAGTACGTCAAAGCTTTGACTAGACACCCTTTTCCAACCAAATCTGACAAACCCACTGCAATTCACTCTCCCAACCAGCCACACGATGCGAGACTTCCATCAAACCCATAATTGTACCCAAACACAACAACTGAACCCACACTCAAAGAATAAATGATCTCGAAACTCCAACCTCCACCACAAAACAAACAATCACGTCACAACTCCCACCAACTCAACACAGCCAATCCTTCATCCTCAACCTATCTCGTACAACCAACCATGAATAAGAGGAGTGACAAGAAATATTACTCCTAAGCCAAAAGAAGACTTGAGCAAAGGACACGAGGACCATGTTGAAATTTTTACCCTACTTCAATTTCTTCCAATTCTATTTTAGTAATAAAAAAAAAAATCAAACATCGACTCATTAATTTCCATTAATTCGGCCACTTGTTTTAACATAAAGTAGTGTACAAAACTTTGTAAGGTCATCAATTTCAATAAAATTAAGGGAAAAAAGTTTGACCACGTAGACATTAATTATGAATAATTTTGCTAACTCCTTATATTTCAAATTAAAATAAATTAGCTCTAATGCACTTGTTCTTTATTTTGTTTTCTTTTCTTAAAAAAATACTTTTTAATACAAAAGAATTATTATCTCAAAATTATTCACCTATCTAAATTTGGGATACAATCGGATAAAACTAAAAGTCTGAAGTTAAAATCGATACAAATTAACAAATTTAAGAGTAAAATTAGATGTTAGATATTTGAGAGATAAATTTAAACCTACCACCAAAATCCAAGAACTTTTAAAGTTTAAACAAGAATGAGGTGATTTATTTTTATGCCAAAATGAGAACAATGACATAAATAGAAATAATAAAAGTTGGGTTGTTGTATATATAATATGTGTGTGTGTGTGTGTGTAATAATAATTATTGAGGAATGTGAAGGAGACATGAGTAGTATTGATCTGTCTTGAATACAAAATGACATGTGGATGGCAAGTCAATGGACAAGAATGACCAATTTTTTTCATATCTATCAAAAAATTACACCACTCTCCCACATGTCAAGTGGCTTACAAAATTATATCATAAATTCTATGCACCCATTTTATTCATCATAATAAGCTCTAAAAACAAATTATTAGCAATTTATGGGTCTTATGTATTATTTTACATGAAATTTTATGAATATTCTTACTTCTTTCTTTCATCAAATAGGGTTGCTTGTATTATTATTAAAAGAAAAAATACTTTCAAAATAAAGCTAAATTAAGGGGAAAAAAGGTTACAAATTACTTTTTGGTATTTGTATTTTTCATCAAAGTTAAATTGTTACAGACTAAAGTTTAAGGACTAATTTGTTACAAAATTGAAAACCAATTATCTGTGAATGTTAAAATTTTCTATTATTCAATAAAGTTGTTGTTCATATAACATTTGATCTTAGTTTATTGGATTGAATTTGTTAGTATTATTTGGCTAAAATAATATTTCTTTTCAAAAAAATAAAATGGCTATTTTTAGATTCTTTATTAAAATAGGAAATATTTATTGAAGATAATAGAAAATTCCTATTATCTTTACAAAAAGGAAATTGGCTATTTATAGATTACTTATAACATTAGGAATACTTTTGAAGATCTATAAATAAGTGAATCATTTGTGAAGAAAGCATGCAACAAAATTATATCAAGCAAATGAAGATTGAAGACTAAATCTCTCAAGAAGTTTGTTGTTGGAATTTTTCCAACTATTTAACTTTATGGTAAAAGCATCTCTCATACACATTGAAGATCATAAAGTTCTTGAGATTTATTCCGAAATCTAAATACAGTTGCATCTGCTGTGTGCTTTGTGAATTTGTTATATTACAAAGCTTACGTGTTCTGGAGTATTCGGACTATCACTTAATTTGCATACAAAGTTATTTGACCAGTCATTGACATTGTGAAGAACATGTATTGCAAGAGGAGTAAGAATTAGGGGGAGCCTAATTATACATCAAGTGTTAAAACAGGTGGAGCCTGTATTCTAATTGATAGGGGGAGCATATCTCAAGGGAGTATCTCTTACAGTTAATCAGGGGAGCCTAGATTCTAGAGATACATAAGTAACATAGGTTGAAAGTGTTACTTAAAGTCTGTTATTCTAAACTGTGGGTTTAGATTTGAACAACACTATCTCACTTGACTGTAATCATTCAAACTCTTGTTTATATTGAAGCACTGTTCTTATAAGGCATAAGTGCCCCCAGACGTAAGTGGTATTCACTGAACTGGGTTAACAATTCTGTGTGTTCTCTATTCTTACTCTAATTATCCTGAGTTACATATTTAGTTACGGCTACAGATATAACTAAATAATTATAGTAAATTAGATATATTTACTATTTCAGAATTAATGTTGTCTAACTGTCAAATAAAATACTCCTTATTTTTTTAGATAAGTAATTTGTGTTATCAAATTACAAACCACGATATGCACAAGATTTAGGACACCAATTCCAACAGTGCAGCATGGTTGGAATGAATGTAATCTTCAGCAAACTACTCACAAGAACAATGGCCACACACACACAAGAACGTTTAGTCCAAACTCAAAACGTATGTCCAAAAACGCAATAACGAACAACACAAACATATGCGACAACGAATGCAACTCGAGCTTACACAATGGAGCAAGAAAATAATCCACAGAAAAATTCGACACAACTTTGAAAAAGGAAAACATTCGCAAGACAAATTCACAGAATAATTTAAATATGGAAAGAAATATTCTACAGGATCTGCAACTTTCATAGCAACTGCTTAGCTAGAAGTATTCTGAAACAAATTATAGGACAACCTTGACAACAACTCGGTAGCAAGCTAGGGAACATAAACCAAATATATTTATCCAATATAGCAAAGCACTAACACTAAGGAGTGGAACCAAGTACGATGAACCAAAGATGTCAGAAGAAAACGATTTGAAAAAGACAGCAACAGAAGACAGAGAAGAGACAAGTTCCTCAGCTACAGAGAAAAAGAAGAAGAAATAGGAAGATGAAGTTTTAGTGGAAGTGAAGAAAAAAATGTTGCGCTTGAAGGGAGAAGAACCCATCACAACGAAAAAATTACAGGATTATTCTTAAATTTAATTTGAAAAATTTTAAAATACTATTACATTGGCAAAACAAAAAAACAAATTACTATAAATTTAAAGGTTAAGCATGCTTTTAAAAAAAATTAAGAAGAAGAGACTCACCCTCGTTGTAGTCTCTGAAATCTACAATACACCAAATTGTAGTCACCACTACTTGGAACCTCTCATATTTTCTTAGTAATGGAGATTTGGCTTATGGGAACCAATTGGAATTTACTTTTGGAAATATTAGAGAAAAATTGACAGAGTAAGAGAGTTTTTTTCTGCAGACCTTCTGCAATTTAAACGTAGGTTTTTGTTTCAGTTGTACTCCTTCCCTCTTCTTTAGGATGAAGAAGAGTAAGTTAGGGAGAAAATTGGATTGTGTGGATTATCCCACGTTATCCAATAATAACTCCCTCCTTAGGGAGTTATTAATTTAATTTTATTTAAACTAAAATTAAATTAAATTAAATTAACTAATTAATTAAATCATATTTAATTAATATTTTATTTAAATCATATTTAAATAAATATCTCTCACATAAACTATAGTTTTAATTTAATTAAATCAAATTTAATTAAATTAAATAAAATAAAACTATTAATTAATTCTCTAATTAATTAATTTTTAAATTAAATATCTTATATTTAATTTAATCCATATTTGAATCATATTCAAATATTAAATTCTCTCATAACCTATAGTTTTAATATGTGTCATATATGCATTAAATTTAATCTATAGTTTTAATATGAATGTAATTCATATTAAATCAATATTTGAATTCATTCAAATATTTTATTCTCTCATTAATTAATTTTGAATCACATCCAAAATAAATTTATATTAAACTTTATATTTTAATGTATCACCATACATTATATTAATTCCCTTAGTCAATTTGAACATTTCAAATTATATCCAACATATATTAACCTCATTACCCTTTATAAGCTAGGAAAGAGATCTCATGGACCTACAGATCAGAAGCTTCAACGATATGAGATTAATTGATTAAACTCATTAACCACATTAATCAATATTAATTAACTGTGTACACTTCACTAAAGACTCACAACTGAACTCTTCTCACTGTAGATATATTTACGTGTTCACAAATCTAGACCATTAACAAGAAGTTAGTCTTTTATAAGTGTTTGTAACTTCAACTGGGTCAAATTATTGTTTTACCCTTGGGTTACTTCTTAGTTCTTAAATACCAAAGCTCTACTAATGAACAACCTACTTATGGTCCAACCAATAAGCAGAAATCCCTCTCATGTCGTAGAGAGAGTAGAGCCCTTTGTTCAAGTTTCAGAGACACCAATTAAGAAAACACTCGTCTACTTACCCTAAAGTCGGAAACGAGTGAATTCCATCTTGTGTGATTATGTTTCTAGCTCTCCACTCGGTCTTGTCCCCAAAATGGTAGACTTATTGAGTCGAAAATCTGGCCACTCTCATCCATACAAAATCAAAGTACAATTCCTTGTGAACAGAAGTTCACAATACACTCAAGATTAAGACTAAGTTGCCTAGGTCATCCTATTTGAAATAGAAACTTAATTAGTCAACGGGGTTACATTTCGTGGTCCAGTCTTATGCAAACTCATTGCATAGGATAGCCCCACATGCGTCTCACCTACACGAACATGTTGGATCATTGTGTTTGTATCAAATACAAAGTGGGTCGTATCCATAGTGTTATGAGGATAAGGTATCCAACCTTATCCCTATACTATAGACCCACATATAGTTCAAGACTCATAAAACAGCTTAGGATGTTAGTTTATTGGATTTGGGTTAATTAGACAAAAATAATCAATAACTATTTATTGAAATTGAAATAATAACTCTTTATTAATTACGGTCAACGAATTACATTTACTATTTACGAGTTTTAGGACATAAAATCCAACAGCGCCAACATATAACAAATACTATCTCCACAAAGACTTCAGAAAAAGAATCAAGACTCCTAATTTAAAAAGTTCCTCAACATGTTAAAATAGTTACTGGTCGACGGATTTTGTCACCCAAATTCGGATCAAATATTTTACCGAATTACTCACCAAGAACTAATCTTAGTGGCAAGTCTGGGTTGAACTGAGAGAGCACGTTGATTTCTCAAGTAAAATGATTTTCTCGAGGTAACCGAGGGGAAGTTTTGATGTTGTGAATCAATTACAATAAAATAAGTTTTGCAGGAAAAAAAAGTAAAAATGTAATCAATTGGAGAAAATTTAGCTTAGGTTTTGTAAATCTCCCTAAACATTACATTTGATCATTGAGTTCACATTATTGATACATCTAACCAATTTGATTAGAGAAGCTAACCATATTGTCTTAGGTACCAAATTAGTGCAAGTTAAACCGATGAAAAGCATACAAATTTCAATTTACACTAATTGCATTACGAACAAGGGCCAAGTTAGGTCGAAAGCCTAATTTTCATGCGCCTAGTTAGACATTCATCGAGTTCAATTCTAAGTCGATTAGAATAATACAAAATCTGATTGATTTTTGCAAACTAACCTAACTTATTTGCTTCTAATTGAATTACATACAGCTTACTAAGAGATTTCCATGTAATTAAAAAGCATTCTTCATAAAGTTCACATGCGTCCAACAATATGAACATGATCAATAAAGACAGAATTTGAACTAAACTCAATTCAAATCTCACAAATGCATGAATAAAGGGAGATACTACAAACCTAAGTTAAGAAGAGTACCTTAGTCTCTCATTCGCATGCCAGATGATGAGAAATATTTTGGAGACTAAAACGAATTGAAATACCTCAGAAATTAGAGAGAAACTAGGTAGAATATGGCTGAATCAGAGATAGAATGACATAGGTAGCATAGATATTCTTTATAAAATATGCAACGATGTTGCAACGCTAACCGATCTTAACACACGGAAACATTTCGGAGCGCCGTGGAGCTTTATAAAAGCGCCACAAATTGTGTGCAAAATTGGGACAATAAGCTACCGCCTTATAGCACAGTGGCGTTGGGTGCTTCGACGCTGCAAGGTAGAAGCCAAATTGGCTTTTTTTTCTTTGCCCAATTGCCTCGATTGATGCTACTTAACTTCTATTTTGTCCAATTAAGCTCCAAATTGACATCAAATCTAAATTCTACTCTCAAACTGCTCGATACCTATAAAATAGCCAAATAGAACTGTAAAATTATGGAACGATTCCGAATTAAGCGGAGCTAGATAGCACATTTTTTGTTCTATCAAATATCTCAACTTAATCCTTGATTATTTCGAGCAAGGTAGAATGAAGCACACAATCACATAAAATAGCTTGCTAAGATGCTAAGATGCTTTTCTATTGCCTTAACAGTCAACAAGAATTAAGCATGCAATCTACATTATAATCAAAATACAAGCAATACGTTGATGCAAAAGATTAGAATTTTTTCCTCAGATCTATTCATGTATAAACAAATCTGAAACCCTTCTAAAGCCTAAACAAAATCTGGAATAGACTTAAAGGACTCTCAATTCGTTGTCTTCCTACTTTGGTAAAAAATAAGATTTAAATACAACTTCCTAATGCAAAATGGTAATGGCAAGTATTCATGTCAACAAACTTAAGGTCCTATTCCTTTTTTGCTCTTTATTCTTTTTGTTTTTTTTTATTTGTTTATCCTAGCAATCTTGCCCTCGTTTAGATTTGAAGTATAGGTTTTAGGCAAGACCCATTCAATGCCCAATTCATGCTAGGCGAGATTTTTTTGGCACTAACATTGAGTTGGTTTATTTTTCTCATTTTTTTTATTTTTGACGAAAGGTAGAGAAATCAGTTGGTTTAGTCTTTACACATGCATTACTAAATTGAATTTAAGAAGGTCTTTCGGGGTGACATCAAACCTATGGATTCGATAAGACTACTCTAAGCATGCAAGATCTAGGATAGTCAGGCTAAAGACTCAAATGTGCATGAGAGATGGAAGAAAAAAATTTAAATTATGCTCAAAATCATACTTATTTTTATAATGTAATGTTTGACACATGCAAGACTCTAAGAGTGTATCATAGGCATGTCATAAAAAAACACAAGATAGCCAAGCAAGCAAATAAAGCACAAATAATAGTTCAAGGGCTCTAGCCAGAACACACAGACATACCACACCCCCAACTTAAAATCATACATTGCACCCAATGTGATAAATACAAGAAAAACAAGGACAAAAAGAAAGGAAAACAGAAAACTTCTATGGAATTTTTGCACAGAAGACGATGGATGTTTGACTCCATCAAAAGATACTCTCCTAATTTTCCTAAAATCAAGAATGATAGGAAGAATTAGATCGAATTAATCAATAATAACTGAAAAGGTACCTATACTAAGAAAGCAATAAAAATCCTGGCTGCCTTCAGGTAGCGCAAATTTTTAAAGTCGTTATGCTCGACGACAATACTTGACTTCATCAACCATAGTCATCAGGAAGATTGAAGCCAACATACTTCACCTCCAACTTAGAAGGTGGGCTACTATATTGTAAAATACACGAGCTAAAACACGTAGGTTAGTAGAAGAATCATTATTAATCATAAAAAATGTTTGAGATTTTCCTCCCTATTTAATTTTCAAAGACTCTTTATCTACATCAATTACACCTTTAGCTGTCATTAAGAAGAGTCTTCCTAGCAGAAAAGATAACTCAGATGGAGGGGAAGAAGCATTCAAACACATAGAAGTCAGTAGGAAATAGAAGATCATCTTTGTGTGATTTTATTGCTACATTACTTCACCATTGTCAGCTATTTCATTTCATCCATACTCACTCACCATCCATGTCATTCATTGCATACCACCCAAACCTATATATATTAATTTATAATTAGTATACTTATTGTCAACGCATACTGAGCATATATTCATGTTGTATAGATACACACAACAATAGAGACAACTAGGCATTCAAATTCGTAATTCACTAACCTCATGTGTTCGATCTTGGCTTGCTTAGGAAACCTCTCTCAACACTTGCACTTGGATGTAAGAGATCAAAACTTGTATGCAACATGACATATCATTATTGTTTAGGGCACAAATTTCAACTATCAACACATTGAACAATCAACGCATACTATAGATAGTACATCGTCTAATTGAGGCGTACACTTAAAGCTATAATGAACCACACCAACAAACTACAAGCTTAAACAAATCCTCTGAAATCATCTTTTTAAGCTAACATTCTCCTATCAACATGTCTTAAAAAAACATAGCAAATAAAATTGTACATAGATTCAAGAGGTATCGTAAAGAATCAACCAAACTCAAGCTAATTCTATTAAGACCTTTCACAAATTTCTCCCACTTTTAAAATTCATGTCACTATTTCACTCACTTTGTTTCTTTATAGTCAATTTTGCCTTTTGAATTAACCATAATTCTCAACTTATTATTCATTATTTTCAAAAGTGCACTAGAAAAATAGATAATTATTTTATTATTGGTATCAAGTAAAAATATGTTTGGCACATAGTTCAATGGATAGAGGATGTACTAATTATCAATTTAAGAGTAGATGGTTGAGATTAATGACTCAATCTAAACTCTACAATGGTTGAATTAAAAATAAAAAAGAAGTAGTTGGATATATTTTTTTCTTTTTAATATGAAAGACAAAACCAACAAACCATAGGGACTAACAAGAGTTAGACAAAAGAGTTGAGTCTACCTATAGAGATGGTCTTCGAAACCACACAACAGAAAGATGAAATCTTCGAGCATGAGTAGCTAAACCATGCACAACAGTGTTACACTTATGGTCAATGGAAGATAGATCCACTAGACTGGAACACTCAAATGACATCCACAATAATTTGGATCTTACTAGCAATGACATTTTCCAACAAAAAGATTTTAGTGAATTTTTTAACCAGTTTCGACCCAGATCAGAAAAATGATTGCCTCAACGGTTCTTGAATTACCATTTAAACATAACGTTGGCCTCAACGAGCTCCATAGATCCTGTCATAATAAAGTGACTCTTCATAGTTAGAAGAACGTCATCATTTGTGTCACGAACAATGACATCAATACCCGCATCACAATCTAAGAAAGTTGCATCAGAGTTCAACTTAAAAGTGGTTGACCATTTGATAGTTTCTTCAACACTTGGGGGACAAAAAACCACTTGAATGGAGTTTGATGTATGAATTTGGTCAAAAGATGCCAACACATTCATCGCCCAACTAATAGGATATTCAAACTTCGAATTTTTGTGACCATTGAACACCAAAAGGTTGCGTTTGTGCCAAATAGCAGGAGCGATGAGCAAAAAAATCTTGATATCTAGCGGACTCAATAGCTCCAAGGACGTTCAAAAGAGAGATCCAACACGAGGATGTCTACTTTTTAAATTTGTAGATTCTTGTTTTTCTCTGGTTTATTTTTACATGTAATATAATTTAAGTTTTAAAAGAATTGGGGTTGACAATGCCCTATGGATTAATAATTTCTAGATTTATCATGAGTTTAGTGTTCACCATTGTTTTTGTTAATATTTTTTATGAAAACAAAACAAAACAATATCTTCAAATAATTCTTAAATTTTTAAAGCGAGATCTATAACGTTTTAATTTATTTTTCTTATTTCTTTTCCATTTAAATTTTACAAAGCACAATCATTAGAAATCACATAACATCATGAAAAAAAAAAGAGAGAAAATAGTAGGACTTTAATTTGACTTTAATTCGAGTTGTACATCTACAAAAATTGAGTTTAGCTTATAGCATTAAGATGGTTAATAATCATGATGTGATTTGTTTGAAATATTAAAAAAAATAATTAAAAGAATTGAGTTATTTCCTTTACGTATTTTATTTTAACAATCAATGGAAAACAAAAATAAAGAATGTTGTGATTAATCCAACACAACACAATTCTTTTTAATGTCAATAGAAGAAATAATATTTAATTTGGGTCCATCAACATTCAACATCCACAAGGATTTCCCTTTTTATTTCATTTTTTTGGGCAACTTGATTGCTCACAATGGACCACCATGTCTACATTTTAGCAAACAATTTCAATGACATGAATTTTGAAAAAAAAAAGCAACTTCTAAAGAAAAACAATCTTAGATGTCGTTAGAGATCGTGTTTATATTGTAAGAGTATTGCCTTAACCTTTGAAAAAATTTATCTAAAATTCAAACTTTTGAATTCAGTTTTCTTACAAATATGCATCTTACTAACTTTTAATCGAAGTTAAAATAAATTTTCTTTTTCTATCTATTACTCATTTTCAACTTTTAAGAACAAACTTTTTATTTAATATTAAAAAAAAAAGAAAAAGATAATAATAATAATAATAATAATAATAATAATAATAATAATAATAATAATAATAATAATAATAATAATGTCATGTAAAAGATTAGCAAAAAAATCTTTGGTCTAGACTCTAAACCATAGGGCCATATAGGGCGCACATGGAAATGAAAGGCACCCTCTCCTTTTTGGTGGTCATTTCATTTTGAATACTATTGTAACAACTACTATATAATATAATTGGAAATTTATTATATATATGTATATATAAAACAATTGACCAATTTCAACTTGTTGAGAATCTTTGTTTGAATGCCCATTGACAAGTTCAATCTTTGCTATAAACTATTTGTCACTATGTTTTGCTTCATTATAATACCAAGTCTATGTGTTTGTATTTAATGTATATATGATTAATATTTATATTATAAAATATTAAAACCGTGTTCATACTTAGTTTGGTATTATTATTTTAGTAGAAGATTTTCAAATATAGCAAAATAAACTAAAGTATTTATAAAATGTCGTAAATTTTAAAATTCTATCGATTATACATTGATAGAAGTCTATCAATGTCTATCATTGATAGAATCTTAAATTTTGTTATATTTTTAGCAGTTTTGACAATTACAATAATTTTTCCAATTTATTTGTCTTCTTTAAATTTAAATTCTTTAAATTTCAATTCTGAGAATGGGTGTGAGTTACGAAAGTTTAGATGATATTCTAATACTTTAAAAGTTTGTCTTCAAATATAGCAAAATGAATAACAATATATATAAATACAGTAAAATATCACTTATAAATGTTGATAGAACTGATAGACTAATATCATTTATCACTGATTGATGTTGATAGACACTAATAGATGTCTATCAATATCTATTACTGTCTATACCGATAGACTATGAAGTTTTGCTAGATTTATAAATACATCTAGTAGTTTTGTCATTTCAAACATTTTCTCTTTTGAGTTTGTTTATTTTTTTTTTTCATTGTTTCAATTATTTTATTATAAATTTATTTTAAGGAAATGGATCTTTTAAGTTATGTCCACATTTTGTTTGGAGGTCCATGTCCAACCTTTAGAAAATGGATCATCTTTTTATGCCTTTACTTTATGTATATTTCCAAATGTTATGGTATACAATTATCATTCAAGCATTGTGAAAATTATTTGTACAATTTTTATGCCTTTGTTTCCTATTTATATCTTTAACATCCATTTTTTTTAATTATATACTCATGTTTTTTTCATTTTAACATCCATTTTTTTTTTATTATATACTCATGCTTTTTTATTAGATACTCATATTCAATATTATACGTTAAAGTCTATTAATTAATTTAAAAGAACTATATTTAATAAAATTTTAATCTTTTAATTATTGTTTAAACTAATTTCAAATTTTCACTTCATATTTATTAAAAATTGATCAATAGACATAAATACTAAAGACTAGTAAGTATTTAGTGGAAAATCGAAGTTAAAAGTGTAAATTTTGAAACTCAAATACTAAATTGAAACAAAAACATAAACGCCAAGTGTGAAATTACAATATTTTGAAATCTAGGGGCTACATTGAAATTAAATTAAAACTTAAGGTCTATAAGATACAACCTTTTAAAAATGTAGTAACCAAATGAAAACTAGACTCAAAATTTAGGAGTGTTGGGGACAAAAACCATATTAAGACGATAATAATCACCTATTGTCACAGTAAATACTATTTTGTACTCTCCAATTAGCTACGATCAACACTATTTTAAAACTCCAATTTACTTTAGTATTTACTACTTGCTATTTTTACTATTTTACATTCATTATTATTTTATTCTTTGAAGAGGTGAGGAGTTAGACCAAAGGGGGTATGGTGGTCTTATGAAAAACTCAGAATCCAATAAACAAAGTTTCTTTACTAGAGTATGAGTACTTGAACTTTATGTAGAGATATAAATGTCAACCGTTAATTGTAAAACTGACTATTTCAATTATCCTTAGTTCTGCATAGGTGAGGGCAGTTCATCAACACTGGCCAAATAGATCTCCCATTTCATAGTAAGACTGGGTGGAGGGCAATTTATCAAAACTAGCCCAATAGACCTCATGCCCGCTTTTAGGATTAGTAGATAGGTTGTTCCCTTAAGTGCTGACTCCAGGTCTTGAACAAAGAGGTCATGCTCTTTCATTTGTCTGAAAGGAACAAGATGTAATCTCGGAGGTAAAGCGTTAAATTGATCCAATCGAAATTACGAGCAACCTGTGAAGGGTTGAATTACTAATATGGTTATATCAGGTGGACAAAAATATATATACAGTGAGGAGAGTACGACTATGGGCTATAATGGGCATTCTCGATTAGTTGGTCTAAAAGGAACAAGATGTAATCTCGGGGGTAAAATGCTAAATTGACCCAACCAAAATTACAAACAACCTGTGAATAGTCGAATTACTAATTATGGTTATATCAGGTCGTTACAAAATATATCTATTGTGAGGAGAGTACAACTACGGGCTATAGTGGGCAGTCTCGATTAGTTGGCCCTAAGGGAACAAAATGTAATCTCAGAGGTAAAACTCTAAATTGAACCAATCGAAATTACGAACAACCTGTGAAGGGTCGAATTAATGAATGTTGATTAACTCAATTAAAATAGTTTAGCCAATCCCGAATAGTTGAAGCTCATGATATGAAGGTCCATTAGGTCCCTCTACTAGCTCGTTATATATGGATATAAACTTATAACAGAGTGATCGAAAATTCAAGTTGTTCGAATTAGTTGAGAAAATAAATTATTAATAATATTCGATATAATTAACGATTTTAAAATTTGAGAGAGAAATGATATTTAAATGAGATTTAAATATAAATTCGAATAGTGATTCGAATTTGATCAATAGGACTGATCGTGTAACGCTCCAGTTTTTTCTACCTTAATCCGAGGTCATTACTTGAATAAAAACAAGAATTTAAAACCAAGCTCATGAAAATTTCACATCATTTTATTAAAAAATTTAAAAGAAACGTCAAATTATCTTTATGCAGAAAACAAAATAAATAAATCAATAAAACAATTAAAACTACTGATGTTCGGGCCCTAAGTAAAACATGCAACTTTCATAAGAAAAGAAAACTAAAAGTTATTCATAAATCTGGAAAACATAAAATCATGAAGACTGCAGCAGAAGCATCAGTCAATATAGTCCCCGATGGCATGGTCACTGGTCCTTCCTGTCCTTCGTTGGTTTCCTCATACTTACCTGAAAAATAAACATGAAAATGGTAAGTATAGAAATACCCAGTAAGGGATCCGCTATGGGATCCCCTAGGTGAACTGTTAACTTTCTATTAAACCTATACCCCGTGCCACACAGTTTAGTGACTTGGTAGGAACACCCATATGAGCCCAAACACAAGGGTCATCCTGGCGAGTCTTTGGGAACAAATGTAATAACAGCCTAGTGTATCGCCGGGACACATGCCATACAGACTTGTGAACCTGTCCCACATACGGAGTACAACATGACTAATAGATAAAGTTAATAGCTATCATAGTCCAAAAACATGCAATTTTAGTCCAAAACATTCATAAGCACACATATGAAGTTTAATTCAAAAAAATGAGACTCACAATCACCTCACACCTTTATTCTACTTTACGATTTTTCGGTTTTTTCATAGCAAACCATAAAGACATATCACCGCACAACTTCATTGGTTTTTCCATAGCAATCCACCTTAATAGACCGTCACATAGCCATTCAGTTCATCTCAACATAGTTAACCCATCACCAACAGCTAACTCATGAGTTAGTCCATTCGGTTAACTCAACCCATAACCATCACCAACAGTTAACTAAACCATTTAGTTATCTCACCATATAATCACCACTAACAGTTAAATAAACCATTTAGTTATCTCACCATATAATCACCACTAACAGTTAACTAAACCATTTAGTTATCTCAACTACTCACATAACTATCACTAACAGTTAAGTAACCCATTTAGTTAACTCACCATATAACCATCACTAACGGTTAACTAATCCATTCATTTAACTCCTCACATAACCATCACCAACAGTTAACTAAGCCATTTAGTTAACTCATCACATAAATCAGTATCAAGCAATTCGCCATATAACCAAACATGTCATGCCAGCGTACCATACAGTTAAGCTTGACATACGAGTTATGCCTTGATACTTAATAACTCGTTTATCACATAAACCATAAACAAACAGTTTATCATAAGACATATCATCAAACCCACTGGGTGACCGTTAACTTCCTATTAAGCCTATACCCCGTGTCACAATGTCTAATGACTCCGTAGAAACGCCCATATCAGCCCAAACGCAAGGGTCGTCCTGGCGAGTCTGTGAGAACACATGCAAAAACAATCTAGTGTATCGTCGGGACACATGCCACACAGTAGTGAACCCGTTCGACATACGGAGTACAATACGTCTAATAGTAGAGTTAACAACAACTACCATAATCCAAAATCATCATAAGCAGCCATAAACATTCATAACAATATCAACTCATATTCAATACTGGACAGTTAATTCCCTATTAAACCTATACCTCGTGCCACAAATCTAATGATTCGGTAGGAACGTCCATATCAGTCCAAACGCAAGGATCGTCCTAGTGAACATGTGGAAACACATGCAAAACAGCTTGGTGTATCGTCGGGACAGATGCCACACAGTAGTGAACTCGTCCCACATACAGAGTATAATATGACTAATAGTAGAGTTAACAATTACCATAATCCATAATCATATCAGTCACGAACATGCTTAGTAGTTACATGCACAGTTCCACACACATTCCATATTTGTTAGGTTCTACAATTTTCCATAACAACCATAAAATTTAACAAGCAATATAGTCATATCCATCAAACATAAGCCATAATCATCCAACTAGTAAAACAAGGTACACATAGAAACCACAAGTCAAATGACCTTATGTTACCTATAGTCGTGAATCCAATAGAAGTATCCCTTACCTGAAAAGAAGAACTTGCAGCTTGTCAAAAATAAACCTCAGATCGCACCTAGACATACAACATTTTAATTAATAATCTTTCCATAAAATTATTAATCAAAATTAACCTTAAACTTCCAATTTGGTTTCCCACCAACCTTACCAATTCCTTCGAATTCCAACCCACTTTGCAGAAAATTCTACGAATCAACTAAGGTAGAAAACTCCCCAAATTGACCTTCAATGGGTATTCGGAACCTGTATCAAACACCCAAAAATTAGTCCAAGAGATCTCTCAATTTAGTTTCTCATAGGTATTCAAAGATCCAAATAAAACCACAAAAAATTTACCCACTCTGAACCGACAAACTGAAGCGGATCGCGACTTGCGGTTCGACTCGTCGAACACAAAAATTGTGAAGTCGCGCGCCTTCACATCGGCTTGGCATGGTGCGACTGACGACGCGTGGCGCGACTAGCTAGTGCGACTCTGCGACAGCAACGACAGAGAAGATCAAAGCAAGGCGGTGGTGCTGTGCTGTGTGGTGGACGACGAAGCTGCTCGTAGCTCAACTGTGGAGGCGATCGACAACTGGAGATGTAAGAGGGTTGGCGACGATGCTACACGAAGGAGATGAAGGAGAATGAAAATTTTAATTTTACTTTCACACAAAACGAAACCCTAATTAACTTTTTATAATAATAACGAATTATTATTAATTTATTTTCGTTTCCTAATAAATCAAATTTCAATTAAATAAATATACCCATGTATGCATATTTAATTTCTTATCCAAATTTCCACTAAATCAATATTAATCCAAATCCAAATTAAAAACTTAACATCCCTAACCAATATAATCCAACTTTTACTTAATCCATTTGAGATAATTAAATTAAAATCATCTCAAATTTCGAGATGTTACATTCTTCCCTCCTTAAGAAACTTTCGTCCTCAAAAGTTCTAATCCTCGAACAACTGTCCTCAAAAGTTCTAATCCTCGAACAACTGTGGGTAACGCGTCCTCATGCCATCCTGTTGTTCCTACGTAGCCTCTTCGACTAAGTGATTCTGCCATATAACTTTCACCAACATTATTCCTCTATCGTGTAGCACCCTCACTTTTCTTACCAGAAATCTCAACAGGTTGGTCCTCATGGTCCGAGTTCTCAATCAACCGAAGTGACTCAAAACCACTAAAGGTTCGATCCATGAATCTATTTCATCAAACACTAGCATACTTTTATGCTACCACAATATTAAACATGTTCAATCAACCTTCTAATGTTGAGTGTCCAACTCAAGGGTATTCCAACGAAAGAATTATTTACCTTAGACTCATGGTCTAATCTTGGCTTTAACATCTAGAAACCTTTATTAAAACCAGTCTCTTCCTTCTTATAACTTGCCTCAATAAACTTTAATCACCCAACTAAGTATGTGACTTATTGTGAAAAAGTTTATTGTACTTTCACTAATCTCACTCTCCAAGGCAAAACACTCATAAACCCTGGAAGTCTCATTCAAACAACTATTTACCACATAGTGTTTTAATTTCCATCCACAAAGTTTAACTCTGTCCACAATCCAATGTGCTTCAAATCACTTGAACTTAAACATGTGTTTAGTTCCCTTTTAGCACCATTACGTGACAACATTTTCTATAACCTTTTCCATAAGGTTCTCAGTCACATAGACTTTCCATCGTATGTCTAGTTTATACAAGCAATAACATAAACATATATCCATAAATTATCTTATCAATAAACATACCTGACGAGGACGAAGGAATACTTATTGACCATAGGGACATAAACCATAGACTTACATCGCAAGTCAGTCTGCATAACCTAAAACTTAGGCTTTGATACCAACTATAATGCTCCAGATTTTCTACCTTAACCCGAGGTCGTTACTTGAATAAAAACAAGAATTTAAAACCAAGCTCATAAAAATTTCAAATCATTTTATTAAGAAATTAAAAAGAAACGTCAAAATCATCTTTATGCAGAAAACCAAATAAATAAATCAATAAAACAATGTAAAACTACTGATGTGTGTCAAATGTTAACTTTGACCATTGGTTAGTGGATAATTCTACAATTAGTGGAATTATTCCATTTTTATGTATAAACTTTGTGCTTATATGGTGTTTTTCAATTGTTCTTCCACCTAATCCACTATTTAATTAAATGTTGTGTGTCAAATTATTATGCAAATATGATTGCATGTACATTGACTATATAATGCACACATTAGTTGTGTAATTGGGTTGTAATATGTAATCAAGTAGGTGTAAAAGTTTAGGAGTCAATTGTGGTGTAAACGGCTCGAATTTGACGCTTCTTTAATGGCTGCCCAAAAACAGAGGTCCATTTTTCTTGGTTATGTGAACTTCCAACCTTTCACGCGTGAGAAGGTGGGTTAAAGATGATGTTGAACCGGTTCATGCTTAGTTTCAGGTTTTCTAGCCGGTTCAGTCATTTTTCAAGTTATTTTAGTATGGTTTGAGATATTTCCTCTTAGTTTGAGCCATTTGAAGTGTTCTGGGTCCGGTTCAAGGCCAATTATTAATTATTATTGTAATAATTTTAGTTTTTGCTTGAAAAATTGACAAACATGGTCCAATCTGAGCACATTTTAATTAATTATGCATTTTGAATGTATGATTTTAATAAAATTGAATCGTTACGCATATTGCATGCCATATAGATTTAAACACGCACCGTGGGATTAGCATGATTCATGCATTAATTATATGTTATAATTGTTATAATATATATAGTATGCACGTTTAGAATTGTTCCATGAAAAATTAATATAATTTGTTATATTGATTTATGACTTGCCTATGATGTAATTTTAGTTTAATTTAATTTGATTAAAATTTGTTTAATTAAATTAATTAAATTCTTGTGGAATTTTTTATATGATTGTTATATTTGCATTAGATGTAGTTTTTAATTTAATTTAATTTAATTTAAAATAGTTAATTAAATTTTGATTAATTAATTTGATTAACTATGATTTGATTAAATTAATTAATCTAAAAATCTATATAGTTCAGATGTATCTTATAAGATTAATTGTCTAAGTTATAAGTGTTATAAAATTAATTAGACATCTAAAATCCATAACAAAGATAAATCTCACGTTTCACCTATGTTTAACGAAATCCACAAATGTTTCATAGAAATAAGTCGATATCTTGTAAAAACTAGTTGCAAGAGGCTCACCTGATTACATCTTGACAAAAAGTCAGATAAGATGACTAAGGTTGGAATTCTTAAGTTGATGATTTACGAAATACCTGCTACCTGGAGATCGAAATCAGTTATTCAGTCTAGTTAACCTAGTTTTATGAGAGATGTGAGGTTATAAAAATAGTTTATCACCTAGACATCATAGGTTAAAATCTAGTATAAATTTTATGCTTGGATATAACATCTAGACTTAGGGTATGTTTAATTAGTCGGATATATGCATAAGTAAAAGTTAACCCTGAAACCGTATAAAAGACTTTAGTTGAAAAGAAGTAATATACTTTTAGCTTTAGCGTCCTAAGAGCTCACACTGACACCGTGAGATTCATGCTCGACTTTGGACCGTCCTAGAAGCGGACTCCATTTGGAGAGTGTTTGTTGAATCAATATCAATGTGAATAGGGGAAGTTGTTTATAGTAAGTGGTGAAAGATATGTGTAAACACGTCCTAAGGTCTCTTCCATTAGGTTGCATCGTGAGATTCCTATAATGCGCTTGCATGTCTGCCTTGGAGCGACCTTACCAATCGGAGGGTTGTATTATAGGATTCGAAACACTGCGAATCCTTAGTTGGATAGAGTCTCATAGTTTCGTCTTCATCATTGTCTATCCTTTGGTGTCCTGAAATTGTTGTTATTACTTTTGATTTAATTTTGACTGTATAATATTATTTTCTTCATTATTTAGTTTGTTGATAGCTTGTTGATAGCTTGTTCAGAATGATCAAAACCCATTATTTCTATGTAAAAGCTTATAAAATTTGTAGAAATTTTGAGATACTGTCTAAGGTATAGAGTATGTGATATTTTATAATATCAGGGGGTTTATACCCTAAGTTGTTCCGAATACATATAAAATTTGTAGAAATTTTGAGATACTGTCTAAGGTATAGAGTATGTGATATTCTATAATGTCAGGGGGTTTATACCCTAAGTTGTTCCGAATAAGTGGTATCAGACTCGTGTCCTTAGTTTAGCCATGTTGATATAATTCTTAGATGTCGAACAAAGGTGTAGTGAATCCTTGAAAGTAGTCATGATGTGATCTATGGTTGAACTTTCTCAAATATGCAGTATGCACTCAGGTGTAAAGCCTAGATAAAAGTTAAATGGATGGATGTTTATTTTAAGGGGATATTTAGTCAGAACGTTGTTGGAGGGGAGGATCATTGGAAATGTGTCTGAAGTAACACTAATGGTTTATGGTTGTTATGTGATTTAGCAACTTATGATGAAATTTATAAGTTCTTAAAATGTGATTACTATATGTTTATGAAATGATATTATAAATCAAACGTGAGAATTAGCTGAACTTCCTAAAAGAAATAAACCAATTAAGTATAACTATACTAAATAAATAAATAAAGGACAATTGAAGCTAGAATGGGGAACACGACGGAGGCGGGAGCGGGGACGGGATTGGGGTCGAGGTCGACGAATGCATTCCCTGCCCCGTTGTCATTTAGCCCACAGGGAATTTTCCCCCATTCCTCGCCTAATCGACGACGAGTCTTCATGGAGAAATTGGACATCTCTACTTAAGGGTAAAATATATTATTGTTTGCATTTTAATAATTATCTGCCATATTAGAAAGGTAGTGTATGCAAACTCAGTAAATGAGAATGATGAAGTAAGTTTTACTAGTGGATATGTGTTATTATTGGGTAGAGGAGCTAATTCATGGAAGTGTGAATTTATTGCTCTAGAATTAACAAGACAAATATAAGTGGCTTTTAGAAGCCTACCGGGAGATCTACCATTGTGGGGGACATCAGTCATATTTCTTTTCATTGTGATGCACAAACTGCCATAAGAACTGCAAAGAATAATGTGTATAATGACAAAACACCTGAGACATGGAGCTGTGGAACAATTGCTGAAAGAAGGAATCATTTTCTTGAAGTTTGTGAGGTTTAAGAGGACCTCGGTGGATCCTCTGACCTGATGTCCTCTGACCAAATGTCTTACAAGGAGAATAATTCTAAAAATTTCAATAAGTATGGAACTTAGACTTGATGGTTAGGGATGACAAAAATCCCTGCAGGGTTGGGCCCCCCAGCTACCCACCCTATTAACGATAGAGAATCTTCGGTTTGATCGAGGACACCAATTGGGTCCCAAACTGGAGACGAGGAGAGTATCCACGCACCATCCCCGACATCAACCGCGCCCCCAAATACTTTTTATTTTGTTATATATATATGTGTGTGTGTATGTATATATGTATATATATGTACATGTATGTATATATATATATATATATGTATATGTGTCTGTAGATGTATGTACATGTACACGTGCACGTACATGTATATGTATACAAAGTATTTTTTTACTTAAATTTAAAGCAGTAGAAGCTACTGTTTTGTTATTTTTATTTTACTTTTTTTAAAATTTCATTTAATAATTAAATTAACTTATTTTTTTATTAAAATTTAAATAAAAAATTGTTAAAATATTTATTATTATTAATTTAAATTTAATTTAAAGAAAAAATAATTAAAAAAAGAGAAGGCAAATTTTTTTTCCCATGGGGACTCGATCCCCAAATGGGGATTCCCCGACCCCGATCTGACTCCCCAAGATGGGAGTGTTGGAAGCTATTAGGTGTTGAATCCGAATTTCGAATCCTATGTCTAGGTGTGTTACAATGCTTATTGATAAGGGCAATGAAATCTTTATTTATTTCACCTATCTCCACATTGGTACAATATTGCCTACTTTAAATATAGCATTTATGATCTTGCTTTTGGTTTCACTCTTATACCGATGACAAAGAACAGGTAAAAGTTATAAAAAGGAGGGAACTACTTTTTTTTTTCATCATTAAGTTTTGGGCGAAGTTTCTATACTTTAAAATGTTTACAATTTTACTCAAACCTCAAGGATCAAATTGTAACATTTTGAAACATATGGACTAAATTGAAATCAATTTCAACGAAGTAAATGTGTCATTTTTTGAAAGTTAGAAATCAAATGGAAACTAGACTCATAACTTTAAGATAAAAAAATATATTTGTTTAAAAAATAAAAAGAACTTGATATTTAATTAAGAAAAGCCTTAAATTACAAGTTTAACTACACTTTCATAGTTTTATTTATTTATTTAGATTCTATATTTTCAATTTTATAGCTAACAAGTATTTGGAATTTAATAAAGATATATGCCGATTATGAACTTATTAGACAAATTTGAAACGAGATTCAAGAAAATTTTGATTGTGGAATTCATGAAGGTCTATATTGTTTTGTCACGTGTTATATGATATTTTACTATACCTAGAGAGATTGTAATGAGATTTTTTAAGATATCTAAAAAGATTCGAGGAAGCCAAAGTCAATATTTAAGGTCTATATTACACGTGTTGTCAATGCACTGATATACACTGATAGACTTTTATCATTGATAAAAGTGATATTTTACTATATTTTATAAATATTTTTAGCAGTTTTTTCATTTAGGATAATTTTTCTACTACAGAATAAATAGATCCAAGAATACAGAAAAGGAAACTACAAAAAAAATGAAAAAGAAAACTACATGAAAGGAAAAGAATGGAAAAAAACCCAACAAAGAGCTTAACTCAACTGACACCTATATGTATTTGAGAATCAAGAAGTCTGGAGTTCAGATTTCTCACTCCAATTTACAATAAAAAAAATTTAAAAACTAAAATAAAAAGACAAATTACTTATTTTGATTTTTAGTTTTTCTTTAACTCATATGATTTGATATAAACTATAATAAAGGACTTAAGAAAGAAACTAGCATCAATTTCAAAAACAAAAAATAAAATACCAAAAGGTTATTAGACAAGATCTAAACAATTAGATTTGTATCTAATTTATCTTGAAAATTTAAGTAGCATCAAATAGATCTTAAAACTTTCGGGGTACTAAATAGTTCAATGGATTCCTAAATTTTTGGGTTGGGATAGTAGATATGTGAATGTTAAAAAATATCCATGATCAACATCCTATTAGATACATAATTGAAAACTCAAACACTTTTTAAAGTTTGATACAAAACTAAAAGTTCACCACTTTTAAAGCTTCTTTAAATAAAAATAAATAAAAAAAAGTTGGGAACTAAATAAATAGAACATAAAAGTTCAATGCCAAAACTTGTAACTCAACTCATTTTGCTATAAGCCAAAGGAGACGCATTAGTTATTATACTTGGTTGTTAGTTATAATTGGTCAATTATAATAATTAGTAGATTATACAAGTTAGTGTTTAAGTTGCAAACTACTTAAATTTAGGTTATAATAGTTTGTAGTTGGAAGTGTAAACTATTTTTGTTTGGGTAGGGAATAATAGAATAGTAACATTGTAACAAAGAAGACGAAAGGACGAAAGAAAAATAGTGAATACAATAATAAATAATAAATGTACTTGAAAACAAGGTTTACAGTCGTACACACTACTATTATAGTTGATATCACAAACCTAGAGTGAGCTATCATAACACAACACACTAACTTTAGTTTAGTTGGTGCCCCAAAGAGAGGCATAGGATAAAAAAGAAGAAAAGGAAAAAAGAAAACCTTAATGGCTGACATAACTATAAGAAACGCATGGTTATTAACATCATGCTCCATGTATAATTGCTTTACAAATGCACATTCAACTATCTATTAACAAATTGCAGCCATACAATCAGATTGCTGAGCAAAAATAACTAATAATGTTGGATTCTAGATAGCAAAAATATAAGATTTATGATGGATAAGCAAATCTCTCCTTTTATCTCTTAACAAAAACCTGTATTTCTCAGGCAGTCCAGCTTAACAATGGTGTTGGAGCTTTTCATGTGGAGTGTCTTTGATAGTTTAAAGATGATGGCAAAACTTTAGTCCACTCCATGGTAAGGACTCAATTTCAGAGTGCCTGTGTAACAATAAGGTTGTTGAATACCAAGATTAGATTAATATAGATGACGTAGATAACAAACAATTTAGGTCTCGTTTGATAACAATCCATATTTTAGTTTTCTGTTTTTGAAATTTATGCTTGTTTCTTCCCAATTTTCCGGTTATAGTTTTCACCTTTGTTAAAGAAATACTTGATTCTTAATCAAATTATAAAACTACTTTTTTAGCTTTTAAGTTTTTAGAATAACAGTGATACGTGGAAAACAAAACATAAAAACTTAAGGGTGAAAGTAGTATTTATAAGCTTTGTATTCGGGACCAAAAACTAAAGAATTGTCAAATGGACCTTAGTTTTTGGTTTTTTAAAATTAAACTTATAAACACTATTTCCAAGTTCCACCTTTACATTTCTATGTTTTGTTATCCATGTTCTACTGATATTTTCAGAAACCAAGGCAAATTTTGAAAAAAAAAATAGATTTTAAAAACTTGTTTTTTATTTTAAATTTGACTATGAACAAAACGTCAAAACCATGACAAGAAAATTGTATGTAGCATAAATTTTAAAAATGGAAAACAACAAACAAAATTGATACTATGTCAGGACACAATGTTCCTGTTTTTGGCAAGAAATTTGGCAACAGTTGAATTACATAATATGATTCTGACATTATTGACCTTATTTTTTAAAAAGTGGATTCTGTCTACATATATAAAAATATATATATGATAAGAGATTCTGTAGTTCCTTGAAAGTTGAAACAAATAGGACTTGATTAGATATGAGAGGTTTGATGACAGCTCAAAAGGAGATCACAGAGGAGATTTTAAGTTCATCTCACTCATTAGAATGGAAGAGAATTGCAACCACAAAAAGCACGTCTAATAGTTTCAAATAAATAGAAAGGGAAAAACAAGCACGAAACTTTGGAGATGGTATTTGTATCACTTAGACCTCTAAACTTCAATTAAAACTGCAAACTCACCTAGGTGAATCAACTTAGACCTTTTATTAAGATTATGACGATTACTGCATAATCTTTCATTTGTATAAGAACTTTAAATGCAATGAATAACATAATATTAAATAGAAATGGTAGAATCAAATGGGTAGAAAAATCTGATTGGTTTTTCATTTCTTGTTTCCTCTATTTTTCTCTACTTCCTTAGAAGAAATTAAATTATAATCTTTCTTGCCTGTTAAGATTTTCATATCCATGAAAATTGAGTTAAATAATTAATGGAGTATCTAAATTGATTCAAGAAGAGTACTCACTTGAAAGAAGAGGAGGTGTTTTTCTTCAAAGAACTCTTCCATCCATCCCATCTAGAAGACCTGACCATAGTCCTTTTACAGGTGGTAATTGTGCTACAAGAGCATTCCATGGAGGATAGCCAACACCGCTACCACGAACACGGCCATCCATTCGCAGAGATAGATACCTGCAAGAACAAACATGAACATAACTAGGCTACCGAGAGCAAGAAAAAAGAAAAAAAAAAAACCAAGGTGAACTAGTTTTGGCATGGATTCAGCAAAAAAAGTTTATTTCCTTCCCTTTCCTTTTTTTCTGTGCACCTTACATTACCAAGTATGGGGACTCCAAATTAGATAACTCATGAAGGCTGATTAATGACATGAAACAATCTATTTTGTTTAAAGACTAGACAAGGAAAAGTTTAGGCTTAGATACTACTTTGGTCCTGTACTTCCAATTTTGGTACGTTTTCCATCCATGAACCTTCAACTTCTTTTCCTTTTGGTGCGTGTACTTCTAAAAAATCCATGTTGATCTCTATACTTATATAAAACAAGAATAACTATTTTGGTCCCTTCATTTTCATTTTCATTTCACTTTTTAAAAATTCATTCACTAAATTTCTTAACACGTAGTCAGTAGTCATGTACTTGTACTAGATGGTTCTATTATGGATACAAATTATGATAACATTTGAACATAAAGGATCACAATGGTCACTAGTTACTACGAGGACTAAATGAACATTTTAAAAATACAACAACCTAAGATGAACCAAAGCCGAATGTTTGGGCTCAAAGTAGTATGTAAACCAAAAAATTATTACCAGTTCAAGGATTAGAAAGGCAACCATTTTGCTTCATCAATTTGAAATTTTCAAAGTTTAACAAGAAGGACAACTTACACAGGAGAATCAGAGGAGACTCCAGCCAACTTCTTTTGTTCTTCTAACCACCTATTGCTCACAAGAAAAGGCAAATTTCATGAGGGAAGAGAAAGGGAACAATTGTGAATTTGGATATTAATTATCATTACTTACGCCGACCACTCAGTCATGTAAACTGGAGTCAAGCGCCAGAGTCTTTTCCTTTTTGTGGTTATATCCTTCACCTCTTCACGTTCATCAAACACAAAATTCAGTGTACTGACATTTGTGGCAAGGGGTACAACCAAAACACCCCGTTCTAGAAGTCGTTCAGTGAAAGGTTCACTTGATTTAAAAGCTTCCATGATAAAGGATTCAGGGCCAGCACAAATTACCAGACGAGCAATCCCACGCAAAGTGCTGATGGGAATAACTTTGTTTTGGTCCACTCGAAGCTTTAAATTGGAAAGGCTTTCTTCTCTTGACAGTCTAGCCAATTGAGCATTTTTTGCATTGTTTTCTCTGAAATAAAGAAATGCAAAAAGAGCTACGGCTCCGAAATCTATTCCAAGTCCTTTTAGAATATCAGGGACTTCGTCAGCTCTTGACGAGTTTGCCAATGCACCAAGCAATTGAGTGGTTGCTATCAGTCCTCCCAATGTACCACTAGCAATGAAAGTGAGATAAAAGAACATCCGAACGGACCGAAATGGAGAGAGAACTTCACTTCTTATTTTGGCTGTGGAACTAAAAGAACCATATACAGTTACTCAATGCCATATTTCAGAATGAATAACAGGTGTAACGGAAAAAAGAGACACTAAGTTAGAACACAACCAGGCTCACTCAAGTCTCAACTCCCTCAAAAAAATAAACACAACAGAAAAATGGCAGCTCATTTGATAACCATTTGGTTTTTGAAAAATCAAGTCAATAAACACTATTCTCAACTTTTCTTTTCTTTTATCTTTGCTTTCTATAAATATTTTCAAAAACCTAGTCAAGTTTTGAAAATTGGAAAGTAGTTTTTGAAACCCCATTTTTCGTTTTTGAAACTTGACTAAGAATTTCAATGCTTATTTAAGAAGGGTGAAAATCATGATAAAGAAACCGAGAGAAAACAAGCATAAATTTCAAAAAATAGAAAACCAAAAACGAAATTGTATCAAATGGGGTCTTAGTCTTTGGTTTTCGATTTTTTTAAAATTTAGTTTATAACACTATTTTCACCTGTGAGTTTCTTTTTTTCATTGTCCACATCAAGTTTTGAAAAAAAAAAAAGTAATATACATATTGAAAATTAAACAGTTCCAATGCATTTGTTAATATAGTAGTAACATTTTTAGTTTAACTAATTCATAAACAGTTCCTTCCGGCTGAATTTGGAACCTTTATACGTTGATCAAATCAAACAGCTTAACTTATCTACAGATTTGTGCATACAAATGAAGTTGTGATCATAATTCATAACGTATAGGAGAAAGAGAATACGAAGAAGTCACCAACTTAAAAACTCAATCTGAAATACACAAATGCAAAATTTCTATAAGAAGCCAGGCATGACCCTCCTAATTCCACAAACTCACAATCTCATGAGCAAAAGAAAATAAACTGAAACTACCAAAATCCAACCAAATGTCAATTGCTTATTGTAAAATTCATAACAGCATTAAAATCATCAGCCGTTGTTGTTCCATTGTAAGAGAAGAACCTGATTTCCGGTTTATCAGCAGCCGAGCAAATGAAGTTGGCCAAATTCCGTCTGCCGTATACAAGAAAACGAAGCGAAACTGGTAGCCTAGGGCTAGAACTAAATGATACCGCCTTCCGATGAACATGGCAGCAGCTGCGGCGGCGGAATTTGAAATCCGAAGCGGTATGGGAGGGCGTGGGAGAGAAATGAGGAGGTGGAGCAATGTTGTTGAAGGAGGAAATGCTGGGAGTGGAAAGGTAAACCGCCATGATTGAGGAGTCAAGAAACTGAAAATTGACATTGTGGGGTAGTTTCACAATTTGCCAATGGAAGCAAATTTCGAGGGATGGTGTCGATGCCGCCACGATACCCAGAATTCGTCGCCACCATAAACGAATGATGATAGAAAAGGAAATATTTTAAAGGAAAGTGTTTGAGAATTTTTTTTTTCCCGGGTAAAGAATCACTTTTACATTGACTGTGTTTGAACTAAAATTCACGTGGAAAAATCTAAAATCATTTTAAATTGATTTTGGAAGGATTAGTTGTTAGTTTTGTTGAGTGATTAATTGAAAATCAGTTTCAAAATAATATTTTAATTATGTGATATTATTTGTTAGCTATTTGTGAATTCATTTTTGTTAAATTTTAAATATTGAAACAAAAGGTCACAGACATTATCTGTCATTAAACTGTTAATGAACAAACAATAATATATGTTTTTGAATTTTTTTTTAATATTGGTTAACTCTCGAACGAGGTGTCGAAGCCCACGACCCTAATCAAATAAATTTATCTTTTTATTTGTTTCTCGCTCTAAACTAAGGTAGTCTAGTGTAAGTATGGAGTCGATCCACTGGGAGTTCGCTAGATTTCTTTAGATTCAAAGGCTTGCAGTTGGTAACCACGTAGGTTTTGTTGAGTTTTATGTCCTAAAACCCGTAGATAGTAAATGTAAACCGTTGACCGTTATTAATAAACAATTATTATTTCAATTTCAATGAATAGTAATTGATT
>JBBPDJ010000017.1:5982519-5997098 GCA_037974625.1 Cucumis cinereus
TAAAACATAGAAAGGATGAGTATAAAATATACCCAGTAAGGAACCCACTACTGACCCCACTAGGTGACCGTTAACTCTCCCTAATGACTTGTACTTTACGACACAAAGTCGGGTGGTTGAGTATAGACAAAACACGTCGAAACATATCGCCACACAGGCCTGTTGACCGACCCTATCAAAGCAAATCGCCACACAGGCTTGCCCTCAATGGTACGTCGGAACAATTCGCCACACATGCTTATTAACCGACCTTCAGAAACAAATTTGCCACACAGGCTTGTAACTGGTCTTGTCAGAGCAAATCGCCACATAGGCTTGCTAGCTGACTCATCATTGTAGAACGAATACGTCGAAACAATTCGCCACGCAGGCTTGTTAACCGACCTTCAGAGCAAATTGCCACACAGGCTTGCTAACTGACTCATCGTTTTCCCACCAAGTACAAAATTCATTAGGTAAAGTTAACAAAAACAGTAACCAATAAATCAAGTCCAAAACATTGTGATCACAATAACCAAACAATTCTCATGCAGCAGATAACACAGATAAGTAGTATGATGGGTCATGCATAATCCATACAAAATATATTCAAAAACCCGAAGTTAACACCACAGTGCAGGCACACTAATCATCTTCACACCTTATATGCCAAAGGCGTAGATTCTGTAGAAGTATTCCTTACCTCAAATTCACAAAAATTCTCCTAGACAAAATAGCCTCCAATTGACCCTAAACACACAAGAACTTTAATTAATAATTTCTTCCCAAAAGAAATATTAATTCTACCCCTTCAATAACCCATTCCAAACTCACCACTCAAGATGAAAACCAAGGTGATTGCACCACAAATAACTCCGATTGAATCTTCAATTTGTTCCTTCAATAATAAAGAAAAAACTGAATTAATCCAAGGAAAATTTATCAAGTAAAACTCCATTGGACACTCTAAAACCCAATTTGAATTCTTCACAAACCTTACTAAACAACCAACGAACAGCAATGGCAGCGGTGACAGGTAGCGACAGAAGGCTAAAAAAAACGGCTCGACTTGGCTCACGGCTCACGACTCAATTCCGCTCGCGGCTTGGCTCTGCTTGCGGCTCGACTTGGCTGCTGGGGGACGCTCGAGTAAGGCGCGGCTTGGGAAGGTAAACCTGACATGAGGAAACCGACTCGTGGGATGCCCGACTGTAACTGACGCGAGGAGGCGACTTGATGAGATCTGCAACCGACGCGCGAGGTGGGGCTGACGACTGAGTAGATCCTCACGTGGCGACGCAGCGCGGCTATGACGTCAGTAGCTTGGACGCGAACGACGGACGCGTGAGGTGGAGCTCCAGCTCGGCTTGGCTCCGAGGACGAAGGCGCGCGGCGAAGAAGGGTTGGCTCGGCTTTGCGAGGCAAAGACGTGGCTTGAGACGCGAATCAGAGCGGATCTGATGCACGGCTTGCTCGGTGGCGACGTGGCTTCTCTGGCGTGGCTGCGGCGACGATGGAGAAAAATAGAGGGTAGGGGCAACTAGGATTTCAAAAGGAAGAAGATGGAGAAGTGAATTGCACGCTTCCTCATGTGCTTTAAATAAAATAATAATAATAATAATAATAATAATATTACTATTATTATTATTATTATTTTCCTTTTCCTTTTCCAAATTCCCTCATTTTTCCTCTTTCCTCATTAAATTTCTTTCCTCTCTCCTCATTAAAACTCACATTTTCTTTTCCTCCAACCACAAATAAAACAAAACCATAACCGAAATTACCTAACAATTAACCAAAATTTTAAAACCAAACAAACATCCCAAATTAAAATCAACCAACATAATATAAGATAATTGATAAATAAAATTTCAAATTGCTTTAAAAAATTTGGGATGTTACACGTCATGTGCACATAGAGAAGTTTCGTCGTTGTGTTAAGAATTTCCACAACAACGAAGACATTGGGAGTACTGGGTGTGCCCTATTATAACGTAGATGTTAGGAGTACAGGGCGTGCTCCACTACGACGAAGTTAGATGGGTACTAGAGAGATGTTTTGTTTAGTTGATGAATCAAGTTTGAACTTATTATCATTAATTACTTTATTTCCAAAAAGCTAGAATTACTAAGTTGTTTGTGAAAATTGGCAAAAAAAAGTTTACTTATGTTTCACCGTATGAGTTATGTTTTATTAAAGATCGTCACTCATTGAGCCTTTCAGCTCACGATTTCAAATATTTTCATTTTCTAGGTAGTGATCTTGATCCCAAAGCTTAACATACAACTGCCAGTTTGTCATTTTGGCTACTAGGTAGTTTGCTATTTTGTCTCAGTTCTATGTGATGGGCTCATGCATGGTTGTGTCAGATTTAAAGGTTGAGTTTTTTAAAATTTTGTTATATTTTAAAACCTTTTTATAAACCCCATTATTGTAATATTTTTCATGGATGTGTTTTCTAAACGTTTTCTGCAATGAATGTTTAAATTATGTATGTTTTAAGTTCTCATATGCATTTGCTAAGTAAGTAAGTTTCAAGTCAAGTTGGTTAGTAAGTGTCATTAGAGAGTCGATGCTTGTTGGTTTCAGGCCTTCTTTTCGAACCAAAGAGGGTGCTTCGGAGAGGGTGTGATAAATTAGTATCAGAGCATAAGTTCATTGAGAACTAAAGAGTAAAGTCTTAAGTATCAGTCAAGTTTAATGCATATTAACTTAGAAACATCTATACATCTAATGCTCCTAATATGTTATATTAGTCAAGTCATGCCTCGTCAAACTGGCAGATAATGTAGGCGAAAAGCAAATGGGTCGCAAAATCCACCTAAGACCCCGAGATAGACAGTGTGCAGTCTGAGAGGCAGTCTAGTGCCCCTCGTGCTGAGGCTGATATAGAGACCAGAGTGTTTGATCCTAGTGCCCGAAGGTTAGCATAGACAATTGGGTTAACTCAGGCCGACCCTTAAAGAAAGTATGGCATAGAGAGGTTAAAGGCATCGAGGGTTCTATGAATCCAATAGACGCAGAGGCGTGGTTGAACCTGTTAGGGAAGTGCTTTCGGGTTATGAGATGTCTGGAGGATCAAAAGGTCGAGTTAGATGTAACGCCCCGGGTTTTCAACCTTAATCCAAGGTCGTTACTTAAGTAAAAATCATTAAATCCATTTTAAAAGACGAAGACAAGGTAAAACAAATACTTTAGTTTAATCCAAATAAAATAATAAAGAGTTTTCAAACGACTAATCAAACGAATAATAGAAAAGATAAGAAAATAACCTAGACGGGATCTCTAAAATAGTTTTCTAACCAACGTCATTACAATTAAAAACCAACACAAGTTTAATAAGAAAGAAAACAAATACTAAATAACCGTATGCGGAAGCAAATAGGTCTACTGGTTTCCCCTGATATGGTCACTGGTTTCCCCCGATATGGTCACTGGTTCTACTTGCCCCTCGCCGGTCCATTCTTACCTTTGCCTGAAATAAAACATAGAAAGAAATGAGTATAAAAATACTCAGTAAGGAAAACCACTACAGACTCCACTAGGTGACCGTTAATTTTTCCTAATGGCTTGTACTTTACGACACACAGTCGGGTGGTTGAGTACTGACAAATATGTCGGAACAGGCAAATATGTCGGAACAGGCCTTGTACAGACTCCCTTCACGACCCTGTCAAAGCAAATCGGCACATGGGCTTGCCCTCAGAACGAACGTCGGAACAGGCCTCGTACAGGCCCCTTTCACGACCTTCAGTGACGATATGCCACACAGGCTGTCGACAATGCGCCACACAGGCTGGTCAACGATACGCCACACTGGCTGATCGACAATACGCCACACAGGCTGAGCGACGATACGCCACACAGGCTGGTCACTGGCTGGTCAGAATCAAGTCGTAAGAACTGACCTATCGTTTCCCACCAAGTACAAAATCATTAAGTAAATTAACAGAACGTATCCAATTAAATCCAGTACAAGCATTATGATCATAATAATCCGAACATGTCTCATGCAGCAGATAACACAGGTAAACGGTAACACAAATCATGCATAATCCAAACAGATTTATAAACCAAATACCCCGAGGCCAACTCCTAAAGCAGACACAAAACCATCTTCACCTTATACGCCAAAAGCATAGATTCGGTAGAAGTAATCCTTACTTTAACTTACAAAGATTCCCCCAAACGAATTAGCTCCAAATCGACCCAAAACACACAAGAACTTTAATTACTACTTTCTTCTCAAAAGAAATATTAATTGGTTTTAACCATCAACAACCACTTCCGAACTCACCAAGAAAGAGTAGTGGCAGCGGAGACAGGAAACGACAGAAACTTCAGAAGCTCGGCTCGGCTAGGCTCGGGGGAAGTAGATATGGGCAGCGCAGGTGGAGATCGGCTCGCAGACGGCGTCTGACAAGATCTGGGCACGAACGTGCGAGGTGGCTCGGCTCGGAGGTGGCTTCGCGACTTGCAAATCCGAACGTGGTGGAGACGCAGCTTCGCACGCGGGTTGAAGACGGACGGCTCGAGCGACTGGGCGCGCGGATGACCTCGGCTGGAACGCGACGAACGAAATGGAGATGGAGGCGCGACTTCGGCTGCTCGCGGTGTGGCTGAGCGGACAGAGATGGCGTCGCTACTGTTGTCGGCTCGGGCGTGGAGTTCGGCTCGGATGGAGATGGCGTGCGCGACTTGCTGGGCGCGACTGCTGCTTGGCGCGCGGCTGCGAGCGGAGGGGCTGGTGACGGTGAGGGAAAGCGTGCGGCGGCACGAGCTTGATGGCGGCGGCGGCTCGACGGCGTGAGGGCTGCAACTAGGGTTTTGATGGTGAAGATGAAGAAGATGCCAAAAAACCCTAATTCCCTCATTAATTTAAAAAGGGAGAAAGAAATAATAATAATATAATATATTCTTTTCTTTTCTTTTCTTTTAATTTTCTTCCAAAAATAAATCCCCCTTCTCTTTTCTCTTTTAAATTCCAAAATTTCTCTCTTCTTTAAACTTACCATTCCCCTCTCTCCTCATTAATTCTCTTTTCTTTTCACCAACCACAAATAAACAACCTCAACAATTAAAAAAAATTAAACCCAACATTTAAATCCAAATTAAACATCCCAAAATTACAATTTTACCAACAATTAATAAGATAATTAATAAAACAAATTTACAAATTACCTTAAAAATTTGGGATGTTACATTAGATATGTTCTTACTTCATAACTTCTTTGCTCATGTTTTAATCACCCAACGTATGAAAATGATGCATGTTTCTTCATTAAAAGGAAATAATTACAATACGTAAAAAACACTTGGAATATACAAAGGTTAACATTAACAACAAACAAACAAAATATAAGATAGATAACAAAAATAATAACAACATTATTCTAGATACTCTCAAAATCAAAAGAAACATTTGTTGTTCCATCAATTATGTCGATCTTCTCTTCAGGAGTTTCAAATAAATCTGTCACATCTAAATTAGTTAGATTGAATGGGTCAAAAATATTATTATCTTGGTAGACACAATTAGCTTCTACATTTTTTACTTTTTTCTTCTCCAATGAAGCTTGATAATAGATCAACTATATATTTCGATGTACGAAAAACGTGGCCAATGTCCAATCATACCACATCGATAGTATATTTCTCCATCACATTTTGAATTCTTATAGGCAAAGTGGCAAGTAGGTGGTGGATTACATGGACACTAATGGTGTGTAAGTTTGAGACACATAGACAACAAATGAGGTGATAATATTCTGACACATAGCAATGAACACTAAGAGTGCATTTTGTAGGACACATGAGGTAAGTGGGTGCAGGTCAATTGTTTCTTAATTACACTGAGCATCTAATATCGATTATTAATATTATAATATAATACTTAGTTTAATAAACAATATTAGGCCTCCAATTTGATTAATCAAAACCATAAAATGACTGATTTATGAGAATGAGTATTGACAATTATCAATAGTTTTAAAAAATTTATGAGACAATGATTGATCAAAAGAAACGATATAATTTTTTTCAAGGAAAAACTATTGTGTTTAATGAGATACTTTAGATCAATCACAAATGACTACGTCATTCTTAAATTAACTTCTGATGATACCACGTTTAGGTCGTAATATTTGATTCTAAATTCAATTTAACCTAAAAGTAAGATCTTTTGACCCAAACAATAATCAAACTCAAAATCTAATTGATTGGAACATCCAAGTCCAAACTCACATTGTCTCCTGAAAAAACTTTTAGAAGACTAGAATAATTTTAAGAAACGAAAGAAAACAAATAAAATCTCATAAAATGAAAGAAACGTTAATTTGAAATATCTTGCATTAAATGAATATCAACGAAAATTAGTAAATAACAAAAACAAACTCAAAATCCAATAATAATGATAACAAGAAAATACTTTAAAAAATTTAAATAATAGTTAACTGAGGCCCCGTTTAGTAATCATTTTGTTTTTTGTTTCTAGTTTTTGAAAACTATGTCAATTTTCTTTTCATTTTTTACCGTGATTTGCATTTTTCATACTATGATTGAATTCTTAGTCAAATTTAAAAAACAAAAACAAGTTCTTAAAAACTATTTTTAGGCACCTTTTGATGACCATTTCGTTTTTTCGTTTATTGTTTTTGAAAATTAAGTCTATTTCCTCTATGTTTCTTACAATAATTTAAAATTTTCTTAAATATAATAGTTGAATTCTTAGCCAAATTTCAAAAGCAAAAACAAATTTTTAAAGTTATTGTCTTGTTTGCTAACCATTTCAATTTGTTTTTTAATTCTATTTTTAAATTTTTGTTTGTTAAAAAAAAAAACATATATGTTTGGTAATTGAATTTGCTTTCTATTTTTTAAAAAAAAATATTTTTAAAAAAGGTTTTTTTTTTCATTTTAACTTTTCTTTCATAATTTTAAAATAAGTTTCTTATTTAAAAAACAAAAAAGTGAATTAGTTACAAAGTACACCGGTTTTTTAAAAAATTAATAGTTTTCAAAGTTTGGATTGGGTTTTTCAACCATTGGTAAAAAAAAAAAAAAAAGTTTGAGGTGGAAGTAATGTCTATTAGTTTAATTTTCAAAAACAAAATTGTTACTAAATGAGGTCTTAGTTTTCAAAATTAGGCATGGTTTATCAAACTATTGGTAAAATATAGATAAAAAAAGAAGAATGTTGAAAGCAAAGAAGTATCAATAAACTTAATGTTAAAGAACAAAAACAAAAACAAAATGATGACCAAACGATACCTAACTAATTCAAAATGTATGGCATTTATGTGGGAAATTTTCTAGTAGTCTTTAAGAATATCTATTCTTCTAAATTAGGGTTTAGATCATCATTGTTAAAGCTGAAGCCCAATACCCGGCCTTTTTAGGCCCAACAAAAAATAATTACGGCCCAGCCCATCATTCTCTACCAACCCTTAATCCGAATTTCACTATTCCTATTGTACGTAGAAAACTTTAAATTTTAATCATGAAAATAGGAGGATTATAGTAATAACTATCCAAAAAAAAAAAAAAAGAGATATAGACTGTAGTAATGTCAATTAAATATTTTTAAAACAATTAATTATATATTTTTACGTTTAATAAAACAAATTATTATTACTATTAACTTGGTTACAAAAATAAACCTTAACATAGTTCAAATTTGATTAAGGCCTCCCAAATAACCATTATGTGGATTAACTACAAAATTAGAGTTATTTTAAACAAGTGGGTCTAGAAATTATTTGCAAAAATAGTGTGATTTTTTCTTTTCAGAATTAGTCTTTTTAAAAGACGATTTAAAAAAAAATCTTTTACTCAAATGTTTATTACTAAAATAATTTTAGTATGAATATTCAAACTACGAACCTCATGGTTACTAATACACTAAAATGTCAGTTGAGTTAAGCTCTTATTGACCATACTCAAATGCTTTTGTTGAGCTAAGCTCTGTTTACTAATTATGTATTTGTAATCAAATGATTAATTATAATATAATTTCAAATCAATACTCAAATGCCAAATGAATATTATTTTTCTATATGAAATTTACCATTGTAAATACTTTTGGAGTGAGAGATAATATTGCAGATAAAAAATTTCACATAGAATTTACCCAATCTTCTCGAAACATCTTGAGTTTCTATATTGTTGTCACATCTCTTAATCTATCGAAACGACGTTATTGGACTAATGTTGTTTCTTTGTTTCGTAATTCACTATCATTTCAATTAATCATAGGCGTAGATGTTGCATTCAACCGAATTGGCGCATCACGCGATGAAGTAAGTGTCATTCTAGCACATAAATGAAACACAGTAAATTTTTTAGGCTTTGTCTCTGTGAGGTGTCTATCAAGATTTGTTGACCTAATGACCATGTTTGTATTCAGTTTTTTCAAAAGATCAAATTTGTATAATTTCACTTTTTACAAATAGTTTCTACACCATTTATTTATTTGCAAATAATTTTCCAAACTATCCCATATTCGTTGTACTCAAAACAAAAAATATTACGGTTCATAAATCATACAAAGTATCGTTAAGTCATTTACAAGCTAATATATGTATATATCCACTTGTGATTATGTGTGTGTATATATACAAACTCGATTTGAACTAGGTTAGAAGTTAAATTTTTCTCCCACGTCAAAATTTAATTATAAACTTATAATTAAAATTTAGTCCCTATAATTTGATAAAATCAGAGATTATTTGTAAGATTTTATCAAACCCTTGAATAAAAAAATCCAAATTCACCCGTAATATTTACTATCCTACGTGATCTTGGAAAATAGTGTAAAATGAATTAATGATTGAGTAGCTTATATTATTTGACCTTGATGTGACAAATAAGAGCAAATTGCATAAGATGGGGTTGTGGGTAAGGTATGATTGATAAATAACATATTTCCAATCTCATTTCATGATAATTGTTAATTAATACTCATGCTTCAATTTTTAAGCTTGGTTCATCAAAATCCATAATAATAAATAAATAAAAAGCATTCTTAACCAAATATACAACCTGAAATTATTGGACAAAACCGTTTTACAATGAGTCGTAGATGAATATGTATGTTCTTTAATTACGAGTGCATATATAAATTCTAAATACATTTATGGTTTTTTTCTATAATGCATCTAACGATGTAAAGCAATCGACCAAGGATGTTATTGTAGTAACTTTCTCAAATAATTTTACCTTCCGTTGACACGATTCAAAACCAAACAAAACAAAGTTGACTTAGAAAAGTGATAGATCACTAACAAGGAAGACCATCACAAAAACACATCACAATGAATGTTTTGATGTCGCATAAGAAATTTAATTATCATTTTAACGTACGTTGACATGCAAATATAAAAGAAGAATATAATTTTAACATATGGGAAATTGAAAGAAACTACTAAATAAACAAAAATTAGTTCGAGCTTTAATTAAGTAAATTGAGAAATATGAAAAATTCCCATAATAATTTTTTAGGGTTGGTAGAGATGAATAATTATAAGTTGGTGCCATTTTCAAGGAAAGAGAGGAAGAGAAGAAAGCAAGCTTTATATAATTGATATGTTCTTTGAAGCAATGATAGAGAGCATAAACAGTAAACAGTATGATTTTTGCAAAAACAGTGCCCCATCCTGTTTTGTTTTCCAAAAATTTCTTCTTGAAAGGACAGAACGAAAATGGCTAAGTGAAAACCCTAGAACTCGTTTTCTAAAAAAGAGATATAACACGGACACTTTTCAAAAGGTTTAACTACTTTAACAAGAACTTAGCTCAATTGACATTTGAGTAACTAAATAATCACGAAGTCTATGGTTCGAATATAAATTGTTGTACTTAAAAAAACAAAAGTTTAACTTTATGAGTTATTTGGTAAATTTAATATTATACTGATAGAATTAAAATTTTGTAGACATGTTGATATTTTCACTTTTTTTTTGTTCGACATTGATATATGAGGGGTGAACCAATATTTTCATTATATTATAGAAAGTCCACGAAACATAAAAAATTAAGCAACAAAATGTCACTAATGTTTGTATAATGAAAATAATAAACATGTTAACTTGTTTAAAGGGAAATTTTAAATATAGTAAAATGAACCAAAATATTTACCAAAAACTGCAGATATATCCGTGTCTATCATTGATAGAATATGAGATTTTGTTGTATTTTGTAAATCTTTTCAACAGTTTTTTCATTTACAATAATTCCTCTTATTTTTAAAAGCATAAAACTGTTTATAAAGTATTTAATTTTTTTTGAATTTTTTAAAATAATTTTTCCAGAAATATTCATCGAAATCAATATTTTATCGATATTTCTTGTAAAATCAAAACCTCGATAGTTTCATCGACATCAACGGGTTAAACATTAATTATATCAACATTATAACACTCTTCCTTACTTGTCAACCCGAAAAATTATTAAAAACCCAATTAGTTAAATTCAATTTTAATATGGATCAGGAAATGACATTTATGGAATATTCAAATCAACATTATCCCATTGTATGATATTATGTTAAATCATCAATCAAACCAAAAGATGAATCTAATAGGTCATGAAAAGAGGCTTACAAGTCTATCAACACTCTAACACCCCAAATACGCTTAATCGGGTACATTAAAGTTGGTATGCTTGAACCTCAAAATTAAAAAATATTTCAAAGAGTCACCTAACTTAGTACTATAACCTCGCTTAAGTCGGATCCCATGCATTAAAGATTGCAGCAGGAGTTCTAGAATTGTTTGGAAATGATAATAATAAAAACCCTAAACCCTAGCTGGGGTTTTTAGGTTTTATTTTGTAGAAGTGATTAAGAAGTGTGTTCCAAATTTGGACAAGAAAAAAACAAAAGAACAGGCTGACAACCAAACATGCCAGAATAGAAGCTGCAAAGTTGCCTCTAAAGGGTTTTGTGAGTTTGTCTGTCAGAATATATGTGTCATAAATTCCATCTTTATCACATGTGGCTGATCCCATTCTTAGACATTACTTCAATTTTTTTTTTTTTTTTTTTTGAGAGGGTCTATTTCTGATTGACACTCTGTCATTTTCAAGATTATGAGAATTATTATCATTATTAACCCGATCAGAATCATCTGCCCAAATTAAGCATGAACACTGATTCCCTGTTCAGATGAAGGTTCCTTTTCATTTCTCCATTTCTTTTGCATGAAAAGTTTTGAGTATCACTTTGTACCTTCTACGAAGGAACCTTGAAGATTCAAACCATATATGAGGATTGGTTGTATTGCTTTGGAGTAACGGGATCTTCTATATCTTTATACTAGTACAATTACGTCAAAATTAAGAATAGTACAACTACGTCAAAATTAAGAAAAAAGCCTGACAAACATGCCACCAATATTGACTCTGAAACAAAGTATTGAATGATTATATATTGAGATAAGTGATATTTTAGGATAATGAGACCTTCTGTATCTTTATCCTGATATGTCAAAATTGAGAAGATAGAAAAAATCCATACCCTTTAAGTCGACCCCAATAGAGTTGAATGATAAAAATTTGGAGTATATCTCGAGACATCTATATAGATCATTATTCTTGTATGTCAAAATTGAGTAAATAGACAAATGTACACCCTAATAAATCTACCCTAAACAAAGTTGAATGATAAAAACATTGGGTTGAGTGATATATATGTTTGGACAACGAGATCTTATATAACTTTATACTATTTGTATGTTGAAATCTCAATCCGAATGATAGCAAATTGGGACGATTGACATTTTAGAACAACGAAATCCTTCTATATTTTTGTACTATTATTAGTATGTTTGAAATCTCAATCTCAATGATAGCACATTGGGATGAGTTATATGTTAGGGACAACGAGATCTTTTATATCTTTAAACTATGAGTGTGTCAAAATTATCTCAATCTGAATCATCATAAGAAATTGAGACGATTGATATGTTAGATCAACGATACCTTATATAACTTTATACTGTTAGTTTGTTGAAAAATTTCAATCCCGACAAAAAATTTTCCTAACACTCTTTCAATACGTAATTAGATGTAGCAGCTCACCTAAGACTTGACAAAAATGTTGAAATTTTGCGGCCTTAATAGATAAGAAGTTGAGATCAATCAATGATGCGTTAGGACAACGAACCCTTCCATATCTTTTAAAATAATCCCGATTGTGATAGAAATTATGATTATTTTATCTCATTTTATTGACAAGAGGCAATGTTTAACATCTATCAAAGAAGAGGGATGGATCAACTTACCTAAACCCATGAGGGTTTTTAGGGTTTAGGGTTTTTAATGATAACAGAATTGTTGTAAGTGATCAATAGAAAAAACATGGTGAATTAAGGAAGAAACCAATGATTTGATGAAGAAAAGCAAAAGTTAGGTAAAAAAATCCAAGGCTCCTACCAACAAAACTGTACCCTTTTTGGAGTACCCCTTAATGAAGCACTAGCTAGGGCTTTTTAAAAGATATATATATATATATATATATATATATAAATATATATATATATACTCTCAACAATTATACATGAACCATATTTTGTTTAATAAAGTATAAATCAAGTAAGAATATTTGGGCCACATAAAATAATTAAAAAAAGAAAATTGTAGTTCAAATGTACAACTCCAAATGTTGTAGATCATGCTTCCCTAATGGAAAAGATTAAGATCATATCCAAGTCCTAGGTAATGTGTAACACTTAATATATAAATATATATATATATATATATGTGAGAATGTATAATGTAATAAATAATATATTAATAAGATAATATATATATATATTATATATTGATAAAAAGGATAGATAGGGGTGGAAGAATAGGAGACAGATAACATGTGAAGGAACAATTTTTGTGAAGTGCATCTTCAATTGTTTTTGTAAGGCACTAGAAATTTGGGCCCTTTTGATAGGGTTATTTCATTGAAGATTATTGAGTATCCCATGTGTTACATTTATGCCTTTTTTTTGCACCTAGTCTCCTTCAATGAGATAATGCTGGAAATACTTGAGAATGTGGGGTGTGGAAACAAAAATAAATAAATAAATAAATAAATAAATCACATTCCATGGGTCACCAACTTCAAAACCCATATCTTCCTTTTTTTCCTATTTTCGAGAAACGATTCTTTTCATCCTGCGAGTTTTGAATATGTTGTCGATTTGGTCTCTTCAAGGATGCGTTTGGATCGACTAAGAAAATGTTCATTCAAATTTTGTTTCAAAAATCATTTTCATCTAAGTTGTTTTGACGAAAAAATAGGGTTTAAAATAAACTTTGAAAGTGTTTCAAAGACTATTATGAATTGTTGTCGATAACACTTCTACTTTTTCCAAAATGATTTATTTTAAAAATTAAACACTTGAAAAGTCAAACCAAACATACATTCTAAGTTTTATTTATTTATGAGGTTCGATTTTTCAGGACATATTATTAAAAAAAGACAAAAGAGAAAAAGAAAGAAAAGGAAAATATGAGATGATAATATAGAATGATGATGAGTTATAGGGTCATATAACTTATTGGTGTGTAGTTGAGTTTTGTTTTGTTTTGTTTTTTTTTTTTTTTTTTTTTGTTGAAATATCAAAATAATTAGGTTAAAAATATTTTCATGTGGGCTGTTCTCAAGAATAAGTGTATAGGAGACAAACAAGGCCATACCATGTAGTTTCTTTTTGTGGGCTTTACTTCTACCATTTCTCTACTTGCCTATACTCATTTAAGTAATGCAATGCCCAAATATTTATTTGCATATGACAAATTAAACCACTATATAATTTTGTTTTTTTATTTGAAATATATATATATATATATACACTAATTACTCTAAAAGTAGTCCTCTCCTTGAGAGAGGAAGAGTAACTCTTTTCCAAACCATTTTCTTTGACAATTACGTCCACTATCTTTGATTTTGACAAAATATTAAAAGATTATTTATTCTATATCGAAAGAGTTTAAAAAAGTACTAACGATGGACCATGTAAGTATTCTAAAAGAAGTCTACAACTTCGTTAACTCTAGTTAAATTCTTTTTTGTATATTTTTGTTAAGGGTGGAAAAAAAAGGTAGGAGCTATATAATAGAGGCGTTTGGAGAGCTGAAATGTAATCAAGATTACTGATAATCAGAGAGGAATTGAAATGTGTGTCAAATTAAAGGTAGAACAAAAAATAAGGTTTAATTGAAAACTGCTGGAACGAAATAAATTTAGTATTACAATTCGGACTCAAAGCGGTCAATTAAAGCATAAATTCTAGATTACATTACATTGCATTCCAATTCCATTACGGGTGCCCAAAAACTCTTAGGGCATGTTTGGGGCATGGAGTGGAGTGGAGTGGAGTGGGCTATAATAGTCCACTCCATGTTTGTGGCAATGATTATTTTAGTTGTGGATTAGGATTAGGATTAAAATAACTCATATGCTTTTACTATTCTTCAACCCTAGGGGTATTTGTTTCAATGGTTGGAAAGTTTGTCGACCAACATTCCGACACCACCTCCGGTGATCGTCGCCGGCCAATCTCCGACCACCACCTCCGGTGATCGTTGTCGACCAATCACCACCACC
>JBBPDJ010000017.1:6002539-6016281 GCA_037974625.1 Cucumis cinereus
TATTATTATTATTATTATTATTATTATTATTATTATTATTATTATTATTATTATTATTATTATTATTATTATTATGTTAAAGAGAGTATACCAAAAAGCTGATGAGTTGTTACTTCTTATGTTATTGAGTTTATATGACCCAAAAACCAATAATAATAATAATAATAATAAATAAATAAATAAATAAATAAAGTGGTCCAAAGGGTAAGACAAATAATGAATATTATTTCATCCCACGCCAAAACATGTTATTTTTGTAAAAAAAAAAAAAAAAAAAAAAAAAAAAAAAAAAAAAAAAAAAAAACCCAGTATTAGAATTCCATTTCCTTTTTATGTCACACAAACAACAACCTAGGAAAAAATAAATGATTTTTGTTTTTGCTCACCTGAAGCCAAAATGGTACATTGCTTCTATATCCAGTTGCCAAAAGGACTGAATCAATTTCCATTTTTTCACCATTGATGAACTCAACTTCATGTTTATTCAACCTTTTAATTCCTGGAACAACCTTAATTTCTCCTGATTTGATTTTACTCAATGCTCCAATGTCCAAAACAGGGGTTTTCCCTGTTGTGTTCTTCAACTCCAATGGCCCCATTACTGGTCTTTTTAACCCATATTTCTCGATGCTCCCAAGTACTAACCAAGACAAAATCAACATCAGTTTATCCACAATCCAAATTGGTAGCCATTTCATCAACAATACCGCCAACTCGAACGTCGATTTCCCCATAATTTCCCGCGGCAAAACGTGTACCTATAAAATTCACATACAAAAAAACACATCAGATTCTTTGTTTCTTTCATTGTTATGGACAAAATTGTCTGACATGGTATCACAAGCTTTCTTTTTTTATTTTTATTTTTCACTTACCGAGCTACGGACAACCATAGAAGGAGAAGCTTGATGATTACAAAGGTCAAGAGAAACCTCCATTCCAGAATTCCCACATCCCACAACAAGAACATTCTTCCCTTTAAACCTCTCCCCGGATTTATAATCAGAAACATGTAAAACCTCGCCGGAGAATTCATTAAGACCATCAATTTCGGGCATGACACACTCTGCATTTTCACCTGTAGCTACCACAAGCCATTGACAAACATACTCAACAACCTGACCGGAAAGGGAAGACTCAGTTTTCAAGCGCCATAGGCCACTGGTTTGATCGAAGCGAGCGGAATGAACGGTTTCGTTAAACTGTGGATTAATGTCGAATTTTTGAGTGTAGGATTGAAGGTATTGAATGAACTGTTTCTTGGAAGGGTATTCTGGGAATTGTTGAGGGAATGGAAGACGAGGGAGTTGGCAAAATTGTTTAGGGAGATGAAGTTTAAGCCTATCGTAAGTTCGTTTTTGCCATAAGGAAGCAATACAATCAGCTCTTTCAATGACAATAAATGGAACACCTTGTTCTCTTAAACAAGCAGCCGTTGCGAGGCCGGCGGGTCCAGCACCGACGATGACCGGACCATTAACCCAAACGCAGCGTTGAGATAACAGAAAAGCTTCATGATTTGTGGTAACCTCCATTGTTGAGTTATTTTGAGAGAAAGAGAGAGAGAGAGAGAGAGAGAGAGAGTTTGATATGGGAGTAAGGGAAAGAGGGAGAGAAGGGGTTATAAATAGAGGAAGGGGGAGGAGAGAGCATGTGAGGGAAGTGAGGAGGTAAGAGAGGTTTCATTCTCAAATCATAAGACTTTGTGGATCCCTTTTTATTATTTAATCATATGATATGCTTTTTCTTTATTATTTTAATTCATCTTACTGCACTCTAAACTATGCTTTACATCAAAATAAATAAATCAAATATAGTTTAAAGCCAATGGAGATTCTTCTTGAGTTTTAATTACTCATTCACACTTTACTCAAATTTAACAATAATGCTAAAATGGACTACTATAAATGTATCAATCAAACTCAAATATATATATATATATATATATATATATATATATATATATGAGAATTGTAAATATAACCAAATTTAGATTAAATTTTGAGAGTTTATTAGTAATAGCCTACATTGTTATTTAGAAGTAATTATTTGGAGTCTCTTAGGGTGTCTTTGGTAGTGATTTTGGTATAATGTTTGGCAACATAAAAAAGTGATTTTAGAAAATTAAAAAGTTACTCAAAATTGATTTTTGAATTACTAGCTCTCTAGTGATTCTTGAAAAATAATTAAGAGGATCACCACTTACTTTTATATAGTTTTTGAAATACTTAAAATACCCTCCTTTTAGTAATTTGATAGTTTTAGAATCACTTTTGGTATCAAACATGATGACTGAAAATCAATTTTAAACATATGAAAATACCAAACATAAATTTGATTGTTTAGAAATCAATTGTGCCTAATTTTTTTTTCTTCTAAAATCATTATTTAAACTATCAATCCCAATATGGTTATTTAGAAGTGATTATTTAGAGTTTGTTAGTGATAGAGCCTAAAACCGGTAGATATTGCTATATTTACAATTCTTTAACAATGTTGTTATACACTTAATTAATAGGAAACTTATTTTAAATGACAAAACTTCATATTTATAAATATAGCAAAATATTACAATCAATTTTTGGTAGACCTAACTATTTTCCAATAACTGGTAAATATTTTGGTTCATTCTATTATATTTGAAAATATCCCTAATTATTAACTTTAAAGCTGTTACCCATTGTAATTAACCTAAAACCTAAGGCGAATAACTGTAAAACGTTGGTTAAACTGCCATTTTGGTCTATATTATTTAAAGTTTGTTTTGTTCTAGTCTCTAGAATTTCAATAAATCTTAAATTTAGTCAGTTAAAAGTTAATCTTTTACCAAAATTGGTAAGTAATAATAATAATAATTTTGTACAGTAAAATATAATATGTGAATACGTTTACAAAAGTTATAGTAAAAATGCTAATAGAAAACACAAAGTTTTCAAAAAGTAAACAAAGAACCCGTATTTGAGACTAATTTAAAGTATAGGGCTAAAATAGAACAAACTTCAATGTATATGGACTAAAATGATATTTTAGTTTAGAATATATTTTACTCTTTTTTAGTACAGCTAATACGAAATTTTGTACATTTGAAGAGTTTCAATAATATTGATCTTATTTGATAACGATTTTGTTCTAAATTTGCTATATTTTGAAATTTATGTTTCTTTTCATTTGGTTTATCAATTATGTACGATTTTCAAATTTATTAAAGAAATATTTAACTTACCAGTTAAATTCTAAAAAAAAAAAAACAAATTTTTTAGCCCTTACAAGTTTAATTTTTAAAATCCAAAAATTAAAAGTCGAATGGTTATTAAATGGGGCTATGTATTTATCTAAATCTTACATGTGGATTGAATTTGAATCTCTTTCCTTTATGGTTGAAGTGTATATAAATGTGTCTCTTAACAATTGAGTTATGCTCGAGTTGATAATTTTACTCAATTTTATTTATTGTATCTCTAAAGTAGAATTTTTCTTTTAAACAAAATAAGAGGCGAGAATATGGATGTGACATATTATGGTTGGTTGATAACGAACCTTCAACTTTTTACATTATTTACAAAATTTGTCAACAAGACGTAAACTACATCGATAACGATTCATGTATTTTCTATATGTTATAGAGTGAGATTCAAGTAATTAGGTATCCACGATGTCATTAATTTTTAATATGGTAGACTAAGCACACAACACTGTATCATATTACTAATCATTCTTTTAAATACATTAAAATTAAAATCACATGTTTAAAACAACTAATAATCAGCGATTCCATTATTAAAAATTTTATAACTATTTGGATGAAATTGAGAACAAGCTTATATTCTAAGTTAATAACCTAAACGTTTTCGACTCTTATAAGATTTACACTATTCGAGAATATTCCACATTTTTTATATGATTGTATATATATCCTCAAATTATATTTGAACAAACATTTCTTTACAAAAAAAATAAACAAAAATAATCTCTCGAATTATACAAGTCAAGATATTTAAACTAAATTAAAATTTTATGAATTTAATCATTGGTAAGAGATTTGAATTTTTGTACTTAGGGGAGCAATTGAAAGTGATGAGGAAGGTTTCACTCATCCATTTCTGATTCTATTGGGACCCAAAAAGGATTTTGAGATCCCATAGTGAATAATAATTCATAAATTATATTAAAATATAATTAAATAGATTATTTGTAAGAAAAAAAAGCCACGTGGGAAGGATGCCAAGTTGTAAAGTTGGGGACCCACAACGTCCAGCGTGGACCCAACAAAGGCTTTCACCACATTGGGATTGCAATATCCGTAAAAGCTGATAGGTTCTCAGAGCCCCCATTCTGCCAACCGTTTTGTGCTTAGAGCCACGTGGTCATCCTACTGTGCTTTCAAATAAAGTGGAAATAATTTTTGTCTATTATTTTTATTGTTTTTTGGAATCTAAAATTTATTTTATGAAAAAAAAAAAATCTACTTCTTTCTCTTACCGTCTAACAACTAAAATTAAATTAATAATTGTATCAATTTAATATCTAAAATTTTATAATAATATGAATTTACACTTTTTTATTACGATTTTTTTAGATGAACATTATGTGAGACATATAATTTTATTAAGAAAAACTACATTTTTAATCCATAAGTTTTAAAGAATATGTGCATTTGATCTTGAGTTTTAAATGAATCATTTTAGTCTCTAAGTTTATAAGAATAGATTCATTTGGTTCTCGAGTTTTTAAAATATACATTTTTAATACTCGAGTCTTAAAAAATAAGTTTAAAAAGTCATCAAATCACTTTATACTTTTATTTTAAATAATTATGTGACATTTTAAATTAGATAAATAGTTTTTAAAAATCATATCATCTCAAAAACTATCTTTTTTTAATTTAAAATAATTTTAAATTATTTTTAAAAAAGCAAACAAAAAATACTTCTAAGACTTTCGTAACTTATTTTAAAAAATTTAATGACTAAAAAGCTTCATTTTAAAAACTCAGAAACCAAATTGGTCTATTTTTATAAATTTAAAGATTAAAAAAGCATATTTTTAAAATTCAGAGACCAAATGTACATATTCATCAAAATTTGAGAACTAAAAAGATTGTTTTCCTATTTTATTAATTAAAATCTCTGAGCTTTTGTAAAAGAATTAGTTTAGAATTTTCTTTAAAAATTGTGTATATATTGATTCTAATTGTTTATTTTTTTTAATCTGACATTTGAATAAATAATTTGTATGCCCGTTAAGAATTTATGTATTAACTATTTTTAAGTGTAATTTTCATAAAGATTTTAAATCGGTTCATTTACGTCTAATTGATATAATTATAAGTCTCGAACAAGTTTTTAAAACGAAATTTTAAGGGATGTAAATTGATATAGTTATAAAAGTTTAAGAGTTTGAAATCGATACAATTCCCTTTTTTATTCTTTTTCGAAGAACTCAACTTTTAAAGGTTAGAGGTAGAAATTGATTTTTTTATTGGTTAAATTACAAGTTTAATATTTGAGCTTTTAAAAATATATAGTCCCTGCATTTATAATTTTTTGTGTCTAATGTGCCCTCAACAAATTCAATTTTTCAAAAAAAGAAAAAAAAATGAATTGATATGTTATATATATTTAATCAATGCTAAAAACATGAACTTTTAATTTTATGTCTATAAATGTAAAATTTTAAAAACTATGAAAGTTTAAAAACTAAATTTGTAGTTTTGAAAGTTTATACACTAAATAAATACAAATCCTCAAAGTTCAAAACTAAAATTTTAATTTATTTTGTTCCTTTTTACTTTTAAAAGTAATATTCTAATCAATATGGTTAGTGTTCTTGTTATTGGCTAAATATATTTGTTTATGTTCCCTAGTTGTTGTTCTTGAGTCGTTTGGTGGTTTTCTCAGAAGTTGTATCAGGATGCTCTTGTCTCGGTTGTTGCCTCAAAGGTTGCTAATTCTGCAAATTATTTCTTTTCTTATTTGCAAGATTTTGCAAATTGGCTTCGTGTGATCCTTTCCCTTTCATATTCTCTGCTGATTTATTCTGATGATGTTTTCCTTGTTTGGTCATGCCTTTTTAAGCTGAAGGAGGTCTTTTTTGCTAAGGTTGCAGCATCAGTTTTGAATTGTTCTTCATTGTTTGTTTGTGAGAAGTTTGTATTTGAAGTATTTATTCGACTGTGTATACAGTTGTTGTTCATGTGAATAGTTTGTTGACGACTTCGCATTGAATCTGTTCATACTGCACTGCTTTAGGGGGAACCTAAAGCCTACTTATTAAAGAATGGAGTTCATATGAGCAAGGACACTTTTGTGTTACCTTCAGGACCATTACACGTTCAAGAGCTAAGAAACTACAGTTAGCATTCAATTCTCACACTCAAGTGGAGGTGAACTCAATTGAGAATATTCAAATAACAACAATTGATCAGGAGTTTTATAGTTGGAGTAAGTTGATGCTACAAGATGAAACCAATTGAGCTTTGTAATTTATTTTGGTTTCCAAAAACATACCTTATCATTGAGTGTTTTGATTATTTGACCCATATATGTTTATTTGGATTTTAGTTCCTTTGATTCAGAGGTAGAATGGACTCTTTTATGTTCCTTTAGTGCAGTAGGTTGGGTTTAAAGTAGGAAAATAAAATACAGCACGCTAGTTTTTGATATTTTTGAGATTTATGATTTTTTATCAATGAAAATTTTCTAGTAGATGACAGAGTCTTATCACCATTCTCTTGCAATTCTTGACTCAGGGTTGCATGCCAAGAACATTTAGATAAGTTTGATCACCTTGCTTGTGGAGTGTTCGAACTTGGAGTGAGAAACTAGTTCTCTTTAATTATCTATTGGTCTTCGATCAAATGATAATCAAATCTAATCATTTTTCTTGGATTGTTGTCAAATTGATTGAGGGTTTTAGAATTTGATATTAGGGGTTCACCAATTGGACTCCTAATTTTTAAATCCTAGGGTCTTCCTAGCAGAAATTATCATTAACTTGAAGGAACCTAAATTATAAGTGAACAAAGTTCATAAGAAAGAAGGAAAGATACATCAAGATAGATGAAGTTCTATTCACTTAAGAGGAGCTTAAGTGCATGTTCACTAATAGCAGCTACCTAGGGGGAGCCTAAGTATTGAAGAGAAGAAATCTCACATCTAGGGAAGCCTAGGTGTCTTGTGAGTTAGCTATACGATTGTCATGTAATCTTGAGAGTCTACAGATAAGTTCATTGTTGTAATCGTTCAACTCATTAATATTATTGAATTATTTTTGTTGGGCTCTTTGTCCTTCAGAAGGTGTTGCCACCAAACTGGGTTACCAATCCCTATGTATCTTATACTTTACTCTTTGTCATTTTAATTTTTGTTGCTATTCTTGCTAGGACATATTGTGTGACATTGAGAATAGTCATTATATAATTTCATAATATTTCAAACATAGCTTCATATTACTTTTCTTGCTCCATCTTTTAAAAACCAAAACTTACACGATCCACATGATCAACTTATGTTTCCATGCAAAAAGTAAAATAAAATATAAAAAAAATCTCATGTTTTTTTTATTGAGAGTTGTGTATTTCAAATTTCATATCAAATTAAGATATAAATGATTGTAAAAATTTGTAAACAAAAATGAACCTTAAATCAATAACACTTTGCCAATCTAATCATATCTCAATTGAAATAACATATATATCAATGATTTAAAAGACTATAAGTTGTTCAACTAAACATAAATAAATGCAAAAATATCTGTTTTTCTTTTCTTTTTTTAGCACACATCCACAATTGTTTTATGTTTTTTTTAGAAAAAATTCATAGAATATTACAGCATCATATCCATTAATTCATCTAGTTGTCTATCATGTCACATTAATTCATCAAATGAGCAATATCTTAGTGATATTAATTGTGGACATCAAATAAAAATACCATCCAAATTTAGGGATATGCAATAATGAATTTTGATGTTTTTAAGGACTAAATAGATAAATATTGAGAGATAAATAATAAAGAATGATCCAATTATCATTAAAAGCTAAGGGATAGTGGGGGATACTTGCAAATTACTCAAAAAGTGTAGATTCAATTAATTTAGGAAACTATTTCAACTGATCAAATTAAAAAGAGAAAAAAAAATCATATTATTTTAGCATACTTAATAATTTAATATATTTAAATTACTTTTTGTCATTATTATTTACAATAATTCGAAAAAAATAATAATAAAAAGCAGTTAGAGTATCTAAAAGACAACGAAATATCATTAGATATTAAACTGTTGTATTTATTTGCATATTTTGAAAAATGCGTCAAACCAATAATTTTTAATCAGATTTTATGTATTTATATATTTTTAAAAAATAATAATTTTTAAAAACGATTTGCATGGGTGAGTACGTGGAAGGATTTGAAATAAAGTTTTCTATATTATTTCACCACGTGTCATTAAGAGTATACGTGTCATGCTTATATCACCTATGATTGGATTTTAGATTTTCTTTTACTTAATATGTATTGTTTTATTTTATTTTATAGATAAGCCCGGAAAACCAAGCATTATTATTATTATTATTATTATTATTATTATTATTATTCGTAAAATAAAAATAAAAGGTTAGCCGAAAAGCTAATAATTTTTTATTGGCTGGTCTGAAGCCGCGCCGCTAGCCACCAACAGATCCGCAGCGCCCTCCGTTCGTCGCCGCTGTGTTGCCATCATGCCGGTTAACTGTGGGATAATCTTGGAGTTAATTGTCGGGTTTAATTCGCAGTTTCCTACGAACTACTTTAGCTTGTCGAAGAGCAATTTGAGGAATTGTTGTCAAGCCAAAAATTTTTTAACATGTAAGAGACTTACTATTAGTTCTTCGACTATGGAAAATTATATGACAGTAGGAATGTAACATATGAATTGACTGATTAAGTGACGAGTTTAAGTTATTTTTTTAATTGATAATTTTTATGTGGATTATTAATTAAAATTAGATGTAGGGATACTTCTACCAAGTCCACGCCTTAGATGCATAAGGTGTAAAAGATGATCTGACTCGTTTGTGCGATCTTGTGGTTGAGTTAGTGGTAGCATTGTCGAACTGTGCACCTTATGTCATGATTGATGATTACTGGGTTGATCTTTACTATTATGTTTTATTGCTTATCATGGAAAGCCTTAGGACATAATATCTATTAGCTTAGTTGAAATGTCGGATGTTATTAGTCGGACTATTTGTTGGTTTTGGCACATTGTTTGAGGTTGATTGGTGAAATGCTGAGATTGGATTCTGTATTTTACTTTTTATGTTTTACTGGTTGGTGTGGAAACAGTAGTACCTGACATGTGTAGTGGTGTGGAAATTACTGTTATTATGTTATGATCTTTGTGAGTTTGGATTGGGATGTCTGTTAGCTCTGAACTGACCATATTGCACTCCATATGTGGGACAAATTTGTTAGGGTGACCCTTGCATTGGGTTGATATGGGCGTTCCTACCGAATCATTAGATTGTGTGGCACGAGGTGTAGATTTAATGGGGAGTTAGCCTCTGCTAGTGGGCTCGATGTTATGTTTATGTGATGACTGTTTATGGCTTATGTGTTATGTCAAGCTGTGTGGTTTTGATGTATGGTCTATGTGATAAGCAAACGGTTACGCCTTACGTGGTAAGTTGAGTTGGGTGGTATTGTTAGTATGACTGAATTAACCTTTGAATTGTTGCTTGTTTTACTTTTATGGTTTGTTATGGAAAACCGTAAAGCATGACAAATGTGGAATGTAAATGGATTAGTTACCTGTTAGTATTGGTAATTCATTGAGTTAACCGAATGGATTAACTTCTGAGTTTGCGGTTGTGGAGGAGTTAACTATGTTGAGATGGACTGAAGGGTTATGTGACGATCCGTTAGGACAGATTGCTATGGAAAAGACCTATAAGTTTAGGCGATGTTATGTCTTTATCGTTTTCTGTGGAAAAGTCGTAATGCATGTTAAAGGGGTAATGTGGTTGTAACGTCGGACGTCTAGGTTTGATCGGAGGTCATATGTTGTTTGCTTAGCTGCGAGATCTTCATTTGAGGTAAGGGGTTCCCTACTGTCTTGCACGTTAATACTCTAAAGTGTATGAATGTTTGAGTTGATCTGATAACTGTGCGTTACTCTTATGTTGTATGAGATACATTTGAAAATATACGGTCGTGTGCGGTTACCGTTGAGATTATACTGATGTGTGTGATACCTTTGAGAAAATACTATATGTATGAATACCTTTGGAGTTGCATAACTGAATTGTATTGTCAAATATGTGCCAATAGGCGAAATGCTATTTGTGTTATATATTTTGTGTGGACTTTGTAATCTACGGTATAGTTATTAATATGCATAATGATTGGCACAATGCTACCTAAGCTATATATGTTATGTGGACTTTGTAGCCTACGGAATAGTTATTATTGTGCATAATGACTGACATGATGCTACCTGGGTAATATATGTTGTGGACTTTGTAACCTACGATCTAGTTATTAATATGCATATTGATTGGCACGATGCTACCTAGGCTATATATTAACCTATGGTATAGCTATTATTGTGCACAATGACTAGTAGGTGTAGTACTTTGCTTATTGACTGTGTGAAACTTGAGTGTGTCTACTGGTTAGTCCTATATGTTTGACTAGGTTAGATGTTGTTTCTGTCTATAAGCCACTTGTTGTACTCTGTAGTGGGATGAGCTCGCTACTGTGTGGCACACGATCTGACGATACAATAAACTGTTTTTGCATGTGTTCCCACAAGTTTGCTAGGTTGACCTTTGTGTTTTGGCTAATATGGGCTTCCTTAGTGGGCCGTTATACTGTGTGAAACAGGGTACATGCTTAATGGGGAGCCAACAACTACCTAGTGGGGCAAGTAGTGAGTTTCTTATTGAGTATTTTTATTCTAATTCTTTCTGTGTTTTGTTCTTCAGGCAAAAGAAAGAGGAAGCTGGCGAAGGACAAGAGGAATTCATGACCATGCTCATTGGGACTATATGACTAGATGCTTCCGTTGCAATTTTGACCAATTTTCATATTTATCTTAGCTTTTGCAAATTGCATGTCTTACTTAGGGCCCGAATATCAGAAGTTTTACATCGTTTTACTAATTTATTCATTTGGTTTTCTGCTTAAAGTTGACTTGAATATTTCTTTTCCATTTCTTTATTAAATGATTTGAAATTTTTAAGAGCTTGGTTTTAAATTCTTGTCTTTATTTCAGTAACAACCTTTGGTTAAAGTTTAAAAATATGGGATGTTACATATGCTTTAATTTCTTTGTAGTTTTCCAAATTGTGTATATTTTTCAGAAATGTCAATAAAATTAAAGTATGTTATTATAAAAATAAACATAAAAAAGAGTAAAAATACAACAACAACAATAATACTAAAAAAAGGTGTGTAACATGAAGAGAATTATGAAGTGGGAAAGTACAATGAGTACATGAAAGAAATAGAGTTGGAAAAATCATGGAATGACCCACACACCACTCAAGAGGTAGGGGTGAGGAGGAATTATTAATTTTTAAATGGAAATTAAAAAAAAAATCCCAAAAAGAAAGAAAGGCATGGGAAGAGGAAAGGCAAAGGGAAAGCATGTGCATGGAACCTTTGAATGCAATGAGAGACTCTTCTTTTGATGAAAACAATTTAATTTGTATATATGCATTTAGGAGGTTTGTGAAGAGAGTTTTATTGGCCTTTCTCAAATACTCTTCCCCTCTTTATGAATCATTGCCTTTTCTTCTTCCTTTCACTCCCTAATTCTAATTATAACTAATCTATATAAACCTCCAAGTGAAAACCTACAAAATGGGTTTCTCTTGTTTTTTAGAATTAATAAAGTTATAATGCTATTATTTGAGTGGCTTCAATATCATTTTCCACACTTGAGCTAACATCCAAACCACAACCCTACAAACAAATATTATTTCATTTCTTTTAATATATATCTCTACATGTAGCTTTATGAGGGTGTGGCTTATGTTATCTTAAACAGTGTTTCTTTCCCATACAAAAAAAAAAAAAAAAAAAAAATAGTCTCAAAACTCTATGTCCAAGCCAAAACTAGCATAGCTCAACTAACATCCAGTTATGTACTATGGATTGAAAAATCTATGGTTCGAATCTCCTGTTCTTTACTGTCCTGAAAAAACTTATATCTTGAGTTGTTTGAATAAATGCATTTAGCAAAAATAAATGTGTGGTTTGTGATTGAATTTTCAGACTACACACATAGTCCTTTACTTTACCAACTAAAGCTAAGGTCGAAAAATGTAAATTAAAATATATAATCTATTACAAAGTATTTGTACTTATTTCTCATTTAATAATATAAATGAAAATGTGTGTATGAAATATGATTAGGATGCTATGAATGTGTCAACTTAATTGAAATATTCAAATGAACGTACTGATACATTCATCCTCTAGTATCTTTTTTAATAAAAATGATTATTATATGGCAGAAAATGTTGTAATGCATATTAAATGTGTTGTATTATTGAAAAATAAGTACAAAAATACTTTGCAGTGGTTTGCATATTACTTGCTCAATAATGGTTTTAACAAATTCTCTTTAGCAGCAGACGTCATCTAACATAATTGATAAGACACATCGAAGAAGACATCTATATATACACATATACAAATCTATATATCTATCTTCACAAAATGACGGAGAAAATATTAGAGGTAGCCATCATCAATATGGCCGACTTCCCGAAGACTGTAAAAAGCGAAAACGATATCGAATAATTTGCTCTAAGATGATAAAAAGATACATATAACATATCTTTTGAACATGGTTGAAACTAATTGAAACCCCTAGCTAGGTCACTCACCAGCCTTGCATTGCCCCACAGCCAGCTTTCCCAAAAACCTTCTCTCCCAAACCCAAAACTCAGCCACCCTCTCAAACTTTCTATATTCAAACAAACAACAAAATGATTAAAATATCAAGATGGATATCATTATCAGATTTCATTTCGTTTCGAGGAAGGTATTGATATCAACATATATTTCTCTAAAATAAATCATTTACAAAATCCCTTCAAATTAATAATCAAGTTCTTTTTCACTCCCTAAGAAATTTATAGACAATAATTAATAATGTTTAAAACATGTTAAGGAAATTTATCAATTAGGTCACCAATATATATAAATACTAATAATAAGATCTATACATTATTTAGAAAGTAAAAAAATCTTAAATTCCATCTAGTAACCATTTTATTTCTCGTTTTTGGTCTTTTTTTAAAAAAAATTAAATTTATTTTCTTTTCTTACCATAGTTTGTATAAATATAGGAATGTTGTATTATTAGCTAAAGTCTAGAGACAAAAACAAGTTTTTCAAAAGTATTTGTTTTAGTTTTCAAATTTTGACCTAATATTTTTTTAAAAAAATTAAAAATAGATGTCAAAACAAGAGATTCAGTGGTGGAAAAGATATTTATAGACTTAATTTTTAAAATTGAAAAACAAAAATTGAAATGGTTATCAAATGGAGCCTTACTTATTAGTTTAAATGATTTAATATATAGAAATATCCGTCGATATCATTTATATTTGATCAATACATTCGTAGAGTTGAAATCTAGATACCAATATCAACATCAATATATCATTTCTTTATCATAGACGTTAGGATCGATATAATATAATCCTCCGATATAATTTTGTATATATATATATATATATATATATA
>JBBPDJ010000017.1:6026333-6040157 GCA_037974625.1 Cucumis cinereus
GCTTCTCCTCCTCAGTTGGCGCCACGTGTGGACCGTCCATTCCCCTTTTTTTTCTTTTATTATTTTTTCATCAACAATTAATTTGTCAAAGAACAAAAAATTAAGACAATTGTATGCTGAAATGTGATTTGGAAATGGTAAAATCGCTATAAAATATAGTTTTTTTCTTATTTACTTGGGGTGTTTTTGTTAATTTTTTAAAGGTTTTTTTTTTCAAAAATAATAAAGAAAACAAACTATTTAAGCTTTATAGAAAAAATCACTGAAAAACAAAAATACATTACACTAGATTTTCTATAAAGTATAAATATTTTGTTTATTTTGCTATTTTGATAATATCCACGTTTTAAATCTATACATAGGCGTGAATAGTGCTTTTGCTATATAAAATATCATTAAAGTTTTCATATTATTCAATATAATTAAAGTTTCCACGTTACTTTTAACCAAAATGAATAAAGTTCAATGAACTTAAGCTTGGCAATGAACCACGAGGTCAATCGTGTGATTCGTCCAACTGTACATATTGTATAATTGTTTTAAAATAGTAACGCAAATTGTATCTTCCCTACAATAATTATAAGATAGGTGAACAACGGTAGTTGTCCCGAATTATCAATTTGCATAAGAATATCATAACTTTTTCCTACGCAAATTAATGGTCTCGAAGAAACGAGGTTATCGAAGCAAAGGTGTGCGTACATGGGTTTAGAAATTAAAGTTAACATCATAAAATGCAATTTGTGATTGTCAAGTTAATAATACACAAAGTGTTTTATACTCTATAGAATGAAGACCAAAGGCGAATAAGAGAGATAGGGAGAAATAGAGCTTATTTTGAACAACTATCATATTATCAAATGACTACTTAAAATCATAATTAAACCTTCTTTATTTAGGGGAAGAGGGACAGGACACATGGCATATTCTAATGCTGACACGTGACATTTGAGAGCACTCAAAACCCTAGGTGGGTAACATAGGAAAATTTTGGATATTAAATGTAAACACGTGTGAGAGTGATGAAATCCAAAGGTAGAATAAATGTAAGCGTGTGAAGCTGACATGAGATTATATCTCCACCTGCTCCAGCTGTGTAACGCGCGAACTTTTGTAGGCGCGTTTATTATTATTATTAGTCCTTTTTCACTTGAATACTCTTACAAAAACAAATTAAAATAAATAAACCCTAATTTTTTGAATAAATAAATAAGTATTAAAGTCCTTCCGCGTACACATTTCCTTTCCACTTTCCTTCTATTTTCCTTTTTTTTTTTTCATTTATTATTTATTTGTTTTGTTGAAAACAAAGAATTGGCACGTAATATTAGGATTAGCTACAACACTGAATTCCACAACTTGACAACGACCACTTGGGATATACATAAGCATGCGAGATGTGCAAATAACTTGAATGAGAAACAAAGTGAGTTGTCGTATTCAAAGTTAGGCAAAATAGGAATAAAAATGAGTTTGCTACACTAATTAGCTTGATAGCTAGAATAAGAACAAAGTAAGTGATGTTTTACACCTTAAAATAGCAATTGAAATAGCACAAATGGAACATCCTTCAATAACAAAGTTTCTATCATCCATAACTACAACTTGATTCAACTTACACGATCAGGAACGTGTACAAAAATAACAAAGCCGTCAAGTTATAAAGTCTTTTTTGGTTCAATTTCAAATTTTGTTTCCTATAGTTTGGAGAAAGTTTGAATTTAATCTCTATCTCATGGGACTAGTTACGAGGAACCATGGAGACTAAATTATTCTATTGTAAACAATATGGATTAAATTTCAACTTTCTCCAAATTATAGAGACCAAATTTACAATTTGACCATTGTTTTAGAACAAATGTGAGGAGGCATGACTTGAGAATATGAAATTCTAACCTCAACGTTAATGGATGCAAGTAAACTATATGGTTGAACAATGTCCATTTTGATATTATTATTATTATAAATATTTGTTTGGTTTTTTTTTTTTTTTTGGTTGAATATTAATACAAATTCCTTGATATTATACTCTCATCTCTTGCATCATATAGCTTAAAATCACAAGACTTTTCTCTTGTATGATAAATTTAATACTAAAATGTATTGATAATAGTTCAACCAACTTGTCGCAAAAATAATAACAATGATAATGATGACAATAACAATGATAATGATAATATAACAATAAGGCTAAATTATAAAAAAATTCTCAAAATTTTACATTTTGTGTCAAAAATGTCTTCGAAGTTTCAAAAGTTACAAAAATATCCTAAGACTTTTTCAAAAAGAGTACAAAAATATTCCTATCGTTAGTCTTGAATGGAAGCCGTTAAAGTTTTGTTTAAAAAATACTCCTGAATTTTCAAAAGTTTCAAAAATACCCTCAACTTAATAAAAGTTCAAAAAAACTTCTACCATGAGTTTTTTTAACAGAAATTGATAATTCATTGCGATAAAAACAATAACTTTAAAAAAAATTAAATTTTTTTCCTACCATCAATATGGTGATCAAAGCTTAACTCAATTGACACTCTGTATATGTACCCAGAACTAAGAGGTCCTGGATTCAATTCCTCCCGTCCTAATTTGTACTAAAAAGAAAAAAAAAATATGGTGATCAATTTGTTTGAAGTTTTTTTAAGTTCGAAAAAACATAATTTTAAAACAAATTATATATTTATCCTTATTTTTTTTTCATATAAATAATCCCATATTTTTCTCAAGTTTTCAATTTCTAGCATACATCAATTTTCTAAACAACAAAAATAAAAACCAAAATATTAAGCGAAAACATAAAATTTCACAAAATTTCAAAATCAAAATTGCAGTCTTAAAACATATCAAAAAGATAAATAGTCAAATAGAAAAAAAAAAATTTGTTATTAACACAAACTCAACTACTTAATTTACAATTTCGTTAACATATTTAAGTTCAAAATTATTTGGTGCATTTGTTATTATCCTTTCTTCTTATTATTGTTCATATACTTTAATTAATGTGTGCAATTTTATTTATTTATTTATTTTAGATAAACAAATGTCAAAAGGTTAACAAAAAGGAGAATAAGAGGGCATTGGAGAAGGGATGAGAGAATAAAAGAAGGAAAATAGAGAGATAATATGGTATTAACGGTTGATGTTCATATAATAGTAAGTGTATTTTTTAACTTTTTTTAATTAAAAAAGTAATTTTGAAACGTTTGAAAGTTCATGAGTTATTGTGACAATGAATATTAACGGTTTTCATCTATAACTAACAGTAAGAGTATTTGAACTCATTTTGAAAGTTTAAGGCTAATTTTAAAACTTTTGAAACTTCAAGAGCACTTTTTGCACAAAATATGAAGTTTCCTGGTTTTTTTTTTATATATATAATTTAGCATAATGATAATAATAATAAAGAAATGATGTTAAGGGATTTAAGATTTAATATTTTTATTTGTTAGTTTTTTGTTCATTAATAAAGCTAATGAAATGGGCATTTTTAAATATAGTAAAATAAATCAAAATATTTACAAAATATAACAAAATTTCAGATTCTGTCAATGATAGACACTTTCTATCGGTGTAAATATTTTAACAGTTTTGTCATTAACTATAATTTCTCTTAATAAAATGTAGAAATAATATAGAGCACACTTATTTCAAATGGAAAAAATACTGAATATATTTACAAATATAATAAAAATTTCAAAATCTAATAGATAATGATATAAATTTTGTTATATTTTATAACTATTTTGGTTTATTTTATTATTTCAATATATATATATATACATAAATATTAATTTTCTATATAAGACAATAAATATAGAGAAACATTCTTCAAAACCCAATTTGGGAAAAAAACTTTATAATGATTTTTTCAAAAATCAACTTCTAGAAAATAATCTATAAGTTACCAATGTATGTGTCACCATCAATTCGCCTATTTTAATTTTTTTTACGCAGACTAGAAAATTAAAAAGGCACTAACAACTTATCAAGAGAGGGAAGAAAACGTTTTCTACCAAATTACCAAGTAACGATAAAATAAAGTTTAAAATATGGATGTCGATGAAAATATCAAAATCTTAATTTTACAGAAATTTCGATAGAAATATTTTTAGAAAAATTATTAAAAAAAAAGTTCACAAAATAAATTTAAACTAGTAAATAAACATTTTAGTATTGTCAAATAAGTAAACATGTCTGTTATTTAATTATATTTATATTAGTAGTGTTTTAATGCTTTTTTTTTGTGTGTGTTTTGTGGACTTTTTTTACGATATAATAGAACTATCGACTTCCTCCTCATGTTGATATCAAACTTATAAAAACGTGAAAATATCGACACATCGATGAAAGTTTAATACTGTGATGATAAAAAGTATATACCTTTTCAAAATAGGAAAAAGAAAGAGTAGTATATATAAAAGAAAACAACAAATTTGATCCATATGATTTGAAAGAAAATTAAAATTTAGCTTGTTAGAATTTTGTTAGTATGATTTGATAAAACATAATAAATATTCCCTTCAATAGAAACTATATAGCAAGATTTTAACTTTTATGATTTATCAAATCATAAGGACGAATTTTAACTTCTAAATCATAGAGGCAATTGAAATGTTTTGAATCTGTTATTCAGTGCTCATATCAAAGGAACAAGCACAAGAGTCAAGAGTCTAGTTGTTTAGGGTTTAAGGAGGGGTATTATATGTAAACTATCTAACTCTTACGTACATTAATCTAACTATATTTTATATTGTGTTGCCGAACCTCAAGATAATATACACAATTCTAATTTTCTTATTTGTAGATGTAATTAACACACAGTTAGTCAACCTCATAAATCTATGTGTTAATTTTTGTGTTTTACTAATTGTGTGTTGATTTTTTTTTTTTTTTTTTTTTGTTTATGGACAACTCAAACTTTCTCAAAATCATAGGACTAATCAAGGAACATAAGATTTCCTTTTGGAATACTGAACTTGCTTGGATTAGTCATTTTAGCAAAGAGAATCGGCTGAGGCGTAAAGTCTGAAGAGTCGTTTAATGTGTTGTTATCTACCATACTTGGCATGGGCGTAAAAGGCGTGTCCATGGTGCTCCTCGCATGCGTTCTCAAGTACTTAGTATGAATATTCCGTTTGAGACTTTTATGTGTTGTTATCAATAGATGGAGGCTTATTCCATGGAGAGCTACGTGAGATTGTTCTCCATGAAAGAAATGCCACATATTCTAATACAAGGATAGAAGAAAGAGTTTATGAGGTAGTAAGTATCAATCAAGCTACTATATTGCAATAAAATCCTTGAGTTTGTGTATTAAAAAAAAATGAAATTTCAGATTTGATCATCTTCATCATATGGCTAGGGTTAATTTAAATATATATGTTTCTTATAATTAATTTTAATTAAAAAAAAAAGAAATTGGGTCAAGAAATACGGCCCTATAAATCATTGTTGTTGAATTGTCATTTTCATTTCATTAAATATCAAAGATCCAGTTACGAAAACTCACTTCACCCAACCTTTTTTTTATTTTTTTTTAATTTTAATTTGTTTTTTAAATTACAAATTTAAATTAATTAAAAAGAATGTACTATTGGGCCAAGTAGGATGAAAGAGACAAGTAGGAAGTGACCAATTAGAAGCAGCCACATCAGATTTCATAGATAACAAAATAAGACAATTTGAGAGTATATGTAGAAAATGACAGATCTATAGGTTATGACGTAAATATTAATTTGATGTTTTTTTTTAATGTAATAATTTATTCTTTTGTTTATTTTGTATTCCATGGCTCGATTGTCGGCCATCCTAATTTCTCTATTTAATACAATTTTTTAGAGAAAATGTCATTTTATTTTTTACAAATATTTATTTATAAAACATTTTCTAAAATACATTTTTTTTTATTTTATATTTGATTTGTGCTGCCAAACTAAATACATGCAGATAACGAAAAAGATAGTTCAAGTTTACTCATTTGTCTTTTTTTTTAATCTATTTATTTTTAATAAGTTAATTTTTATTGTTAAAACGAGCTTAATTCAATGATAATTGACACGTCTTTCGTCTTAGAATCTTCCAACTCTCAATTTTCGTACTAAAAAAAGTTTTAACAATCCGACATAGTATAGATTAAACTTAGTATTCTTGAAAAATCCAAAAACTAAAAGTGGATAGATAATAGTAATTGAGTTAAATCTGAACAAACCTTAAATTATAGAAATCAAAATGAGTATGTCGAAACCCTAAACCCTAAACCCAAAATTATAGAAATCAAAATGAGTATGTCGAAACTACCAAATATAAAAATAAAAAGTACCATACACCACACTCCTAGTTTTTTAACATTAACTGTCCCATCAATTTTCATCTTTGATTCTAATCAATTTCAAAGTTTTCAAGGTTATTTTGCTAAAACAAAATTTAAAATTCAAAGAATAAAAAATGGTGCAACTGTCCCAAGTCTAAGGATATAACTAAACTTACCTCAAATTAGTTTAGAGTCATTTTGTATTATTTAAGTTAATAGGTTTGAAGTAAAAAAAAAAAAAAAAAAGTAGGTCCCATTGGATTAGATAATAATTATATTTTAAGCTTTATGTTGGTATCTCGGTTTTTTAATATGACTTCCGTCTTTGCTAAACAAAATATTTGAATTTTTAGTCAAATTCTAGGGTTAATTCTAAAAATAATATAGTTGTTTTAAAAAATGAGAAAAACAGGATCATGAGCAAATTTATTCTGAAAATAACGTGGGAATATAAATAAATGACAAAAATACGGCAAAGTGAAAAATATTGACAAAAATAGGTGTGAAAATCGTGGACCTTCCACTCATATAACACCACGTCCCACCCGTTTATTGTGGGCTGCCACATTACAGAGTGAAAATCGTGAACCTAGTCCATGATTTTTAACTGATTTATAATTGTCGTTATAAAATAAGTTTTAAGGAATTAGTAATTAGTTCAATGGTTTTTTGCCACCAATTTGGTGAATGCCCCATCCTACGCCTTCTGTTCAATTTCTAAGTTGACTTGAGATGCATTTCTTATTATGTGTCAAACTACGTGTTTTTTTTAATGTTTAAAAAAAAGTTAAAGCACCCTATAAGCAATATTTAAAATTTTAAATTATTAACAAAATATTGTTAAAACATTTAAAAACATAGAGTTTGAACTTAAAAATTATATAAGTTATATATTAAAACAAAATAGACAATTTAGCTGTAAAAAAATAAAATAAAATAAATGTTAAGTCTTGCAAAAAAAGAAAATAATAAATTTTAAGTTGCGAAAATTAATTAAAGAAACTAACGTTGCGTGAAATTGAACTCAAGATATATGATGGAGCAATCACTATATCGATGGCAGAAAATCACTGGATCAATAACTTTCTTAAAAGATAGAAGGTAACAAAAATTTTATATCTTAGATGGAAATCGTGGACGTGGTCTTATGTGACAATCCAAAGTAAACGAGTAAGACGTTGCGCCATGTGAGTGGAAATCGTGGACGTGGTCTTATGTGACAATCCAAATCTTTTTCTTTTTCACTATTTTTGTCATTATTTATTAAAATAATATTATTTTTTAAAAAGAATTCCAAATTCTAATAAAAAATTGAACACTAATTTTTTTTTTAGTTTTAAAAAATTGGCTTTTGAGAATAAAAAGATCATACAAACTTATGTGAAAAAAATAGTATATGTAAATTTTTCTTCACAAAAAAAAGAAAAAAAGAAAAAAATCAAATGATTATAAAAAACTGAGTCTTAATTATCTAAATTTTTTCTCACAAAAGAATTACAATTAGGATTCAGTAGAGAGAACTTAAACTCATTGATTGTCAAAATAATAAAAAATAATAATAATAATAATAATTTTTTTTTATAAAAAAAAAAAAAAGAAAACTCATATTTCATAAATGTGTCAAGATAGGGTAGAATTTCATTTTAACTCAAAATTCATTTATTTTATTTTTTAAAAAAAGAAAAAAAAAATCATTGTCAACTCATTCATTGCAAGAGTCAATCATTTGGGAAGAATTAGATTTTTTTTTTTCTACTCAATCAAATGTCAATTTCACTCAATTTTCATATAATTTATCCAAAACTTTTATCAAATTATAGCTACAGAAATAACAAACTATTCAACTAGTCCCTAATATTACAAGTTTGTAATTTTTATTTTGGTTTTTTAAATTAAATAAAGAGAAATTTTATTTTGAGAAGTAGACCTATTTTGTTGAATGTTCGAGAGAAGAATTGTAAAACGGTTGTTTAAGAATATATATTGATTTTTGAATCTATATCCAACTATTATTAGAATTTATTTTATTATTTTTTTAAAAAAAAAATTGAGATTTGATGGAGTTGACTTTTAATTAAATTCTAAAATTGAATGATACCAACCAAAAACTTATTTAGGATAAGTTTGAAGGAGAAGATTCATAGGGGACCGCTAGTGTCAGTGTGTGCTTTATGTGGAATCCCATTTTTTTTTCTTTTTTTTTTTTTCCCTCCTTTTTTACTTCATTTTAATGGAATAATTTATAACATCAAAGTTAATAATACTAAAGACATGTTTGGGGTAAGAGTGAAGTAGAGTAGAGCGGTGTGGGCTATACTATTTCTTATTTGGATCAATGTTTAGGTTTACTTGAAGATTAAAATTAGGATTTAAAATAACTCACTCTCTAAATATTCTTTATCCCTGACGGGTATTTATTTCAAGGGTTGAGAAATTTGTCCCCAACTTTCAGACACCACCTTCGATGGTCATCGCCCACCGTTCTCCGATCATCACCTCCAGTGACTCCACCGGTGAACTTCTAACAACCAACTTCGTTGACTGCTTGAAATATTTTAATAAAAACATTTTTAGTATATATAACAAACCAAAAAAGTTTGTATATACAAATACTTCTTAAAAAAAGTTTTATATTTTAAGAAGTTTTTATCAAAAGTGTTTAAATAAAAATGAATTTTTCAAAAATATTTTTCTAAATCATCCCCAATACGCTCTTAGTTTAATTATATTAATATTTTTTAAAATACACTTTCTCATTCTTCATTTTTTTTCTCTTTGAGGTTTTTATAAATTATTATTGTTAGTAGGTTATCTTTTTTAAATTATTTCTCTTCCATTCTTTGTTTAAAATTAATGTTTCCTTCATTTTAGGAAATACTAATATATATATACAATGTTGTATGCATTTCAAAAAAGCTTCATATACATGCTTCTTTTTGTACTGTATATATATATATAGAAGTATATTTATGTAGGCTATGTATGTGTAGAAATTCTTAATTTAGTTTAATAACATTTTCTATTTTTTGTTTCCTAATTTAGAGTTTTTTATTCCTCAAATATAATTTTATATATAATTTTTAAATAATTGAATTCAGGATTAAAATACTAATTTATTTAAATTTAAAGTTAGCATATTATGATTAAAAAAAATCATGATATTTTTCAAATTAGTTAAAGTGGCAAAAGTTCTATGAAATTTTATTTCAAAACCTAGTAAAATCTAAAATTATATATATAGATAATATTAAATTTATGAAGAACATAATTAACAAGATTTAATAAAATGACATATCAATTTTTATAAAAGATGTTATATTATAAAAAAAATTTATAGCACATGCATCCCTCATAGTAATAAACTAACTTGTATAAATTGGTGGAATGTATAGTTTGAAATAATTTTTTTTTTCAAAAATGGCATTCATGTATCTAAATATATGTATGGCAAAAAATAATAGTACAAAAAAATAGACATGATAAAAAATAACCAATATTTATTTTATAGTTATAAATTGGACTATAATAATTTACACCCCAAATACAGACTATAATAGCTCAAATTATAATACTATGCATCTCAAACACATACTATAATGACACATAGTTTATTATAACTTACATACTATAATAACCCACTTTGCACTCAAAACTCTTTCTAAATATTTAAAATGTAGATGTTCGTGGAAAAGTGAAAGTCTCAATTTTACGAAGATGTTGATAAAATATCAATAAAATGTCAAAGTTGATAAATATTTTTGAAAGAGAAATTTGAAATCTAAAATTAAAAAATATATATCTAAATTCATAAATAGACACTATACTTCTTAAATGAGTTAAAATACTTGCTATAATATTGTAGTCATGCAACGTTCCGTTTTGTTACTAGTTTTAAGATACTTTTATCGAATTTGTCTAATGCAATAAAAATATTGATTCAACCCTTTAACTGTGAATGTTGAATTTCATTAAAAATATGAAATCGTCAACATTGTTAATATCAAATAAGCAAGTTCATGGTATCAAATAAAAGTAGCTATTAAATTCAATAGTATAATTAAAATACTCTTAAATAAAATAGTAGATCGAACTACAAAATTTTCAAGAAAATAGCTCATTGATAAAAATAAATAATTAAAAAAGTTATTCCATTTAGTGACCGTATATGTTTAATTTCTATAAATAAAAATAAAAGTACAGAGAGTGAACAAGCCTCAAATAATTGATTGTAATAATGATATTCTTTTTTTAAAAAAATTAATTGTAATAATTAATTTTAATTTTAAATTTATTAGTATTATTAAACCAATTGAGTGACAGAAAATTAAAAATCAAGTTAAAAAAAAACAAACAAACAAACAAGAGAAGAAAAAAACAAGTTGCATTGAATGATTAAAACAGCCACCGGAAAATAGTTATATAATAATTAGTAGATATATGATAAACATGTAATGAATTTTTCATATTTATATTTTAATAATATCATAATTTATAATAATTGAATTATTTATAATATTTGGTGGTTCATTAATCATAATTGAAAACCTAGAATTTCATTAAAAAAATTCCTTATTTGTTCAAAAAAAATTAAACCCTAGAATTTTTGGAGGGCCTCATTGGTGAAAATATGTACATAATTATATCCAAAATAATTTTAACGATATATTTTTAATTACTAACAAAAATATAACATTAAATATCAAAACTAACGATCCTTCGTTACAAATAAATATTTAAGAATATGTTTGGCTACTAATATATAATAAACCTTTTTCTTTTTTCTTTTCTTACGATATTTGGGTAGAAATTCGAGAACCTCTATCTTCGACATTATATCAGTTGACTATACTTATTTTAATAATATATGATAACCTGATCTAGTGTATAAAGTATGGGATAACAAAACCTAAATTTGAATCCTTTGAGTTTTAATTGTTAAAAATAAATAAATTACATATAAACCCTAATTTTATTTTATTTTTTTGCATATTATAAAAATTAACTTTATGTAACTTGTTTTGTCCATAAATCTTAATTACAATTAATAAATCTATTACGTGTCCTACATCATAAATATAAATATAGCTCAATTAACATGAAAGTTATATTATTGTTCTTGTAGTTAGAAATTCGATTTTCACATGTTAAAATATAAATTTAAATTTTAAACTTAAGCTTAGATTTACTCATTTACATGAGTCAAACTCATATGTCAGAGTCCAACACTACCTAAATACTTCTCTTTAAATAAAAAAATTGAAAAGAAAATATGTCATTTACACTACCTAAATATTGTTATATATTTAACAGTTTTGTTATTTACAATAATTTTTTTATTTACGTTAGCGTGAGTTCAACAATCTCACTAAGACATTTAAGCATTTTGTGTTGGATAGTATTTAAAAGTTGTAGTTGAAACCCTAATTTAAATAATTTAAATATACAAAACCTACATTACTCTAACATTTTTTTATAACATATACTTCACTTAATTAAAAAAAGAAAAAAAAAGTATATCTAAAAAGAAAATTGGAAACTTCGAGGAAAAAAATTGGAAACATGAAGAAAAAAATATAAGAAGAAAAAGAAAACATGGGAAATAAGAATGGAATATGGAAGTAGATCAAATTCTATGAATCTAAGTCTAAGCTATTTCAAATAAATCTAGTCGATAATAATTTTTTTTTCCATATTTAAATTTAAAAAATAGAATTATTATTTCAAAAAAAAAAAAAAAAAAAAAGAAGAAGGAAGGTTGATGGGTGTGGGTTTGATTACTATTTGCTACAACTGGACCAGCTCTTTCTGCTTTGACGTACGAAGGTTTTAAATGTTTATATGGTTCCATTTAATTACACTTTACCTTTCATTCCTCTCCCTCACATCTAAATATTCTAATCTATCTATCCGATTATAAGACGGTAACGTGCCGAGTCTATGAGAATAGAGAGTACATGAACGAACTAAGATCACATTTAAATGTTCATGAAAATATAAATGTATTGTTAAGAAAAGCTTAAAAAATCCAAAGTTAAACATATTTAACTTGAAAGCAATTCTATGTTAGGTGATTTATTAAAAATCTTTTAAGAAGTTTAGAGTGAATAAAGTACTTTTAAAGAATCTGTGTTGGTTTGTAGGATAATCTTCACTTTTATAAGTAGTTTAAGATAAGAAAGAGTGACAATGTCAGGTTGAAGGGGAATGTTTGGTCATTAGGTGTTGAATCTTGAACCCAAAATAAACTATGAGGGAAGAATCAATAATCTTTGCATTCTTATTTTGTTTTTCGATCTTTTAGTCGTTTCTATTTCATCCTTCGTTATAGCTATTTGGAACGAATTGGTGTGACATTTTATGTATGAGTGTAATCAATAGACAAGTATACGACGAAATATCGAAATCTTTTACCCTTTAAAACTTCATAAACTTTATTTGTCTTTTTCTTTGAATAATTAGATAAAACAATGTACAATACACCATATTTGGTTTGAAACATTTTTTTTAATTATTAACTTATGTCTAGTGTCAACACTACTTTATATTCCTTTTCTTTTAAACGACAGTAGAATTTGTTTGGATTTACTGAAGAAAAAATATTTTTCAATAAAGTCGTTTTTATGTAAACTTTTTTTGGTGAAAAAGATAATTTTAAAATTAATATTGAAAATATTTCAAAAACTATTTCGAGCGATTACTAAACACTTCAATCTTTTTTTTAGATATGGCTTATTTTCAAAGTTGAGCACCGGAAAAGTTAAACCAATGGCAAATACACATTTAATACCATAAATGTTTTCAACCCTAACTATTATCAGGTTCTTTTAGTTTGGTGTTTAAATTATTATTATTATTATTTTATAAATCATAGTTCTTGCAACTCAAATTTTAATGGTCTTTAACTTTTATGAAAGTAACAATTTAATTTTAAACTTTAGTATATAGCAATTTAGTCATTATACTCTCAATTTGTTAAAATTTAGTTTTTAAACTTTAATAGATATCAATTTAATCCCCGTACTTTACAATATATAATTTTAATGATTAACTCCCTAAGTCGTTACACAATCAAAGTCAACAATTGAAAAATTTTCATTATAGTGATTATAAAGTTATAAGTATAATTTATAATTAATAATTAATAATAAAAGTAAGGAAAATTTTCAAAAATAGATAAATTAACAAAATATTTACATTTTATAGAAAAACCAAGTGTAAGATTTTTTTGTCTTTTTATGGTTTTTTTCTATGAATTGTAAATAGTTTGTATTTTTTTCTATTTTTGAAAAAAAAATTCCATTAAAGTATTATTACAAGTTTAAAAATAGAACTAAATTGTTAGTTAAAGTTTAAATACTACATTATTATAAATTTGAAAGTACAATAACTAAGGGCCCGTCTGGTAACGTTCCTGTTTCCTGTTTCTTGTTTCTATTTTTAATTTTTTAAGAAACGGATGTGTTTGATAACGTTCCCTGTTTTTTGTTCCCAAAATTTGAGAAACGTTTCTATAATTG
>JBBPDJ010000017.1:6040257-6054055 GCA_037974625.1 Cucumis cinereus
AAACATAGTCTCGTTTCTTGTTCTCAAAATGGAAGAAACAAGAAACAAGAAACAAGAAACAAGAAACGAGAAACAAATAACCAGAAACGAGAACGTTACCAAACGGGCCCTAAGGACTTGTTTCATAACTCATTTACTCTTGTTTTTTTAACAAGAAACTTGTTTTTAAAATTAGGAAGGAAAATAAAAAATGACAAAAAAAACTTTAAAAAAATTGTTTTTCAAAAATAGACCAAACATATATGGTTTTTCTTTTTTAATAAAAAGAAATTTAAAAACAGGAAAAAAATTAAAATGATTACCAAACATGACCTAAATCATTACAACTTTTTTTAAAAAAATGTCATTACAAATCAAAGTTGAAGAACTAAATGCATGTTTAAAGTTTAAGAGTTGTAGTGCTCAATTTTTTTTTCCACAATTTGCAATAACTCTTACCTGTTTCTCATTCTCACATTCTTATACCTAACTCAAATTCTAATGAGGGGACCAATAAATCTAGAAGGTATTAACACCTTACCATAAAACATTGATTTTTAGCAAAAGTGAATTTGATTTAACCGTAATTGACATGACCTTCTATTTTAGATATGGGAGGAAAAGATACAATTATTATACTAAAAGAATACTAAATTCACTTGTAATTCAATTGGTTTGGACGTTATATATTTACCTTAAAATTCAAAGGTCTGATATCACACTTATATTGTTGAACTAAACATTACATTTAAGCGTAGTAATCGCTTAGAACTACCACAAAAGTGTGAAACATAGGAAACTACTTGACTTTGAAGCCCATAGTAAATTGTAATGGTGAAATAATGTTTAATCCATAAACTCAATTGGTTATTTAATTGGATGAGACATTATTGTATATCTCAATCTTAAAAATCAAATGGTCAAATACACACCACCTTTATATTATTGAAACTTAAGAGTTACTTTCTGGCGTAGTACTTGCTTATAACTTAACAGACTCCCATAAAAATGTGAAAAATACGAAGCTATTTGACTTTGAAGGACGTTGTTAATTGTAAAAAAATTGAGGTCGGCCATGCAATTAATTATTTCGTACAAACTGGTAAATTTGTGGTCGTTTTAATTGATACAATTAATATTGACTTATTGCACTTTTTTTTTTTTTGTTTGGAAGGTACTTCTGACTTATATGTCTGAATCTCACCCCCTCATTTGAAATGGTAAATATCATAAAATAAACAAATAATTTCATTGACTTGTCACAAACATAATTAATGAGTCCATACCACGAGAAGTTAATGGAGATGGGGTCATTCCAAAACACACAAAATTGTAATGCTACAATACTAGTCGTTTATATTCATGACAAGAAAATTATACATTAAAAAGAATTGATGAGAAAGAGGCATAGTTATTTATTTAGTTTGCAAATATTAACATATTGATATCACAAAAATATGTAAAGTCAAAGTAGTAAGGTGGATTCTAATATCTTATAAGTTATCAATCGTTGAACAAAAAATAGAGCTCATTAGCTGAAATCAAGATTCGAGCTCATTAGTTGGTATCAAAATTCTTATTGAAGACATAATATTGCGGCAAACTCTTTGTTAATATCTCGTTTTTTTTTTGTCACATCCCTAAAGAAGAGAACAAAATTGTTGATGTTACAGAAGTTTCGGTACGGTTGTTCTTTTCTTAGAAAGATGTATTTCCTGCTTGTGTTCACCCTCTCACTAATAATTAGAAAGTAACTCGTTCAAAAAAGTAGTTGACATTTACAAATAAGGTGAGATTAAAGCCTCCACTCAGACATGAGTATTTGAACTAAACTCAAGTTTAAGTCGGTTAATGTTATTGCTGATAACACAATTTAGATGTGATAATGTGAACATGAATACTAATCAAAGTAGGGAGGATGAAAGGTAAAAGTTTGAATGGAAAAGGAGAAGGTATAATAATAAAAGCTTTGGGACCAAAAGAAGTAGAAAAATAGACAAATAGGGAAGCTTTTCATTCATAGCCATGGGTGATAGGGTACATGGTACATGTGAACAAGTTAGGTATTTAGCGATTTCCCAAGTGGCAATAATGCAAGAAGGAAGAAGGTGGGTGGCAAAGAGGAGATTGGAGGGGACCTTATTTGCTAATTCTATGGACCAATTCCAGGATGTTGAGGTGACTCACAGTCAGGTGAACCTTCAAGACTAATAAAAGGAAGGAGAGGGAAAAAAAACAATAAAAACTACTTCACTCCCTATCCCCCCACTCTTTCATTCAATACAAAACAAATATCATACCCGAACTCGCGTTGAATAAATCAATCATCGTTCGATACACATCGAATATGAACATAAATTTCACACGTTTCTAATACGGGTCATATGTCGGTTATGTTTCTATCCGCTACACGATTTTCATATAATGTTAAATCATACTTTTCTTTGCTATATTACAAACAAAGTCTTACTATTATACTTTTCTTTGCTATATTACAAACAAAGTCTTACTTCTAAAATATAATATTTCAATAATATGTGTTATGCTAACTCATAGAAATTTATAAAAATGTGAAATTTAATGACCGCAATGAGCATAATTTATTATATAAGACAACAACTACTAGTTGAGGATTCTACATTAGAAAAATCAAGAGTCATCACATTCTTTATACTTTTTAAGATAGATGGACCACTTCTCTCACTATTAATTTGTTTTAAGATGTAATCTCAAGTTATCTAATATGGTTTCAAAGATCATGAAGCCTAAATGAGCATTTGGTCCAATAAAAGAAATTGAAATTCAATCCAAGAATGATGAGTCCAAAAAAAGGTACTATCTTAAGGAGACATATTAAGAACCTCACAATGAACAACCAAAGAACTTAACACTCTTTATAAGAAAGATGATCTATATTTCTCCGTGCCGATGGAGTCTAATGTTATTTAATATGATATAAAAAATTTATGAAGTCCAAACAAGCAATCAATCCAAAAAAAAAAAAAAAAAAAAAAAAAAATCCATCGGTTGATCTACTACTGGTGCAATTCTTAGACTCCAAGAAAACAAAAGTGGACGTCAAGTTATCAAGAGTGATTTTGCACTGCCAAATTTAAAGAAACGTAAGTTAAGAAAATTTAAAAATCCATAATATAGTATAAGGAAAAGGAAAAAAAAAACAAGTATTGTTATATCCTCTTTATGGTTATAGTGATCCAAGCAATGAAGAAAAGTGAGTGGCAAAAAATTCAAAAACTTATCCAAAGTTTTAGTGAATTAGATAGAGTTGGTGGATCCATATCCAAAAAGACGAAAGAAAGAAAGAGGAAGGGAAAGGGAAAGGGAAAGGCAAAAGGAAGGAAGGAATGAAGTGAATGGGTTGAAAGATTGAAATGAAGGTGGTCCTATTGGGGGCAAAGAGGGGTATGTCTTTGTTATTTTATGGTCCCAAACCACAAAGAAGAGAAGGGGAAGACCTATGATTTGGAAGCACTTGAGGTTGAGGCAGCTTATTGGAAGGAGCATTTTGGAGAGTGTCAAAATGGCATGTGAAGTTCTCATGGGTGGCCAAATACTGTTTTCATTCTCTTCCCCTTAGTGAATCCAACTATGTATGTGACCTCGATTTTCTTTAGATACTTGTCACTGTTCATTTATTAAGTGCATCAGTATCATATCTAGGTCACCTTCGCCTCATTCAATATTCTTCTCACTTCTTCAACTTTCTATTCTTTTTTATTTCCATTATATAGTGTCAATTAAATACTACTATAAGTTTTACGGGGAATAATCAAACATATTTAAATTTAGGTAATACGTTATTTAGATAGACCAACTACTAGGTTATGATTAGTGTAATCATTTAGTTGAACAGGGAAAGTATTTTGCTTGACTTTTACTGGTAAACTAATATCTCCCCCCACACCCCCACCCCCACGTTTTAATTAGATCAGTCATTCTGTTGAACAGTTTTCATAATCGTGTTTCCGATTAGTATTTACGAAGATTAATGCATTTAAAGTCTCGAAGGTCTCTCGGTGGGATTTAGACCTATTTTGAACGACTTTTCAAAGGCTTAAAAATACTTTTTGCAAGTACTTGAAAATCATTCCAAAACAATCCCCTGATAACCGATCTAGAACTACCACTCTTCCATTCTTGATTCATTCGTAGCTAGATCTTGATGAGTAAAAAAAAATTGTTGTGGATTTTGGAATGGTCTTTTTTCAGAATAACACTATTTTCATATGGACTCTAAGGTACAGAAGTCCAGCGTCCACCAATGGACTTGGTCTTGGGCTTCCTTAGACAAGATCAGGTGCAGTATGAAATAGATGGGCTAGTACATCCAGTTCAAAGGCCCATGTAGCCATTTGGGCCATATTCATGGGCCAAAGTTGGCTGCAACGGACCGCATGAAAGTGGTTTATTTGAGCCGATTCGGCAATCCCCAGACATACTTGGTGAAGATGCAAGTAATCAATCAAAGTTTAGTAGTACCTGGAAAGGACGGAAGAATCTTCCTGCATAGTTTGTTGAGTATCCATATCTTCGAAACTACAATCCCAGGCAAAAATTTTCTCCTACAATTCAATAATAAGGAAGTAAGGAAACAATGTGAACTCGTGGTTTAAGCGAAGTAAATATTTCTCTGCTGCCCATTAAACTAGTTTGTCTTTTAGTTCAAGAACACTTTGCTTATTGGTCGAAAGTATATATGTTAACTAATTGACCTATGCTCAGGTTTGAAGGAACCATCATACTATATTTTCAACTAAACCCTAAATACTCTTCTTTCAAAATTGCCTATATAAAAAAGAGAAAAAGAATGGTTATTTGTCATTCTCTTTTTTATTCCAGAAGCAAAGATAACAGAATATAAGACAGAATTTCGCTATATACAAAAGATATTATCTATCTGTAAAGAAAAATTTAAATCATAATTGCCAGGTGAAATCTAGAATACAAAATTTGGGTTTGTCTAGTTTTGTTCAGCTTTGCAACTCCCTCCAATCTTCCGTTTATAACATCTCCAGAATCTCACTCCCGATCCCAGAAGGCAACCCAAATGTCAATGATCAAGAAATGGGACTCCACAAAGAATGATGAAACATGTACCTTGTAGTTTCAAAATCTGTTAAACATGATATTTACACAACTATTTAATTTTGTTCATGAAATTCCGAATTCCTTAAAATTTCATTCAAAAAAAATTATACAACAATTCTTAAATGCAAAAGGTAAAGGGCATATAAAGTCATTATACTTCAAAGCACAGACGTAAAGATTAGTTTACCAAGAATAGACAACTTGCGTACCCATAATAACTGTTTCACTGGAAGAAAGCATCAAGTGTCTGGCATTGGAACTTGTTTTCCCCAATTTTTTTGGCCGTAAAACCTGTTGAAAGAAATTCAAAAGGAAAGAAAGCATGGAATCGAACTCAATGACGCTTCTATTAAATCAATATTCATGCTTTGGGCTGAATTACATTTTCACAAAAGTTCATCTGAGTTAATGGAGTGGGCTGAGAATATAGATTCTCATTTGAGTTAATGATGATGATCTAGTGTAAGAAAGATGCCAGCCGTAGATCCGTATGATATGGAAGACCGCTTCGAGCACCCAAAGCACGACAACATCCAGCAGCCTGTAATTAAAACTTAATGGTGAGCATAGCTCCACTGCTTAAGGAAGAGAATCAAATCCCCTACCTTCATATAAAAAAATAAATAAATAAATAAAAAGGCGCATTAGAAAAATAACTTACCACTTGGGCAGAAAATGACAATAACTTCTCTGGTGGCATGTTGGCACATAAGGCTGGAATCAAAATGAATGAAAAGCATAAATTCCTACTATAGCTCCCGTATTAAACAGGAAAAAAAAGTCTTAACTTTTAAGGAAGATGTTAGTTAAAGCTAGAAATAAACACAAGAACATACATAATTTTTTAAATAAATATATATAAATAAATAAAATAAAATAAAAAACAATTTGAATGAACTGTATGCTATGCGATTCATATTTAGCAAGCGTTCTGCATAAAAAACTTGGACAAATAGAATTGCAAGCTCAACTCTAGAGAACTCAACAGCGGCTAGAAAATAAAGTTATCAAATAAAATTTTCAAAGTACGAACCATAAAGAACTGCTCCAATGAATGCATCTCCAGCACCAGTTGTATCAACAATCTCGGACTCTGGTATTTTTTCAGCTGTCCCGAGCAACAGCCTACCACAAACTGTCCCTATCCCCTCAGCTCTCAACTTGGCCACTGGCTGAAAAAGCAAGGACAAAATATAACCGAATCACAGTACATCCTCATATGTAAAAAAGGATATAATCTATTGGACTCATAACAGCTATGACTCAACCACAGATATTAATGTGGTGGTTAAGTTAGAACTTACATACACAGCTTGCAAACTCCAAATTTATCATAGTCCTCTCTGATGATTCCTATGCTCAACCAAAACTTCATACTACTCGATCAATATTAAAATAGTGTAGATTCGTATGAAAAGTTTCATATATCCGTCAGATAATTTTTCCAAAATTATTTATCTTTTCTATACAAGAGAAGAAGAAAGAATTACATCTGTCAACTATTCGTTTTTCTTCAAAATGGTTACAAACAGGTTCCATCTCCAATACCAACGTAACAACATCATTAGGAAGCCTCACAGCTTTTGATCCAATGACATACTACATCCAAAACATTGCAGGGTGGACAGACCTTCAAAAAATATCTTCTTCTAAATGTCTAGGTACAAAAATCCACCCTGCAAACTTTGGCTAGTACTTCTCATTGCCTTTCTCTACATCACAATTTCTTGATGATCGTCAGACATTAATCCACAAGGATCATGATAAACCATAACATTTTAATGGTACAGAGGGTATAAACAGCCAATCATTTTGTCAAGGACTGTCGTAGGGTTGAGCAAACGCCACAAAATAATAATAATAACATTAATAGAAGTTATTGTAAATGACAAAACTGCCGAAAATATTTACAAAATATAGCAAAATTTCAAATTATATCAATGATAGACAATGATAGACTTCTATCAGTGTCTATCAGTGATATTGATAGATACTGATAGAAGCTTATTAGTATCTATCATCGATAGATTCTGAAATTTTGTTATATTTGTAAATATTTTCAACAGTTGTGACATTTAAAATAATTTCCCTAATAATAATAATAATTTTAAAAAAATTACCGATGAAACAGAAGTTGGAACATTTATATTCTCATTCCTTCTGCTCTTGAGCACTTCATGTAAGCTTTCTACTTCAAACTCTTCCATCTGATCACATGTTTCTGCCAGAAATAGAGAAAATACCTGTAAATTTTAAATATATAAATTAAATTCACAAAATTTTGTAGCTAAACAATATCTACCCATAGAGGGTGATCAACTTCATAGCCAACGGTATAGTAGAAAGTTGATTATAAAAACTCACCATCAGTACTTCTTTCGAGCATTATGCATCCATTTTCACCCAATGTGACAATCACAAATCTGAGTTTTGGAAGTCGTAGAAGCATGGAAACAAGTGCATATGGAATCGATGGTGCCTCAGTCCATTCCTGCCCATTAAATAATGTTTCTATAATTAATAACAGAAAAATGAACTCAACCACAAGAAACAAGCTTCAGATAAAAAGATGAATAAATTAAACCTAATCTGTTCTATAAATGGTACAACTGTCTTTGAGTTCCAAGAAAAAAAGCACAGAATTTTAATAGAATTCAAACATACATAATGCGTGGTATAATAATGATATAAATTAGTAGATGAAAAAACCACTGTCATCTTGCTTGCACGTGGCATCAAAAACTCTCTCAAATGAACACACAAGGTACATGAGGCATAAGCAGCTCTACCAGTATGCAAGATAATTAATCAAGACCAAGAAATCAAAATACTACCTTAAGATTCAATAGAACAAATTTTAAAATTTAAAAGATATTCAAACAGGAATTTTGACAAGTAGAACTTCGAGAGCGAGGAACAAAGAGAGAGCACTTGCCTGTGGAAATCTTGTTGAGCAGACAACATAACTGGCAAATGCCAGGAGATCATCCAGACCTTCCCTTTTCCTTTCTGCGTCAATCAACATAGGTATATTCTGCCGAGCTGCCTGTACGGTAAAAGTAAAATAAATGTCCCTTACAACATGGATCAACAACAAGTTCATTGATGTTTGAAAAGTGACAAAGAAATAACAACCCAAAAACTGAAAGAAGAAAAATATTAAGTTTCTTTCAAACTTTCAACCTGGAAGGTGAACAGAGAACTCTGGTTCCTAAAAAATCTGCTTAAAGGAGTAAGCTCAACACAGGAGCGCAAACTTGAAGCATCAAAGAAACTAATGATATCTTACCTCTTGTGCAACAAGCAAAGCAGTTTCATGCAATCTTACGTCAAAATATACAATTCTAGCTCCATCTAAAGCAGACAACAAGCTTGATCGTGAAAGGTCATCTGGCACCATGGGAGGAGATCCTGGAGTGTGGATGCATGTACGAGTGTGCCTAAAGAAGTTTGCCACAGTCAATGAATTCTGAGATGATTACAGTATTTGTACTTTCCTTCGTTTTATTTTGTGCTTCTCTCTCAGAAATTATAATTGTCAGAAGTCTTCCCCATGAAAGATAAGATACAAAAAAACTTCTCAATACTAAAAATTGAGGACTAAAACAAGACTGTATAATAGAACGTATATGTTCTTTACCATCCACAAAATATCATTTTAAACTCGACGCACAACATTGCTTTAAAAGGCTCATAGTTGCTTACCTTAGGAGAAGCACGCCTCCACGAAAAGATACACATTCCTTTTTTTCTTTTATAAGAAACCAAACTTTCATTGAGATAGATGAAAGGATATACAGGGGCAAGACCAAAACCAAAACAAGCCAAAAACAAGACAGCCCTCACACCCAATTACAGAGTAGAGAAGCATGGAAATCCAAATACTTACGTTTTATTATCCACAATAATATAGGTAAATGGTGAAATGCCCCCTTCAGAAACCTGAGAAAACACAGAAAATGACAAATGTGGTAACTTATAGGAAATCACTAAAGATCCATCATGAGAATAAAGAAAAAAAGCACATATTCTTTAATAGTAGAAAAAAGAAGAAATATTTATGGCAACACATTGATACTGAACAGAAATTTTTAGCAAAATAAATATGAGTGTGAATTTAAACTTCCGACAAAAACATAGGTGCAAAACATATATTTCATTGAAAAGAAGAATTAAATGATAATTAAATATATTACAAGTGTAGGTGACCAGCTTTATAATTTGAACTGTTAATTAAGATACTATTGAAAAAGAGGAAGACGAGAAAACACAAGTTATACGGGAAAAACCCTAGTACAGGAAAAAAAACCACGATAGAAGCATTTCTTATTATTTCCTAATAATCAAAATATTGTATTAGAGGGAAGAATATATATAGGCTATAATAAGTTTTAATAAAAAAGGAAATAAAACTAGGGTACAATAAATTACACAAATACCGTTGAGGCTATAAACACTCCACTAGCCCCTAATTTCCAACACTCTCCTTCAAGTTGGAGCATAGATGTCAATTAGCCCAACTTGCTAACACAATAGTCAAAGCTCTGTTTGAGTAACCATTTGGTGAGGACATCAGCAATTCGTTGACTAGAAGAAATGTACGGGATATAGATACTGTCATTGTCAAGTTTCTCCTTCATAAAATGTTTGTCTCCCTACACACGTTTCGTTCTAACATGTTGAACTGGGTTATTGGCTATACTTCTAGCAACTTTATTGTCACAGAAGAGCTACATAGGTAACTCACAGCCTTGGTGAAGATCAAACAAAACTTACAGCCAGATCTTTTCACAAATTTCCAAACTCATAGCTCTGTATTCACCTTGAGCACTACTCCTAGCGACAACACCTTGCTTCTTACTCCTCCAAGTAACAAGATTACCCCACGCAAAGGTACAGTATCCCAAAGTGAACTTTCTGTCAGTAACTGATCCTGCCTAATCAGAGTCGGTATAAGGCTCAATACATTTTCTGTCCGTTTTTTGGAACTTCAAGCGTTCACCTGGAGTAGTTTTCAAGTATCTCAAAATGCGATTCACACTTCCAGGTGTTCTTTGTAGGGTGCTTGCATAAGCTGACTAAGAGTGCTAACTGCATAGGAGATATCTGGTCTTGTGTGAGATAGATAAATCAACTTTCCCACTAACACTTCTCTTTGTCAACAGGACTTTGTCACCGAGATTTTCCAATTTCGCATTGAATTCCATAGGGGTATCAACAAGTCTGCACCAGCCATACATGTTTCCTTTAACAAGTCGAGAGTATACATCATTTGTGAAACAGAGATCCCTTCCCTCGATCGTGCCACCTCTATCCCAAGAAAGTACATCAGATTCCCAAGGTCTTTGATTTCAAACTCGTTACCCATCTACTTTTTCAGCTTGGTAATCTCAACAGGATCATCTCCTGACAAAACAATATCATCGACGTACACAATCAATACATCAATTTTTCCAGACTCGACCTTTTTGTAAACAGTGTGTGATCAGAATGTCCTTGAGAGAAGCCTTGAGATTTAACAAAGATGGTACATCTGTCGAACCATGCCCTGAGAGATTGTTTCAAACCATCAAGGATTTTTGAAGCTTACAAACTTGGAAGTCAAACTGAACTTCAAAGCCTGGAGGAGGACTCATGTACACTTCTTCTTCAAATCACCATTTAGGAAATCATTTTTTACATCAAGCTGATAGAGAGGCCACTTTTAATTGACTGCTATATACAAAAGAACCCTGATTGTGTTTAACTTTGCCACAGGAGAAAAAGTCTCTGAATAATCAACCCCATAAGTCTGAGTGAACCCCTTTTTAACAAGCCTAGCCTTGTATCTGTCTAAGGTCCCATCTGATTTGTACTTCAAAGTGAACACCCATCTGCATCCCACTGTCTTATGCCCTTTAGGAAGAGTGCACGTCTTACTCTTCTCAAATGCTCCCATTTCTTCCAAGTCAGACGTCTTCCACTCATGATTTTCCATAGCTTCGTGTATGTTCTTTGGTATTGTTCCAATGTTGAGACTTGCAGTAAACGCTCTGAACTTAGGCGATAGATTACTGTAAGACATGTAATTCACATAATGCTTCGTACAGGACCTAGTACTCTTCTTCAAGGCAATGGGCATGTCTAGAGATGGATCATAGCTCTATGGCTTGTCTGAGTCATACGGGCTAGTCTCACACACCTGTGTGTCTGCCGAGTTTTATCACTCCTGGCAATCCTGTTCTCTTTTGGAACTATCATATTAGTCACGTCCTCCTCAACCACATCAATAATATCATCCTCAACACAAAATGTTATTATTTTTAAGTTCAGTAGTACCTTGAGCTTGTTTTGGTTTAGATTCATGGATCGAGTTGGTGGAGCAGTAGGGGGCACCATTCCCTTTCTAAAATTCTTCCTGTAGTAAGTTATCCAGAGGACTTAGTTGATGGGTAGAATGGTGTCATGGAGGATGGGTTCAAGAGGCTCATAAGAGGCTATAGGAATGAAGGGAATGAGCCAGTTAGCGTCTTCACTCCCATTCTCCCCCTGAAATGTGACATCCATGGACACGAAATACTTTCGAGAAGGAGGATGTTAACACTTGTAGCCCCGTTGGTGCTAAGGATACCCCACGAAAACACATTGCTGAGCACAAGGAGCAAACTTAGGTGCTTAGGCCTATGATTGTGAACACAGACAGTGCACCCGAACACACAGAGAGGAACATCAGGAATAAGCCGTGTGGTAGGGTAGAACTCCTTGAGACGTTCAAGAGGTGTTTGGAGGTGGAGGATCCAAGATGACATTCTATTGATAAAATGTGTCACAGTGAGAATTACATACCCCCATAAGTAGGAAGGAAGAGAACTTGACAACATGAGAGAGCAAGCAACCTCGAGGAGGTGGCGGTTTTTTTGTTCAGCCACACTGTTCTGTTGCAGGGTATAAGCACAGGACCTCTGGAGGATAATCCCTTTAGAGGACACGAAAGTCTCGAAGAGTATTATTGCTACTCAAAATAGCAAATTTGGCATTCAACTATGTCTCAATGGTAGTGTAAAATTGTTGAAATATTGATGAAACCTCAAATTTATCCGTGAGGAGAAAGACCCAGGTGAGACGGGTGTGATCATCAATAAAGATTAAAAACCAACGTTTCTCTGAAGCGGTAGTGACCCATGAGGGCCCCCAAACATCACTATGAATGAGGGTAAATGGTTGGGTAGGTTTGTAGGGTTGAGACAGAAACGAGACTCTGTGTTGTTCTGCACGAATACACACATCCCAAGACAAAGAAGAGAGATCCACTTTAGAAATAAATGAGGAAATAGATATTTCATATATTGAAAGTTTGGGTGGCCAAGACAAAAGTGCCACAACATACAATCCTTTTCAGAACTAGAAAAATAAGATAGACAATAGACTAGTCCTATAACAATCCCTAGAGGAAGCATCATCATCAAGGAAATAGAGTCCTCTACTGTGTCGGACAGTGCCAATCATCTTCTTTAAGCTCAGGTACTGAAAAGAAACAGTATCAGGTAAGAAGACAGCTTGACAATGTAGATCCTTGGTTATCTTACTAATACACAATAAATTATAAGATATCTTAGGCACATGTAACACATTCTTTAAAAGGAGGTCATCAAAAGGGGAAATATGACTCTTGCCCGCAATAGGAGCAAAGGACCCATCTGCAATCCTAATTTTTTCATTGCCAACAGATGGGAGATATGATATAAAATATTCAAAGGATCCAGTTAAATGGTCTATAGCACCTGAATCAATTATTTCGGGCTTCCTCTCATCGATGCTGGTAAAACTACAAGATTGAGATATACCTGATTGTGCAATGGCTCGAAAAGGAGTATCAGGATCACCTTGATTTCTTGTAGGGGTTGGGGCCTGTGAAGTTCCAACTAGTTCACTCATAAAATCCCTACATTATTATGCTTGTCATTTGGCGGATGTTTATTACCATTTGGTGGTTGACCATGTAACTTCCAACAATTGTCTTTCGTATCCCAAGGTTTCTTACCATGTTCACACATCAGGATAGGTTTTTTCACTTTCAGAACGGGAGGACTTCAAACTAAAGGCTGCAAAATCAGTAACAGAAACAGTCACGATGTTCATTGCACTTGTGCGATCATCCTCTAACCGAACCTCAGAACATACCTCCATCAATGAAGGAATGAGCCTTTGACCCAGTATACGACCACGAACTAAGTCAAACTTGGAATTCAAGCCGGCAAGGAAATCATATACACGATCAACTTCTTCGATTTTGGAGTACTGAACACCGTCACAAGGGCAGTTCTAGACAATCTCTCGGCAGAAGTCCATCTTTTGCCAAATCAGGGACAACTTGTCAACATATGAAGTGACGTCCATTGTTCCCAACTTGCATTCATAAACCTGCTTGTGTAGAGTATAAAGGCGAGACACATTCTGGCTCTTTGAGTATAGCTTATGAATTGTATCCCATATGTCCTGATCAATAGCGACATATAACAAAGGTTTCCCAATTTGAGATACCATACTGTTAATCAACGCATATCGAAGAAGAGAGTCTTCCTCTTTCCAAATTCTCTTTTAAGGGTCTCCTGGTCTAGGTTTCGATATCTCTCCGGTTAGAAACCCGATTTTGTGGAGGGGGGGGGGGGGGGAGGGGGGGGGGGGGGGGGGGGGGGGGGGGGGGGGGGGGGGGGGGGGGGGGGGGGGGGGG
>JBBPDJ010000017.1:6067941-6089114 GCA_037974625.1 Cucumis cinereus
CTCAAAGATCTCAAATGATATTTTCATGACGGGGAATGAATATATTAAAATATGTACTCTTTTTCCTTCACTAGGTTCTTTTTCCCATTAGGTTTTTCTAGTAAGGTTTTAATGAGACATATTTCATATGTATAATGGACATCTAAGGGGGAGTATTATAAATATTAAGATATAGATGTCCATTAGATGGTAAAGATTATTGGCATTTTCCATGTGTCATCCTTCTACAACTCCATGTATTATCCATATGTCAAAACTCTACACCATCTTAGTGTCCATTAGAACTACCTCCTACTTGCCATTTTTCCTATAAATAGTGAGTTGTGGTGGATTTGTGAAGAAGAACACACATTGGAGAGCATTCCAAATAAATGGGAGAAAGTGGAAGAATTTAATGAAAGAATTTGAGAAATATTTCTTTATTTTCTTATTTTCTTTATTTCTTTATTTGTTATTATTTTAATATTATTTTCTCGATATCTGTATTCCTGTCGTGCTTCATTTTCACAACAAGCTTTAAATATTTTTTAAGCATTTTAAGTCGGTTAATATTTGGTTAAAAACAACCGATTAGAAGGTTTGTTATCCATATTAGGGAATTTACATAAATAGAAAAAATATAAAACTATTTACAATCTATAGAAAAAAAAAATTCAGCGCGGGATTGATTTCCATTTTTCAATAATTCCAAAATTAACCTGGCGATTCTTCGGTTCCGTTTTCTTCTTCGGATCCGACTTCTGATCACCGACATCTTCTTCAACTATTGGCGTTTTGATCACCGGCCGCAAGAACTTCTTCCTCATCAATGATTAGGTATTCTCCTTTTCTTCTCTTTCTTCTTCTCCTCCTTCTTCATATTCTGACTATTTCCTTCTTCTTTCTTTTTTCTTCTCCTTCTTCTCTTTTTGGTTTTACATTTTTAGTTATGTTCTTCTCTTTTTTTTCCTTTTTTAATCCAATTCAACGGCTCAAATTTGAGTGAAAATTAGTTTATAAATAAAACTCTATCACTTTCTATAACTAATAGGCACTGATAGAACTCTGTCACTTTATCAATTGTTTATTGTGTGAAAATGTAGTGAGTTAAAATTATTTTGCAATAGAACTTTATCACTATCAATAATAGACAGTGTATATCACTTTCTATCAGTTGTTTACCGTGTGAAAATGTATTAAGTTAAATTAGTTTGACTCTATCACTTTCTATCACTAATAGACAGTGATGATAGAACTCAATCACTTTCTATCCGTTGTTTATTGTGCAAAAATGTATGAAAATATAGTGAGTTAAACTTAGTTTGAAATAGAATTCTATCACTTTCTATTACTGATAGACAGTGATAGAACTGTATCAGTGATAGAACCATATCACCTTCTATCAGTTGTTTATCGTCTGAAAATGTATTGAGTTAAAATTAGTTTGCTAGACTATCACTTTCTATCATTAATTGTTATAACTATATTCATATCTTTCCGTTAGCTTCATATAGAATGTTTTTTCTCATTTTCTTTAGCTTCATATAGAATGTTTTTTCTCATTTTCTTGCAGTAATTTCTCACTTTATATCATTTTTTCTCATTACAATCTAGGACTTGCAAACTTCGTCAACTTAATCAATGATGTAATCATTATAGTTGCATTTTTTCCTTTATTGCCAAGTGGATTGATATTAGAATTTATAAATGTTACTTTTTCCTTTCATTGGTTCTATTATTATTGAGTTTGTAAATGAATAGAACAATATCTTTATATCAATAAAATTCTTCAATATGTCTTTGCTTATATTCATCTTTGAATTGAAACATGTGATATAAAAACTTATACACACTAATGTACACTAATACCTTTCTATCAGTGATAATGGAAATTGATAAAATATGTTTTTATCAGTTTTTATCAGTTTCTATCATTGATAGAAACTAATAGAAAGACATCGATGTCTATCAATGATACACGTTGATATATGAGTTTCTAGCCTATATTCTAAAATCAAATCAACATTTATTGTGATTACAAATTGTAACATTCACAAAATGTAGTTCATTATCAATGTTATCTTTGATATACATTTATACCTTTCTATCGGTGTCTGATAGAAACTGATAGAAAGATATCTAGTGGTTCGTTCTCGATGTACCTAATAGAATTTCATTCAACATATATACAACAAACCTAATAAAATTACATCAAATGCACCACATCTTTGAAAATTCTTCAATGTCTTTGCTTACATTCATCTTTAAATTGAAACATGTGATAAACGAACTTAGACACATCGGTAGACACTAACATCTTTCTATCAATGATAGACTCTGATACTTTTTTATTAACAAATTTAAAATCAATAAACATTGATATCTTTCAATCAATGTCTAGACACTACATTGATATACTTTTATTATTGTCTATCACTTGATAGAACTGGATAGAAAAATATCAGTGTTCATCGACAAGCAATTTCACAACACACTTTCCATCAGTTAAATACCAAATTTAATTTGATTTCAAAGTGCCCAAATTCAGTTGTGCAAAATGATCATTGGGACTAAAATGCCAAAAACAAATGGGGGTGAGGGTGAAATTTGTCATTTGATGTAAACATAGAGGCTCCTTAATGCAAAAAATTGTCAGAAAGAAGATTATGATACAACTACAAGAGAGTATGCAAATTACATTTCTAACCTCGTATGGTAATGAATCAACAATTCCAAAATTAGAACCCAAGACCTTGCGCCCTCTTTTTTCTTTTTTCTTTCTATTCTCTCTCTCTCTCTCTCCACACATTTAATGACAACTTTTTAACTTCCAAGCTTGAAAGCCATCTTTATGAACCATAGAGTTTAAAACTGTACATTTTAAAAAAGAGTCGCACAAAGCCATCCACAAGAATCAGCAGCACCAAAATGTCCCCTTCAAAGCTCCACACATCACAAAATAAATGATTGATAATGGAGCTGTGAAGGGGCCACCAATGGCGCCATATCTGCTTTTTAAAAAAACCAAAAACTCAAACCCAAAACCCGTTGCTGTTCCAAGAAGGCCTTGAAAGAAATCCTCCATGCTCGCTCCTACTTCCTGAAAATCTATAGAATGAAGGCTTACTTCGAGCCGTTCGTAATGGACCTGACCTGTTTCCATGTCGAATAGGCAAAGATATCTCGTCCCCTACCAAACTTGAAGTTGAAAACGGACGGTTTTCCATTTCTTCAAGAGGCCCAGAGCTGTATTCCATGGTGATGAAGGAAGAGGCTTGACCATATGTGAGTCGAGGTGTAAGGCCACCGGCATTCCACCAACTGCTGTCGGATGGGACAAGGTCGCCTTTGAAATCCGAGTCCCGAGCCGAGGACTCCTTTTGACTGCAGTAATCTGCACACGTCTCGTCTGTGTCGTTGTATATCAGTTTTAGAGCTTGCACAACTTCTCCCATAAATGGCCTCTGGGTCACCTCTGGATGAACACACATTGAAGCAATCGCAGCTACCTTGGCCATGTCATCGAAATCGTAAGTACCAGCTAGAGAAGGATCTACTAGTTGCTCCAAACCTTCTCTACTAGTCAATAGAGGCCGTGCCCACGTTACAAGATTCTCTTCACCATGTGGTTGGGACATGTCTACTGGTTTTCGTCCTGAAAGAAGTTCAAGTAGCACGACTCCATAACTGTAAACATCGCTTTTGACGAGTAGGTGCCCAGTCATTGCATATTCAGGGGCTACATACCTGCAAATTTAATAACTCGGTCAAGAACAAAAACGGATATCCACTAATCTTCATGTAAAGTAGGGACGGACTTGGGATTCATGATCCTAATTTTCTGAAGTTAATAGACAATATCGCAGGAAAAAGTTTATCCTCCTAATAATTCGATTCCAAAACCAGTTTCTTGAATCCATGATCCATTGACTAAATACATGCAGTTGATATACACTATTACGGATTCGTAAACAGATTGGTGCAATAAAAAACATAGATATGCACAACACTGGAATTACCCGAAAGTTCCCATCACCCGTGTTGAGATGTGTTCACTTCCTTCAGTTGCTTCCCTAGCCAATCCAAAATCCGAAACCTTGGGGGTGAAGTCAACTTCCAACAGAACATTACTTGCCTTAAAATCACGGTGAATTACACGGGGATTAGAATCTTCGTGAAGATATGCCAAACCTCTTGCTGCCCCAAGAGCAATCTTTAATCGTGCGTCCCAGTCAAGAGGTCCGTTTCTCTTGTCAATGCCTACACAATATAGATGAAGAGCCTTTTTAAAATAAAATCAAGTGTCATTAACAATGTGAACAAAAAATAATCAGTTAAGAATAAGGTGAAAGAAAATTTTGAAACTAATAAATGGTAATGCACCAACATATATCTAAAAGAGAAATCTAAAGAGTTGGTACCTAAATACAGGTGGAAGAGCCATCAAAACTAAATAACATTTAATTGATGCTAAGAATGGTTAATTCAGATTATCCAAAAGGATATAGGAATTCTTGTTTCTGTTACCAACGGAAAACTAGAATTCTTAGGCATCATGCCCTACGAGTGCATTGGTGTGGCTCCTTGGAGAAAATAAAGGATGGAGTTTTCCAGTATACGGTTTTATTACTCTTCGTAATTACTTTACTTTTGATATCAACTTAGATTGGGGGTCTTTTGTTTGATCCGTCGCTCCTGGCAGATGCCTAGTCATTTTGATGTTGGTGGTTAAGAAATTTCTAACGTTTCCTATGAACAAATCAACCCCTTTTCTTCACTCTTCTTGCTTTGAGAAATCCTTCAACTATCAGTACTTTTCGATACAGAATTATAAAAAAAACAAAAAGGTAGACTAAAATTTTTAAACAGAACAAATTAAAAATAAAATGTTCCAATATATATGTAACAGAAGATAGACAGACTGATAGAGAAGTCTGTTCCAATATATATCTAACAGAAGATAGATAAACTGATAGAGAAGTCCCTAGGCACAAAAAGGCAAAGGAGTCTTTGACTTGATGTTATTCAAGAGATCAAATTTGATGGCACTTAATGATCAAGAAAAAGGTAATGGAGGCATTTTATTGTTCTAAGATTGAATGGATGCAAAAAGTTTTACAAAATTTGACTAAACAAATCAGGTATAGATAATGGAAACAACCAAAAACAGTACATATATGATAGGTTAACAAATACCTAAAACGATTAAATATAGGTGATATGGGAAACGTACCATGCAAGTGAGACTCAACACTGCCATTATGGACAAGCTCATAAACTAAGCATCGAGTTCGCCCTTCAATGCATATCCCAATCAGTTTCACAAGATTCCGATGATGCAGTCTACTTAACATCTCAACTTCTGCGATAAATTCACGGTCTCTATTCTGATTATCCCGTGTAAGCAACTTAACTGCAACTTCATTTCCATCATCCAATATACCACAGTAAACTCGGCCAAATCCCCCTTCACCTAAAATCCTTTTTGAACTAAACTTGTCTGTTGCTTTCTCAAGTTCAGAAAGTGCAAATGTTTTAACAGATTGAAGACTGGTTGGCATTGTGGACATTAGTGAAACAGAGGTGGAGCTTGCAATGCTACTCGATAAGGCTGATCCTAGACCTGCATTAATTCAAAATGAAATTGTCTCAAGCAGCATTACAAGTATAAAAACAGGACTTGCCAAATCGCTCATGGAACGGATAGTTTGCAATGAAATAATACTTGTAGAAAGATCCTTGCGATAACTAACAGATCAGGGTCTACAAACTCACCAGATCTTTTGTTAATTGATGGCGTGAAGACTGGGCCAACAGCACTAGACGGTCTGCCAACTTTTCTCCATTTAAAAAAGATGGAAAGAGCTCCAATGAACACTAATAACACAACAAATGCTGAAAGTGCTATGATGGCAATTGTTTTGACATTCATCTTCTGGCTTTTATTAACGAAATTTGCAGTAATGGGAAGATCACCCGCACTTCCACTAGGAGCACTTCCCATGTACCCCCCATATGGCGGTGAAGAAGGAATCCCTGATCATGGCTTGTTATTCTTAGTATTTACTGATGGGGGAGAGGTTAACAAAAGCAGAGAAAAAAATGTTGAAGTTATTACCCGGATAGCTGATGTAGACAACTTCATAATCACCAAAAAGTGTCATATTTAAATGTACTTTTTTATCCCAAAACCTCCTGTAAGTAAGTACTGCAGTTGTATTATCAAACTTCTCCCCTAGAGGTACTAAATTTATGTCCACCATAGTTCTTCCTTGATTTTGACTGTCTGCACTTGCACCCATGATTTTCACTTGGCTCTGCTCTAAGTAAGTCCCCATTGCAATCTCACTTTCAAGCTCATTCATCACAGGAAAAACAGCATATGGAGCTATATCCAGAAGAAGTCTGACTTTCATGGGAAACACACAGCCACAAGGTGAACCAAAGGGAGCTGCAGTAAGGGGCTCCATGCATATTTGATCACAACCTTCCAAGTTCATGGGTAAAAAATATTAAGTACAAAGAACTTCATGAAAGACAACTAACAACTTCAAGGCTAACCATTCGTCTAGATAACGACAGATGAAAATTTGCAAAGGTCCTTTGATGACATTCTTTATGGATCACCATCACTTAACAAAATCAAAGGCACCAAGTACCATTTACCAATCATGGCGTCAAATGCTACAAAGCTATTCAAATAATTGACTCGTGAATAATTCAATACCTTGGTCTTTTGATGGGGTAGGAGCAACCACATGAGGTCGTCCACGACGCCGTCGATGATGTCGGATAGGCAAGGGTGCACTGCTGGGACCTACAAAAGAGTAGTGTCAGTAAGTAATGGCAACACAAAGGACAGTGGAGAATCTATTAAATTGCCTTCTTAACCTGGAGAGGGTGCAGGAGAAGTAGATGGTCCCAATAAAGACTTAGATATCCAGTTATCACGTAACTTTGAAGGCACAAATGAAAAACTTATCGACTCCAACCTTGCTGTATGAAGACACGTGAATGACATTGAAAAAGAGATAAACATGAATAGTTGAAAAATTAGAAGGAGATGAAAAAGGAATGACCATCAGAAAAATTAACTACTTGACTTTTCTTTTTCCACTAACTGTGTTCACAGAAAGATAATAATAACTAATTTGAATTTGAGAACAATCCCAACCAAGCAGAAATTAAATTAAGCATTTAAAAATGACCAGATGTTCATGTAAAGGAAGACCACCGTCTTACTTGAGTTTCCCATTCTTTTTTAAAATGGATAACCCACCTGACCCCTACAACATTTGTGTTTCAAGAAAACTCGTAGGAAATTAATTCATAGGTAGGTGACCCAACCCATGACCACTTAGTTAGTTATTGAGACTATTTCTTCCTTTATACCACTAGACCAATCCATGATAGTTACCTTACTTGAGTTCCCCATTCCCAAGTTATAATTTATAATTTCCTCGTCTTTAATCCAAAATCAAGTAATGATTCATACAATTACAATACAAACTCCCAATAAAATGCTAATGCTACCAACTGCATTTATTTTTTAATATATAAGGAACGTTTTCATTGATGAATGAAATTATCCAAAGTGACACAAAGCGGTCCAGTTTAAAGGGAATACAAAAGATTTTTCCAGCCGCGTTGATTGAATTAGTTTAACATGTTCCTCATCAAGTTGTTGAAAACCAACTTCAGACACAGGAAGCTGAAGCTGTAAAGAGAAGAATTTAGGTTTGTTGGCAGTGTTAGTAAGATTGACTTCTCCACATAACAACCAAACACATTACATTCTAATAATTAACGTGAAAGATAAGCTTCACGTAGTAGTTTCCATTCCAACAGAAGTTCCTTTAGTTAAAGACACACCACAGTCAACAGTTAATAGAACACGTAAATTTTGTCAACTCTGGGAGTTTGGGCAACAAATGGGTATGTAATTAGTTCAAACACAAGCTACAAGTTGTGCACTATCAATTTCTGTAGAGGCACAACTTCACAACCGACCAAATTGTGGGCACTTATCACATGTTTATGGTACCGAACTTGGATTACGTACAGATATTAGTCAAACAAGACACGTTGATACAAATGGAAATCACTGTACCATGCTGTGTTGACATCCCTGTGGTCATTGTTTGCAGGCTTGGCTGTAAGGAAGGAGATAAGTATATATGTGGCGAAACTGACGATTGTCCTGAAAGCAGAGACAATAGACAACTCTCAGAAGTTCAACATTATAATACCCAAGACAATTCAGATAACAACAATACCAATAAAGCTCAACAATAAGAGATTTAAACATCGTATTCAGTAAAACATATGTATATCTCATAAAAAATAATCAGAAGTAAATCAAGTGTCACTCTTACTACAGCTTAACATACAGTAATGTGTTAACAGTGAACAAAAACAGCTATTGGACGGTCTAATTCTTGGGTGGAGGAATGAGTGTTTTTGCACAGAAAAAAAAAAAAAAAAAAAAAAAGAAAAAGGAAAAGCAGTAAAGGAAGCAACAGAAATAACGCGAACTTTAGTTGAGAAAAGTTACCTGAGCAAGAGAAAAGCAAATGGAAGGCATGAAGAAGCAAAAGAGGTAGGAAAAGGGAGAAAGGCATTTTTGCATCCAGAAAGCAAAATCTTCAGAGGAAAAGAATCAGCATCGTCGTTGTCGTCATTATGAGGATCAGTAGCCATAACGAGCTAGAATGAGAACATAAATCCGGGAAAGAGAAGAGTGAGAAGTGATAGAATGATGGTGAAGAGAATGCGAAGTAAAAATGGGAGACCACATGACTGAGTGAAAATGAGGGGGGGGGGGGGGGAACCCTAGGAGAGAGAAAAGGGAAGAGGAGGAGGAGGAGGAGGAGGAAGCAATGCAGGTATGTAGGATTGTAGATCCATGAAATGCGGGGGAAGATCTAGAAGAAAGGAAGAAGGAAAGGATGAGTATAGAGTGAAGGAGGAGGAGGAGGAGGAGGAGGGGAATTTGAAGAGAGAAAAAGAATGGAGGAAAAGGAGAGAAAAAGGAGATCTTGAGAGAAAGGAGATGATGAAGAATAAGATGATGAATGGGAGCTAGGTGAGGAACTTTATTACATGGCAACAAACAACACTCTACTATTTTACTCTACTACTACTACTACTACTAACCCAACCCAACCCACTGCCTTTTTTTTCTTTTTTACTATTATTATTATTATTATTATTTTAATTTTCAAAAAGGTGTTCCATGGATGGGTCTGGTCCACGCGCTGTTGAATGAAACGACAATTTAGAGACTCGTTTGACTACGTCATAATTCCTTTTTCTTTTCCTTTTTCTTTTCTTTTGCCACCTCATACCCTAATATATATATATATATATATATATATATATATATATATTTGTTAAATTAGCATCATAACTTACACAACCATTCATCTAATATGAATAACTAAAATATGATTTCACATATTCGGTGTCTGATGAAGAAGATTGGATGATCTGGAACATAATGTAGTGACAAAAAGAGAAGAAGAAGACGTAGATTGGATGACCTGCAACACAATGTAGTGAGAAGGAGAATGCTTGTTTGTTAGTGAATCATGCTTTGTTGTATCATAGATTTGTCATTTAGGTTCTAAATATGCGACAACACAATGTATGTCCATTAAAACAAGCGAATAACATAATCTTATTCCGTTGCTTAAACTTAATTTTGAGTCTGTTGCGTACAAGTTTTCCTCTCTCTTGTCCAAGTGTAAGCGAAAAGAGAGGTTTCCTTAGTAAACTAGGGTCAAACTCAGAGATTTTATAGTAAATTGGTTTATAAGGCCTACTAAGGACTCATTCGGTGTCTGTACAGTATTTAGTATTCACAGTACCAATTATCTAACTACTATTTATTATTTACCCTACTAGTGCAATGTGAAAGATGATATGGTTATGGAAGATTATTAGTGTTGTCGAACTAACTTTGTTCATAAATTGAGAATAATAAAAGAAAGTTGACTATACTACCATGCGAGATAAATAGAAGAAGAATTTCTTTGAGGCGATATACATTATACATTCAATTCCAGAGTAAGGCGAGCAACCTCTCAGTGCCTTCGCCTCACATGCTCGTCTTTCGGGATGCATTTGTTGAAATGAATATATGATCTATATCTAAATCCTTTAGAATGCAATATTCATATTTCATCATTTATTTAAAGGCAAGCAACCTCTTGATGCCTTAATGCCACGCACACTCGCATTTATGATATATATGATAAAGAGAAATCTATAGAGTTGATTTTATTTCTAAAATCTCTTCTATGCTTGTTTAACAAGGTCTTACGTACTTGCTCTCTTGAGTAGTTAATTTCCAATACTTAATTCATTCTCTTGAATATAATTAAACATTGATTATAACTCTGATTAAACAAACTAAACATTGCAAACGTCTAGATTTTTCAAATAACTATTCTATCTTTTTATTTGAATCATAACATAGAAAACTAGCACAGGCAATTAGTAGAAATGGAAGAATGAAACTAAAAGTGTATTGCATTAATAGTAAAATATTTAGGCCTTTCGGTCATGGAGTTCATAATAAAAATGCAACTAAAGCAAAAATTACAAATGAAGAGAATTAGAAATGCGTCAAGCGTGAAATGCAATCTCTTGCATTCCTTGGCTCCATTGATGTTTGCTTTACAAAGTTAAGGGAATGAGATATTGTGGTTTCCTTCTTACTCTCACATTCTAAGCACTCAACTAAAGATACAAAGAAGAAATGTTAGGAATGACAATGGCAGTTGTGCAAGGATTAGAGATGAGAGGCTCAAATCTTTGTTTTCTTCGTTTTTGCACACTTTACTGCATGGTATAACCCACGCGCAAATGAAGCTTGGACTGTCTATTTATAGGCATTTGATTGACGCGTTTGTACATGACTCTGATTTCACTATAAATTCTTCTGACACTTTGAGACACTACAACGCTGCTTTGCTTCCGAATTGCTTCATTCTGAATGTTGCATGATACTTTGCTTACGTTCTCACCAACCTGTTTGTCATCTAGTGATTTCTATCGCTTGACATCTTTTGTTTATCGCACAGTTGGGTGACGCGAACAACTTCAATTGCCTAGAACAACTCTTTCATTTCGCTTTTATCTTATTTTTGCTAAAATCCTGCGTTGAGACAAGAAAAATCATGATAAACAAGCGTTTGTCTTTTATAGTTCATAGATCGCTTAGTTTGCATTTTCACAAGAATTACCATGCATTATCTCACTTTTATCGCATTTCTACTTCATTATTCTTTATAAAATGTTATTATAACTTGAATTTCTACAAGTTACCATACTCTTAAATTTAAAAAAATGTTTTTCCTCAAGCATAGCTCTATAGATTAAACGAGAATTTAAATTTTTTTGATGCGATCACTAAACTTCTTCTTATGTTTCTTAATTCTAACTAGCATCTAGACTATTCATTCATTGATCGCGTACTATCTACCTATGAAAATATTACTGGTTTCTAAACGTGATAAGCTTAAGTCTCAAAATACTTTTGTTCATTTCCAGAAATTCTTCACAAGTGTGCTTTTGTTTAAAAAATAATTGGTTCTTCCAAAGAGTCTTTTTATTAGTTTATACAAAAGGCGTTGATAAGAAAATCATTGGTATTCTATTAATCTATTTCTCTTCACAACTATAACTCTTATTGTCGCTTATTTACTTTCATTCCCAAGCTTTGAAGCTATGCTACTTATTTTGGTTGGGATGCGACAACATTGGAGTTCTTTATTTTAAAGAATTGCGTTAAAAAATAAGTTAGTTTCTGCTTTTTTGTTAAAAAAAAAAAAGGGGAAACGTTATGGAAAAATATTTTGATTTTTGAACGCTTTAGCTTGAACCTCGTACACCCCGAAATTTAAGAATGAAGCGAGGTCCTTATTGATGAAAGTAAATGATAAAATAAAATTATAAAATTTTACAAAAAAAGGTTTGAGGTAAAGCTTGCTCGCCTGACAGAATTCCAGAAATGTTTTCTAAGGTATGATCCTTGACTAAAGTTTGAACGTCGAAACTACTAAGTTATAATTAGTCTAAAATTGTTAATATCATTGAAGTTATCCTTGCGAAGCACAAAAAGAAAGAAATGCTCCTTAATGCATAAAAGCTAAACAATTGACAAGGAAAATAATTACACAATAAGAAGTGAGATAAACTTGTAATGCAACTTGTATTGAAAATGATTAATTATGATTACAAACTACAAAATGTTACTTAAAATTCAGAAAGAAGAAATACAAAACCCCATAAATTTAGTCGTTCCTCGCGTCCGGAGCTTCACGATTAGCATGAAGAAGATCGGTTTTGTTCGAGAAGGGTTGTTGTAAATTTGACAGGATGACTGGGATAGGTATGCGTTAGACAAATACCTCGTGAATGTAGTTCATTAATGCTTGGAACTATCGATTTTGTCGCGCTGAAGCTCGTTGAATCAAGGTACATTTGTTGAAACTTTAGAAGAGAGTGCTTTCTGCCTTTCTGCATGGCGTCGAGCTTGTTTTCGAAACCTCAAGTTCTTCGTGCAGGGTTGCATTGCTGATCAATGTTCACTCTGAGCAGAGGAGCTATGAATTTAATGGCCGAGAGACCAAAGTTTTTAATATGAATGCAATTAACTTGCATTATCATTCTCTCATCTCTTTACTTTCTTCATGTTCAAGTTTACTAGGTTATGATTGAAATAAAAAGTTGACATGTTTTTTGTGAGAAGTCGAATGAATACAATATTTAGTTCGTTTAATCATATCTATATTCAACATATATTTCTATTCGAGAGAATAGATTAAGTATTTGGAGTTAACTACTCGAGAGAACAAGTAACTGAGACCTCATTAAACAAGCATAGAAGTGATTTAGAAATAAAATTAATTATGTCGTTTGAACCTTATCATACATATCAGAAATGCAAGTGTGTGTGGTATTTAGGCGTCGAGAGGTTGTTTGCCTTAAATAAAGATTGAAACGTAAATACAACGTCCAAAAGTATTTAGATATGAATCTCATGTTCCAACTTCAGCATGTGTATCCCAAAAGGTGAGCATATGCGGTGAAGGCACCAGAGGTTGCTAGCCTGAATTTGGACTTGAATATGATATTTTTATCACTTCAAAGAAATCTATCCTCTATTTCATTTCGTGTTATTGCATAGAAAATTTGCCTTCACTATTTTTTAAGTCTGTACAAGTAAAGTTAGTTCAACAACATTCAAAATCATCCATATTCATGTCATTCTTCACACTCCACCATTAATGTAAATAATAGCGTTAGTTTAGAAAGCATGACGCTGTGAACATAATTTTGATAATGTACAAATACTGCATAAGAACAAAGTTAGCCGTTATAATTCAATCGTTATAAAATCCTTATGTTTGATCGTGACTAACTTAGGAAACCTCTCTTTTCACTTACACTTGGACAAGAAAGAGGAAAACTTGTACTCAATAGACAAATCATAAGGTTTAAGCAACGAAGTAAGATAATATATATTGCACCTTTTATCACATGAATATAGTCTTCTCGTCTACATAAAGTCGTAAACTTAGAACCTCAATCAGGAATTTACGAGCCAAGTGATCGCATCAGAATCACTACACCGCATATGTCATACTTATATAATTGCGATCATGCAAATGCATTTTCACACCATGCATTTGCGATATAATTACAACCAACCATATATGCATATATATATGTATACAAACTCAAATAGAGAACACTTTTCTTTCTTTTTCATTTATAAACTTGAGCAATTTTTACTTGCCTTTCTCTATTTTTCTCTATTTATTTAGAAAGAATTATGCTATAAGTTTTCTTACTACTTTGACTGACACGATATTTGGAGAATAACAACTTTACTTAAGTGAGTTTGAGTTCATCAAAAAATGAAACCAAGTAAAAATAACTATAAGTCACAAACAAATATTCTAAATTGATTTATTTGTGAAAGTTTAGAGAAAAATTAATACAATAATTAGCTTTTGAGGTTTTAACTAACACAATTCAAAGGTTTAGGAGTATTGTAAAAATTGTTTTTTTTTCCTCATTTCTAAAACTTACTGCATCCTAGTATTCAATTAAGTTGTGTCTACAAATCCAAATTAACACGAGCATAATTCAACATAAAACATATACCTAAAAATGAAATATTAGTAATTCAAATCTCTCGTTTCAGCCAATGTTGAAGAAGAATTGAAGTTAAGTATACATACTATAGTAATATCTATGACTTTCTTGTGCCCACCATTAAAGCACTTATAATCTTTGTGTAAATTTTGGCCTATTCATTTGTTGTCTTCCTCTATAATAACAACAACAACAACAATAAATATTTGTCGTGTGGAGTACATTATTGCACATTCAAAACAACGTATATAAGACGAGATAGCGATTTTTTTTTCCGTGAAGATAAATTTCATTAAGAACGGAAAGGTACACCAAAGTCTCCATTCATAGAGGAGGGAAACCAATTCAGAATAACATGCATCTAATCCACAACCTCAGAGCTAGAATCTGGGAAAGAAGTAAAACAACCCCCTCAATTACAATGAATCATAGTAGCCCTAGCGAAGTGATTGACAAGACCATTCGCTGCATGTGAACACCACAAAAAGCCTGCCTCTAAAAGGAGGAAGCCAAAATTTGGATGTTCTCAACAAACCTCTTAAGCTCAGATACGTCCACAGAACGATGATTTAAAGCATTAACAAGCTCAATAAAATCAATCAACAATAAAAGAGGGAAAGGTCTTGAGGCCAAATTGCCCAGAAAGTGGTCGCAAACCTTTAACCACAGCTAGAACTTCTTGGATCTTAATAGGCCAACAAGAAGATATCTTCTCACATCCCACCAAGACAAGATTTTCGGAAGAATCACGAACCACCCAACTGATATTACCCAGTTGGTTGTGATTGCACCACGATGCATCCAAATTTAGCTTTAAGCAACCATCAGGCGGCAGGGACCAAAGCTCATGACTTACCTGGGTCTTCTCTCTAGACAGAAACGATCCAAGTTTGACCCTCCACAAACCTCTTGTAATGTCCTGAGTTTAGGAGGAGGACATGAATGAACCGATATCACATCTGAGTGAGAGAGGTCTAGAGGACAAGAAAGTAAGGCTAAAAAAGGCTTAAAAGAATTTGAAGTTACTACCTATACCAACAAGGTGCACCTTCCTTTTTGGTGACTCAATCATAGGAACTCCAAAGTTAAGCGTGCTTAGCTTGAAACAATTCTATGTTGGATGACCTTTTGGAAAATTTCCTAAGATGCATGTGAGTGAGGACAAAGCATGCTGAAAGGACCCGTGTTGGTTTGTGGGGGACAACTTTCATTCTAATAAGTCTTTAACACAAGCAAGGATAATGTTGTCAGGTCGTAGAAGACGCATGGGTATGTCAGGATCGTTAGTTGCTAAATATGGATTTTGAATCTTGGTCCGAATCCTAGGCCTGCGGCGTTACAATGGTATCAGAGTGAAACCTCTTCCAGTAAGATCTAGTTCGAGGACGAACCAAGTGAAAGCTAGTGGACATGTAACGTCCCGAGTTTAGGAGGAGAACATGAATGAACCAATATCATATCTGAATGAGAGGGATCCTGAGAATATGAAAGTAAGGTTAAGAAAGGCTTAAAAGAATTTGAAGTTACTACCTATACCAACAAGGTGCACCTTTCTTTTCGGTGGCTCAATTATAGAAACTCCAAAGTTGTTAAGCGTGCTTAGCTTGAAACAATTATGTGTTGGGTGATCTCCTGGAAAATTTTATAGGATGCATGTGAGTGAGGACAAAGCATGCTAAAGGATCCATGTTGGTTTGTGGAGACAACTTTCACTCTAATAAGTCTTTAATACAAGCAAGGATGATGTTGCCAAGTCGTAGGGAATGTAGAGGAATGCCTAGGCCGTCAGTTGTCAAATCTAGATTTTGAATCTTTGTTTGAATTCTAGGCCTAAGGTGTTACACTTCTCCATATGCCTTGGGGCCTTATCAATCAGCACAGATAAAGAACATGATTGGTCATAAGAATTAATCTGGTTTTTATAGCTCCACACATCCCACAGAATGATGGTCGCGACTTCCTAATTCGAACCCTCAAGCTTTTTCAAAACCTTAGTCCAACAATCTACCTGGCCTCAACAACACCTGAAATCAACCAAAAAACTAGATAAGGAAGGAAAGATAGAAAGCCAAACATCTTTAGTAAATTTATATTCTCACGTAGTGTGGCTAGCAGACTCTACGACTTTCCTACAAAACAAACAAAGAGGATTAGTATTGATTCCTTTTTTAATAATGTTGCCTCGGGTAGGGAAGGCATCAGATAACACCTTCCACACCTCGAGCTTCACTCTCAGGGGGACTCAGAGGTTCCACATAGACTTAGCCTTAGGTGGCTTAGAGAAAGAAGCATGTTGTGTCGAATTGATGTTGAAAACCATCTTCTAAGTGCTTTTAATTGAGAAACATCCCTTAGGGTCTAAACCCTAAACAATCTCATTTGGCTTTCCAAGGCTCCTCTGAGGAATACTCATAATGGCTCTCACATCGCTGATAATAAAAGAGTTAGAGACCAACTCTGAATCTCAATTTCCATCTTGGTTCAACAAATCATTGACTCGCATTATATCCATGTTGTTGTTGGTATCAAATGGGTCCTTACACCACCCTAGGGATCAAAGGATCATTAAATGCATAAACTCCAGACCCATTTCCCACCTTCCATTTGTATCCTTTGAAAAAAAGATCTCTGTTGCATATAATTCTCCTTCATGTGAGGGATAGATTGCTACCTAGAGTGGCTTTCAAGAAATCACCATCTTTAACATATCTGCCTTTGAGGACCTGAGCAAGCAGACTGTTAAGGCTTCTTATGATACGCCAACTTTTCATGGCAAGCATAGCCTAATTGAACATTAAAGGTCCCTAAACCCAAGACCGCCTGCATCCTTGTCCATGCATAGAGATTACGCGTAGGAAAATTGTAAACCATAGCTTTGCTATTTCTTTAATTTAATAATTTTAATGAAACTTGGTGTTAATTGTTGTTATATTACTTGATAGAAGAGTTAATTAAGTTTTAGAAGAGGGAAGTATAGGTAAGTGAGAAGGCTGAGAGGTATAGAAAAATAGTTAAGTGTTGATTAGTTATGGTACTAGGTATGCGACCAAAGAGACAAGAGTTATTGTCTTGAAGTGTAATGATAGGTGGCCAAAAGGAAAGAAGGAAAATTGGCTAAGTGTTGGAAAGATGAGAAAAGTATGCTATGCGGCTGAGTGAAGGTCAAGGTAACCCTTAAAGCGGTCAATGTTAGAAAAGATTTGAAGGCAAAATGTTTACTAGGCGGCCAAAATGGTATGTGCTTTACAACAAAAACAAATTGCTTAAGTGTGAGTATAGTCGAGAAAGTGTCCCAGAAGGCCAACTCGAGTAAGATATGTAGCGAGCTTACACATCAAGGGATACCCTAGGCGGCATAAAGAAGAAAGCTAGGCATTGAGAGGGCTAGGCAACATGCCATGCATTGTGGTAATGAAGCATGATCAAGTAAGGCTTAGACGAGTTAAGTTGTAAAGGCTAGGCTCCAAGGTGAGTTGCTAGGCTTGAAGCAAGCTGGATAGGTCGATTAAGTGATTTACAAATGGCTAATCAAGGATTAACATCCACATTAGTTAAGCAAGAGGTGTAAAGGACAATTCATGCAATGCAGCCTGTTTAAGCTCAAGTTTAGACGAGAAGAACTACCATTTTACTCGTGTGATTTGAGTGTTTTATATCTTTAAAGAAAGCTAAGAGAGTATAGTTTTACGGTGAGGACTGCTGGAAGGAAACCAGCTGAAGAAGGTGATGAATGATTGAAGAAATCATTAAAAGGTCAATTTTCAAAGGAACTTGGAGCAATCTTCACAGATTTAGAGCGAGCCGAAGATATACTTAGAGTTTTTATCTGAATATTTTCAGTAAGCTATTTAAGAGGATACGAAACAAGTATGTAGAAGGAAGTTGTTCAATTTTATGAATTGATTTTAAGTTATGATATTTTGAAGTAGAATATGGAAATTTGAACTTGAACAGACAACTTATAGTTCTCGACAAACATGCACGTCTTTGGTTGGGTGTTAGAACACTGGGCATCTCGTGGAATGTAGCATGCACGAATGAGTGTCAGCTTAGGGTGTTATGAGCGATGCAAGATAAGTCCAGCACATAGTTATGTGACCAGGCATGCGCTCATCAAGGTGCCAGACGATAAGGCGTGTACGCGGCAAGGGCTATGCAACAGGGTCTGTGCGCAAAAGGAAGGGCACGAAAAAAGGGTGTAGAGCCATGGTTAGCACACATCCTGGCAGCCCCTCAGAAAGCCAACGCGGGCGCGTGCAACCTACCTATTGCCCAACCTACGGAAAAAAAATAAGTTATTTCTTATGTTTTTGTCATTTTAAGCTAAGTTTGAATTTTTTAAGAATCAAGAGGATTAATTTGGAAGTTAGTTCTCTTATTTCAGGCCAAGAAGAGATTGAAAAAGTCTATAGATCCGAGGGATCTAGCTTAAAACTTTGGGTGGCAAAATGAACTTAAATCTCTAAGCATGGATTTCAAATTAAAGTAATTAAAACAAGCTTTGAGCCATTTAAGCATGATTTATTACCAATCTGATTTATTTGTTTGCACTAAGTTATTTAAAGCATGAGAGTTACCTTAAGCTTGAGATTTACTTAAATATTGAAGCATGAGATTTACAAAGTATTTCAAAGCATGAGATTCAACCGAGTTATTCAAACATGAGATTTAATATTTGAACTTGAAGTATTTAAGCAAAGCATGAATTAGAACAAGCATGAGTTTATTACTAGCATGTAATTTATATCTGAGCTAGTTGTTAAAGTAAAGTTTTATAATCTATATGATTTATTTGAGCTAGTTGTTAAAGTAAAGTTTTATAATCTATTTTATATTTCTCTATACCCGAGATATCTAGAGATTAGTTAAACCCTTTGGGGATAGTATTATGTGCACATAGAAAGAGATTTCCCACCGTTGTGATGAATCGTTCCACTTTAGTGAGGGCCGTTGTAGCATCGATTAAATTATGCTATAACGTGTGTAGAATTCCACTTTGGTGAGAGCTTCTGTAGCATCGATTGAATTATGCTACAACATGCCTAGTTTTAGAGAGATTAAAATTGTTGGTGTCGATTAAATTCTACTGCAGCTTAACCAGTTATAGACAGTTTTCATATGGGAATTAGAGTAATGAAAAAGTTTATTTATTCATTGCTCCGTTGAAATTTCTTAAATATTTGACTTAATAGCATGTTTATTTTAAATCAGTCATTCACTGGACCTTTAGTTCATTCTTTTAAATTTCATACACTTTTCAGGTAGCGATCATGATTCACGAGCTTGACCTACAGCTGCCAGTCTACTTCCCAGTCTTGAGGTTTCTTTTGTTATTGTGTATCTTAACCATGCATTTTAAGTTGTTGTGTAAACATGTTCGTGAGGAAGGATTGGTGTGCTATGTTTGTCATTTGAGTTACTACGCTTTAGTTGTGAGTATGGTGTGTGTTGTACAATTACTTTAGATATGTTTATATGAGGTAATATGCATGTTTTTTTAGTTTCATACAAGTTAAGTTTTAATACAATTAGTTGTCAGTAAGTGTCGTAAGATTATAACGATACTTGTTGTCTTCACACCTTTTTCAGGTTAAGAGAAGAGGGACTGGGAGGGGGTGTGACAAAAACGGAGTACCATATATTGTTTATTTATTTAGTCTATTAAACTACAAGTATTATAAATATCTCGTGAGAAATTTTTTTTTTTTTTAACAAAGTCAAATTTTTATATAAATACATTTGAAGATTTAACAACTTCTATTATACTTTAGTATAATTTCTTAAATGATTTTAGATGATTAAAAGTGTTTTTCAAAAATGTTTTAAATATCCAAAAATACTCTAAAAAAATTTGGATCAAGTTACATTTGTAGATCTTTTTTTAAAAAGATATAGCTTTTACATTAGATATTTTGTAAGTTTTTTTTATTTGTTCAGATCAAATCATTTTGGATCATGAACCAATTCAAGAAGCTATACTCAAACATTTTTCAAATTAATACTTTTTCAATAAATACTTGTAGAAAAGAAGATAGATTTTGTCTAGACATTTTTCTAACTAAGTTATATGCTAAAAATTTACAAAATCTTTTAGAAACCGTTTGAGGTGCAGAATAGGTTATTATAGTTTGTGGTTTTTATAGTTTATGAGTTATAATAAACTATTTGTTATTATAGTTTGTGTTTGAGATTAAGAGTATTATAGTCTATATGTGGGGTGTATAAATTATAGTCTAAATTACATTAGTTTGTAAAATAAATATTGGTTATCTTAAATTATGTCTATTTTTTTCACTATTATTTTTGTCATACATATATACATATATTTAGGTACATGAAATATCATTTTTGGAAAATATAGTTCAAACTATATCTTCCACCAATTTATACAACCAAGTTTATTACTACATGTGATGTACGTGTTATAAAATTTTATCATATTACCTCTTTTATAGAAATTCATATGTGATTTTATTAAATTTTGTTAATTATGTTGTTCATTTAATAAATTAAATATGATCTATATATATATATGATATTTAAATTTTACTAGATTTTGAAATTAAATTTCATAGATTTTTGTCACTTTAACTAATTTGAAAAAAAATCATGGTTTTTTTTTTAATATCATAATCTGTTAACTTCAAATCGAAATAAACTAGAATTTTAATTCTAAATTCAATTATTGGAAAATTATAAATTTTTTTATCAAAGTATATTAGGAATAAAAGATCATAAAATTTTGAATTTTTATTTTTATTTGACCGCTAAGTTTCTTACAGCATTGTTAAGTCCAAAAAATAATTCTAGGTCTTCGACTAAGTTAAATTGACCACAAATAAAAAATAAAAAATGTTATTAAACTAAAATGTGGGTTTCTACACATCTAGCCTAAATAAAGTACAAAAAGAAACATGTATGTGAAGTTTATTTGATATATATACGACACTGGAGGATTTAGTGTAATATTGTAGTTTGGAAAAGAATTTAGAAAAATACGGTACATTTGAAACTATTTAGTGAAA
>JBBPDJ010000017.1:6094263-6112233 GCA_037974625.1 Cucumis cinereus
TATATATATAGCATTTTCAAATATAACAAAATAAACCAAAATATATAGTAATATTTTAAATTTTATCAATAATAGACACTAATAAACATTGATAGAAGCATATTAGTGTCTATCAATGCTTATAACTGATAGAATTTGAAATTTTTTTAAAACAATTGTAAATATTTTGTCAATTTTGTCATTTTTTTAAAAATTCACCTATATAAAACAAATCTTAATTTTAAATAGTAAAATCAAATATTAAATATTATTAAAACTTACACTTGCTTTTAGGAAAATCTAAAAGCTAGTAAATAACTTATTTTGAAAATAGCATAGAATGAACGTGTTATTTAGAAGGGATTTTAGGCGATCGAATCGTAATTTGTTTTACCATACATAACAACTTATTTTGAAAATAGCATAGAATGAACGTGTTAATTCTCTTATAATTCCTTTTCTATCTTAAAATCAATCTCAAATAGTCTAAATGAAAATAGTTTAGAATTTTGTAAGAAAATTAAAAGATTATTCAATCGAGATATAGAAATTTATGTTACAAGAGAATGAACAACCCAATCGAAATATAGAAATTCATAGGTTTATAGATTAACTAATTTAATACATATTGCAACTATCCTCTACAAGTTTTCACGTTTTGAAATCGATCAAAATGTTTTAAATGGAAAAATATCACAGGAGGCTGATAAGAACATTAATGTAAATATGCTCTACGAACTTGATCTTAAATATTATCATTATATTTAGAAATTTTAGTTTTTTTACTGGACTCATAAGTATCACCTTCTATGCTAGCAGAGCACTTTCCAACAGTGATTGTTTCGTCAACAGTTGTAATAACATTTGACAGAACATTCAAAGCATTGTCATTATGCGCAGTTGTTAGATTTTCTACAGAATCAACAACATTCGAAAAGGGAGCAAACTCAAGATCATTGACTTTTAAGAAATCAAAATTATCAGGAGTCCTAGTTTCTCTAGAACTAACGTCATTAACAGAACATGAAAGTCAACACTAGTTCTCGTAATCGCTTCACGATTAGTATCAGTTGGAGGGGATGATATACTTGGAGGAGTTTGAGACTCTGTAATAAACTTTTAAGCCTCAATTTCTGTTTTGGGATCAACTAAGTCTTGGTTGGATTTATGTCCTAAATCTCGTAGTTTGTATGCTTTATTCTTTTAAACATTTTTTATCTATGAATAAAATAAAGAGGTATTTTATTCATTGGTCTTGCATTACATAATCCAATGAACTAAAGATCCATGGTTATTTAATGAGACTTGAACAATGTATGTGGTAGACATATAGTTGAATCATGTTCAAGTAATAACATAAAAGGTCTATAGTATATGGATGGGGTTGGGTACCTTATTGTCACGTTGGGTATGCGATGATGATTTGATGATAATGCGATGGAATCAATATGTATTACAAGCTTTCCTAAACTAGTCTAAGTATAACTAAATTATGTACCTGGTAAGTCCAGTGCCGAACACAGGAAATTTTGTTATTCAAGTTATTTGAATTGGTTACTACTCTTTTTGATTAGTGAACACTGGGTCGAACATTTGAGGCGTCGTGGTGGCTTCATGATTTTTATAAAAGGAACTTTTCGGCCTATGGTTGAGGAGTTCAAATTTTGAGCTGAATTTCACCATGGAGAATCCAGAGGCAGAAGATTGAAGCTAGGAGTCCCTTAGCTTAAGTCTTGGCACCTGGTGGGGTCAAGAGAGCATTAATGGTGTTAGCTTGAAATGTTCATGAGGATCCTTCTATGGCATTTCCTTCATCTTCTCCACCTTCTTCCTTTCATTTGTAAATTTCTTTATTTCTTACCTATTTAATGTTGCAATTAGGATCAATTCTAAGATTGTTTTTTAAATGGTTATGGAGAAATAAACTTAGGATTCTAGTTTAATGGATTGGAACATCAGTTGATGGGAGAATTGTCGATCTTGATTATTGATTTTCTGATGGGTTTCATCTATTGTCTTAATTGTTATGCGCTTTCATTTATTGAGTTGTCTGACAAACCATTTTATTAATGGAACTGATAATTTAGGATTAATTGTTAATAAGTGACATGAAATTGATAATCAATCCTTAAGAAGTGATAAGTTAGTTAGGCTAGGCTAGTTAGGCTTGCTCGTTGTAGTCGACAACATCGGGTATTGTTTTATCCACCTAAGAAGAAACCAAACTGAATGCTTAATTAGACGTTGAAAATTGAACATTCATCCTAGTGTAATTCTTCAATCTTAGTGCGGTTAGAGAAGCATGTTCGGTTCAGGTTCGATTTAGCATGTTTAATAAATTAGGTCATTAGAACCATTTGTAAACCAACCTCAACACTCCTCCCTCAATAATCCAAGACCTGACAATAATACCTCATCTCTCCATCGCACACCTCCCACCAGTTAATTCTCAACTCCCACCACCTACTCCTCCATCACCCCGAGCCAAGGCACAACTTGTCCCACGTGTTCAATTAGTTGAAGATGAAACGTTTGGGGTTGATGATTTTGAATGCCTAGATGACTTTGTTGTCTTGAATCCAAAAATAACATTGACTCAACCCCATGATGAAAAAAACCCTAGAAAAATCCGAACAACATAGAAGACAATCCATTCGAAACCCTTCTTGTCGATGACCTACTCCACCAAGGCATGGAAGATGGTGAGGTCAAAGAGGTACCATATCAAGACAACTCGACGTTTGGCCCCATCAAGCCAAGATCAGATGTCGCATATTGAGATGGATATGGATAGCTTGAAAAATACTATGAGCAATGAGATCATTGAACCCTTCAACATTCAATTAAATATGATCTCTGCAAATCAGGATGTGTTGTTATAGCAGCAACAAAGTCTTGAGCGCAAACATGATGCGTTTATCAAAAGTCAATCAATCGAGGGAAACAACAAATGCTTCAAGAACTTATTTGCACCAAAATGAGCAAATAACTGAGCTGCAACGCCAACATCAACACATCCTGCAACGCATAAACGAAGGAAGGAATTTTATGAGGCACAAGTTGAGAGGCAGGATGTCCAATTCTAAACTTTAATGAATTATATTCATGATGTATGTGTTCAGCAAGTTCTTGCCCCAAACATTTCAAGAGATATTCGCCAACCACTTCGGTTCTCTGGCGATGACAACCCGCCCCCTCAGAAGACCATCGTGTAAAGGAAGATTAATTCGGAGGTGTACTCTTTGTAACTTTCATATTTTTTTTCTTTAACTTCAAAATTTTTTAAACAACTTTGTAACGCATCACAAATCACAATAATATAATTACAAGTTGTTTAATGACTATTAGATGTGTTTTCTACGCTGATACCTCTATTTATTATTTCTTTGGCTTTAAATTTTTCTTTATTTGATGGAATGACTTTAGACTTCAATGATTACTTAGGTGTAGCTAACGCTTAAAATTTTTTGATTGATGTTAAACTCAACTTTAAGCCATTTTACTTAGAAAGATTTCATACATTCTAAATGCGAGCAAGCTTTCCCTCAAACCTAATTTTTAAAAGATGTTTAGAATAATCTTATGACTCAATTTCAGCAATGAGAACCTTGTCACCTCTTAAATTTGAGGGCATGCGATTAATTTTAAATTTATGTTGTATAATAGTTCAAGTGTTGTATAATAGTTTAACAATGTGTTGAAAATAAAAGGAAAAAAATATGTTAAAAAAATGTTGTAAGATATGTGTTTCTTGTACTTTATAAAATTGTCAACTCCAATGTTATTGTTAAGATATGGATAACACTTGGTAATAAATGGCCATAAAGAAGAGCGCCATAGCTCTCATGTTTGAAGCGGTGATACGAGTTATAGTTGTTAAAAGAAACGAATTCATAGAATATCAAAGATGTCCCAATTAGCGCCTTAGTTAGAAATTGTGGTATTCTAATGAGCAAGTAATGTAAGGCCTTACTCCACTGTATGTAATAATAAACCATTCTAAAATAAACGCATAAGAACGTCTAGGCGCTGAGAAAATAATTTTTTAGGTCTAAACTTGCTTGTATTTGAAATCTATGAAATATTTTTATAAGTAGGGTATCTTAACCTTGAGGTGATTCATTGGTTAGATGAATCTGAGAGTTAGGTACAAAACATCATATAGAGCAGTCCTAATACATCAGAGACCAAACTTTGTCCAGATTTACCTTCCATCTCCATTATCCATTCACGTCATAGCCGAAAAGCTTTGCAGAAGTCATCTACTTTAGGAGGCAAGAAATTGTGAATCAGAGTTTTAATTATCCTATGTTGTGTTTATTTTCTGCCTTTTGAGTATTTTTATGTGATAGTTCAATCAATATGATTACTCCGTGTTTCACCACATTCATGTCTTTGGTTTCCATGTTTACTATGAATAGCTAAACTCACTAATGAGTTGGAAAGTTAGGAATCAATCTATAAATAAGCATGGTAACGTGTTTATTTTGTCTGATATTTATCACGTAATAAACCTGAATGCATCAAAATAGTACTTTCAAGATAAGGTAGTCCAACTACTTGAAAGAGTAAATAACTTAGACAACGGTGAGCAAAGATAGAGAGTAACTTAGAAATAAGCATAATATCGCATTGTCAGTGCATCAATTATATCCAGAAATAGAATATTTGTGGCATCAAGGCACCGAAAGGTTTCTTGTGTTAATTAGTACTTAGTGAATGAACATAATTCTTGTTTGTAAGAGGATTAAAAAATAACTTCTTAACCTCATTCATCACATAATTCCTAAAACACAACACCTATACTGCTTTGAGGCTAACCAACGAATTTTCATCCCCATTTATCTACCGCAGGCCAACTGGATAAATTAGATTAGATTATATTAGTGTAGCATATAGACTAATTCAACTTTTTATTTATTAATCTCTTTATCTGAAAGAATAATAAGTAATTCACTAGTTAAATAAAAAATTTCTTGTGTTCGATCTGGACTTACTATGTACCTGATTTTGTTTATACTTGGACTATGTTAGGAAAACTTATAACGCACAACCATTTCGTCGCATAACATAGAATCACAATCCTCACACTCAACGCAAAAAATCTTTCGATATTTTCCATTTAAATTCTATAAATTCAGATGATATATTTGGATTTCAGGTATATACAGATGCCAATTGAGCTAAGCTTTTCATGGTGTCTTGGATGAGAATTCACTTTGATTCTACTTTGAATTAAGTATCACAAATTCTATTAAAATTCAAATTGAAGTTTACGTCAAGAAAGAAAATAAAAACTTTGAGTTAAATTTGTGTTTTGATAAGTTAACATGATTACAAAAAGATATTTTAGTATTATTTGAATGATACTAAAATATAGGGTATTTGTGTGATTTAGTTGACGGGTTTTTCGTATTTGTATTATTTGAATTACTCAGTTCCATATAGATTTTAGCTATTACAATATAGTATTGACATAATAAGATGGACTACATTCTAGCTATACAACGTTTTTTCATGACTTAGTCTAATAAAGATTTAAGTTACTTTTAATATGTGTGTCAAAATATAAATTTTTATTGTTTATGAGTAGAAGGTATCTCTAGAGTTTAATTGATGGGTAAGACATTTAATAGCTATTGTTAATGTAATGTATATACTTATTTCGTCTCCAAATTTTGAGTTATTAATAATAATAAAATATTATCTAGTTTTCAACAATTAATTTTTATTCTATTTTTTTAGATTTTGTATCTCCACTTAGTTTTGTTTGTGTTTAGATATTAAGTTCAAATCCAAAACTTGGACTCAAAGTCAATCAAACCTAAGCCCTTACTCAAAGTCAATCAAACCTAAGCCCTTACGGCCTCCCCAAACTCTATAAATAGAGAAGGTCACCCTTCATTTGATTTACTCTCAAACATAGGTCCAAAAATCAAATTTCGAAGAATTCAACAAAGCGATATTCTTCAACAAATTGAGCATCTATTTTTCAACGAATAGATTGTCTCATTTCAACAAATTGGTCATCTCTTCTCCAATAGTTTGTCTCGTCATCGACAAATTGAACATCTTTTCTTCAACAAATATATCATCTTGTCTTCAACAAATTGAGCATATCTTTTCATCAATAAATAGATCGCCATGTCTTCAACAAAATTGAGCATCTCTTCTGTAACAAATAGGTTGCATATCTCTGCCTCAAACGAATAGTTTGTCTCTTCTTTAACAAATTAATTGTATCTTCATCATCTGCAAACTAAAGGTTGATCTTATCACATATTTGAAGGCTTCCATAAATTGATTGTATCTTCGTAATCTACAAACTAAAGATTGATCTTCTCAAAGATTTTAAGACTTCAACAAATTGATCGACTCTTCATCATCTACAAACTGAAGATTGATCTTCTAAAAAATTTGAAGATTTCAGCAAATTGGTCGTTCCTTCACCATCTACAAATTGAAGATCGATCATAAAAAAAATTAACAAGTCCAAAGACCGATCCTTGAAGAAAATAAAAAATTTCAAAGGCCGATCCTCGAAAAAGATCATCAAACCCAAAGCTCGATCATCCAAGAAGATTAACAAATTCAAAGATTGAAATTTATGTATTCGAGAGAAAGCATCAGTGGATAAAAATTAGAGACTATACCACTTATATTACAAATTAATAAAATCAAGTTAATTTCTACGAATTAAATTTGGGCTCCTTGCATATATAGTAAAATGAGGTTAAAATATAACAAAAGTGGCAAAACTTAAAATTAATTGCAAACATAGCGAAATTTACCTTCAACCATATAAAATGTCCAAAAAGCCCATTAAACTTACAAAAAAAACACTTGAGGCACGAAATGAAAATCTATCAGTGTTAGACTTCACTGCTATCTATGATAGAAGTCTATCATTGATACTTTTTTTTAAAACAAATTAACTGCAAAAATATAGCAAAAATTTCCCTTTTACGCTTTCAACCTATAGAAAATGTCCAAAAAGCCCATTGAAGACATGAAACTCCCAGTTTTTAAAGTATACTATTGCTAGATTCCTTTTGTATAAGTTTATCATTGATTTTATACTATCACTAACATGACTCCATCACCGATTTTTGTATAAGTAGTACAATACTGTCAAGGGAATATAATAGTTTATCAATGATAGCACATCATCATTGATAAGTCTCTATCACTAATATTTTTTATATCACTAAAACGATTCAATAAAATAAATTTAACTTTTTATCAATGATAGCACACTATTAGTGATAGACTTTTATAACCAATAGACTTTCGTCCATGATGATAGTATATCATTGGAAATATATTAGCATGATTCAAGATTTTCTTAGTTTCTATAAATGATAAAAAAAAAATTATCATTAATAGTTCTATTACTAATAGAAGTCTATCAGTGATAGACTTTGATCACTAGCAAACTTCTAGCGGGAAAAGAAGTATATCCTTGAAAAACATGTTAGCATGATTCGCAAATTTTCTTTTGTACTATCAATAATGAATAGAAAGTCACCACTAATGCTTCTATTAGTAATAAATTTTTATAATCGATAAACTTCTATCAAAGATAGAAGCATATCAGTAATAACATATTATAGTGATTTCGGATTTTGGTTTAGCTTTTATTACTGATAGAAGTTCCTCACTAATTTTTGTATTAGTGATAGAAGTCTATCGGTTAAAAGTCTATCAGTAATGAACTATAATACTATTTTTTTATTGGTAATAATTTCTATATTCTATCATTGATGGTATATATCAGTGATAAACTAAAATAGTTTAGGGTTTATCAATAATAGAGTTGAAGTGTGTTGATATAATTTTCATGAAAAATAATTATATAGTTTCGTTGATGTTTTCGATTAGAGTCTATCGGTGATAGGTTTCTATCATTGATAGACACCATTTATTAGAATGATTTTAATAAAAAGAGATAGTCGCAAATATAGTAACTAGATTCAAAATATTAGTACATATAGCAACATTTAAAAAGAAAAATTACAAATATAGTAAAATTTGTCAAAAATCTATCAATTATAGAAGTTTATCACTGATAGACCATAAGAAACTATCAACTATATAAGTCTATTACTAACAGACTTTGTTATATTTGCAATTTTTTAAAATGTTACTATATACTTAATTATTATCCCTAATTTTCTACTCATTATAATTACCCTAATAAAACCACTAGAAAATCACAAATGCGCAAATAACAAATAGTACTATCATCAATATTTTTTTTATCATCGATTGACTCTTACCATTGATAGACTTTTATTAGTGAGACTTGTATCAATGATAAATGATAAAAGTTTATTACGATGCCTCCTTGCACAGAAATTAGTTTGGAAAAAAAAATATGCACTTCAATCCATGAACCTAATATTCAGTGATCTTAACTTAAAAAAAAAATCAGAAGTTTTTGATGAAGCAAATTAAGAGATTGTGCTTAATGGCTTCCTTTTCCAAGTTGTCTTACAAAACAGAAAGATTCCTTTCAAAACTCATGCTCTTAGGTGAACTCTACACTACAAGAAAACTGGGATATAAGGACGCAAAAAACGCATCACGAACAAAATTCGTGACACATATTTTTCGTCCTTGTATCCACTATCAACATAGAACTTTTAATGACACCGCAAAAAAGACGTCGTTGTTTATCCTTGTGTGAATTTTTTTGCGTGTCATTATTTACTCTTTAGTGTCATTTTAAATGTGTTATTGTAACGTTGTTGTCGACAGAAAAAAATTGTCATCATTGAGGCCGAAATTGGATATTTTCTGTCAATTATGTGCTATTCACGACACTTTATTTGCGTCACAGTTTAATTTTCAGTGACATTAAATTTCTGTCAATATATGTTCATTGATAACATTTTTTTATTGTTACAAATTGATAGGGTACGACACATTTTTTGTGTCATTAAATTTTCTATAGCAACACGAATTTCATTGTCATGTATTGACTATATTTGACGTTTTATGTTTCATGTCAAGAAATTACAATTGACGACAAAATTGTAATTGTCATTATTAAAAAAAATAGTGCGAGAAAAGTAATCATAAAATCGAAAATGTTACATATATTAATAATGAAGCGTCAATTTAGTTGAAGTATGCATATGGAACAAGGAAAGACGCACCAAACAATATCTTCATCAAATCAGTATCTAACTCGTTTGTAACCTAAACCAATGAACCTATATGCAAAAGGGGGTAGGGGACAACAAACAATATCTTCATGAAAGTTGTATTCTAACATTTCGTAACCTACAAAGGTTCACCTATATGCAAGGAGGGGGGGCAACAAACAATATCAGTTGCATGATAGTTGTAATGACAAAAGAAATGTTCATATGGAACAAGGGAGGGGGGAACCAAACAATATGTTCAGGATATAAGTATTCTAACACGTTCGTAACCTAAACCAATGGACCTATATGCAAAAGGGGGAGGGAACAGCAAATAATACTTCATGAAAGTTGTATTCTAACACTTCGTAACCTACAAAAGTTGACCTACATGCAAAGAGGGGGGCACCAAACAATATCAATTGCATGACATTCGTAATGACAAAAGAAATGTTCATATGGAACAAGAGAGGGGGGAACCTATAAAAGTTGACCTATATGCAAGGGCCCCGGGGGCAACAAACAATATTTTCATGACTTTCCTAATGACAAAAGAAGTGTTCATATGAAACAAGAAAACAAACACCAAACAATATCTTCATCAAATCAGTATCTAACACGTTTGTAACCTAAACCAATTGACCTATATGCAAAGGGGGACAAAAACGATATTTTCATTTCATAGTAGAACATCATTTATCTAAAATATGCACAATAGGGGGAACACAAGTATTCGTAGAAACATAACGATGTGGAGGGGGCGGGTACGATCCTTGAACCTGAAACTTAGAAAATCCTAACAATAGGCGAAAGAAAGGCAGTAGTGTCTAAATACATTACTTAATGAATAGATTTATGCTTCAGATACATACCTATCTGCCTTAAATACACCCATATAGCTTTATAAACAAAAGCATCCTTCAAACCAAGTCCTACAATAGAACAACAATTTTTAGTTTACTTAATGTCCTATAGTGTTTCATGATATAATGGAGTTGAAGTTCGTATATAGGTCAACTTACCATTTACGAGCCTTTAACCAAATTCATTGTAAGTAACTGAGTGCATTGAATTACGAATGTCTTATATTACTCAAAACATGTGAAAGCATTACATAATGAGTATGTATATAGAAATGTCTTAAGTTATTTAGACAAAATAATGCATTAGATAAGCAGTATATACATACAAATGTCTTATGTCATATCCAAAAAATCGAAAAATATTTTTTATATTCATAATGAAGCGTCAATTACATTTCAAAGTAAATATTTGTCATTATATTACTACTCTACGTATATAATGAAACAAATGAGAACTTAAACTTAACAAACTACAATTTTGCATATCTATTGTGCCATGCTTCTACGCTCCATGCTTTCGTCGAATACCTGAAATATTGATAGAAATTAAACATTAATCACAAATTTGGATGACATGAAGAAAATTTACAAATCCACTCCCAAAACTTTAAAGTATCAACCAAGTGCCTCATAAATAACACGTAAATATGAAGTCCAAAAATGGAACCTTTGAGTTTCTAACAAACCTAAGGCAGATGTTCGTGCAACAACTTATTTAGAGGTCATACATGTACCAACCCTAGGTCAAATCACACACAATGTACTTTCTAAGTCAATCGCACGTGAGAATCTACCATACGCAAGTCTACAACTACTTTTTTTTCTCATACCACCTACATGTGACAAAAACAATCCACTTGGCATTATGCACAACAAGGGAAAGACAAGCTTTCATACTCTTTTCTATACTCTAAACCAATTGACCTATATGCAAAAATGGGAGAGGAGGGGGAAGCCGACAGCAAACAATATCTTCATGAAATCAATATTCTATCACGTTCATAACCTAAAACAATTGACCTATATGCAAATTCAAAAGTAAGGGGGAGGCAGCAAACAATATCTTCATGAAATCAATATTGTAACACCACTGTTCGTAACCTAAACTAGTTGACCTATATGCAAAGAGGGGGGAGGCAGCAAACAATATCTTCTTGAAATCAGTATTCTAACACGTTCGTAACCTAAATCAATTGACTTATATGGAAAAGGGGGGCAACAAACAATATCTTCATGAAATCAGTATTCTAACACGTTTGTGACCTAAACCAATTGACCTATATGCAAAAATGGAGTGGGAACAACAAACAATATCTTCATCAGATTCCTAATGACAAAAGAAGGATGGAAAACCTCTCCCTTCAAAGCTACAACAAGCTAAAAAGATGTCCTACATCAATCCCTCGAAGGAATTATTAACACATTACAATTATTTTAGTACCTCACATCAAACTTATACATCACATGTTCTTCATTTTCTTTTAAGATTTTCTTGAGGTGTTGGTTGTGTGATGTACATTTAAGATTGGAGGAATTTAAGAAGTTGGAGACTAAGCTACCAAAGTCTTCGATGACTTTTTGTTCAAACAGTATGACTTCTTTAAGCCTTTCAACAACATTTTAAGAAGTTGGAGACTAAGCTACCAATGTTGGGAAAATTTTATGTACAAACTAAATGAAAAATTTTAGTCTTTCAAAATAGAATATGGTGTTGATACTGTTTTCCATTGGGGTGCGAGAAGCTAAAAGATTGGTTTATATGGTTTTTCACCTATTGAATTACTATTGATAGAACTCTAAAGACTAAAAGGATGCTAAAATGCTTGAAATGAACTATAATAGCTCCCTAAGTATTAAAGTATTTGAAACCTCTCCTCTTAAGTACTTTCATTCACTTAGTCGTAAACTAACTACAATATTTCTCTTTCCATTAGTTCAATTTATAACCAATTCCTTCACTAATGATATATATATACACACACATGTAGTACCTAAATAATGTTGCTTATCCAAACGATAATTCCTAATAAGTTTTTTGAAAGTCATAAACATACCCTTCATGGCTCTAAAGCATGGTGACCTTGCGGAAGATCTTTGAAAGTTCTAAATAGTACAATTTATATTATGAGTTTGAAGGATGTGTTATTGTTACCTTTTGCACTCTTAAGCATGACGTCCTATAGTTAAAGTCAGAAGTTTCTTCGAGAAGAAATATAGCTAGATAATAGTATGAGTGCCACTTAAGAACATATAATCCACGACCTCTTACAATTCTTAACACGTTATAGTACCTCTTATATAAATAACTTTAACAAAAAGGGAGAAAAATGCTACTAATTAGTGAAAATAGAAGGAAGAAGTTTATTGAAATCAGTATTTTAATACGTTTGTAACCTAAACCAATTGACCTGTATGCATGAAGGGGGGAGGGGGCAGCGGACAATATCTTCTTTAAGTTCAACAGTGAAAATACAAACAAATAACACTATATGTCAAAAACATGTTACTGACAACTTTCACTATCCCACAGTACCCATTTCAATACTTATAACGTAATTTCAGACATACTTTTCTGCATTAAATACACCCAATCGAGTTGTACAAACAAATGCAGACCACAGTTTTCTGTTAAAAAATCTACTTCATAGAATAAACGCCAATTTTTTGAAGATCTAAACAACAACAAATTTTAGGTGTTACAATATAGGTTGAAAACCTTAACCAAGCATAAACACCCACTTTTTTCTCTTACACTATTTTGCTTCCACCCTTACAATATCCCTCATTTTCATTCTCTCCTTTCGTACGACAAATAATTAAAAATTCATTCGCCTCTTTAGAAAAAGAAGAAATGCAACTACAAACTAATCCTCCATCGAATAACCAAAATACCCTGGTTGTAGATAGAAAGAGAGTAAGAAAGAAACTCACATGTTTTCCTTCAGCAAGAACAATATTGTTTAACTTGATATCATATCTGCTAATAAGATCCAAACAATGACAAAATAAAACTACTTTATTGATGATTCATAAAGGAAGATAACTATTTGTTCTTATTTTTATACATGTTATTAATGTTGTTGTCCATTTTATGTTAGATGCATCTTCTCCCATTCTCAACCTTCTTAAGCTTAGCAAAACATGTGCAGAAATCAAAATTTAACATTACACATCAAACTTGAACCTAACAAAAAAAAAAACCTATGGAACAAAATAAAAATTGAGCATAAAAAAAATTATGTATCCAAATAAAGTTTAATAAAAGTTGAACTATTGAATTATGTAACAAAACATCAATACAATTCAGAAAATGGAAACTAGAATTATAGAAGGCACTAATTATAACAAAAATGTCAATGTTTTACAGTGTGTCATCATTTCCACAAATATAATTAGTATTCAAATTCATGGTTTAGGAACAAAAAATGATACAATATGGTTCTAGGTTGAATTTTGTATTGGAACAAAGAAAAATAAAATAAAAACAACAAAATCTTTCATTGAGGCATTTCATCAAACACTTTGTAACCTATATGATGAGGCAAAGTGTTAGACATGATTTTTCGACACAAACGTTTAATAGATTTACCTACCTATTTGTCAACATGAATTGAGTGCGGGCAATGAAAAGAAAGGGAACAAACCTGAAGGGGCGGATGATTTTTGTCTTCTAATATTGCACAACCAAAAATAACGTTTGACGTGGTTGTTGACGGAGACAAAGGCCGATAGACAGAGATGCGACGCCGGAGTGAGTGGACTCCGACGGTGGCTGCCGGACGTTGAAGACAGATGAGATTAGGCAGCTGGGCGAATGGATTGATTGGGTTTCGGGCAAAACGTGAGAAAAGAAGGGGGGCCGTGCGTTTTTTTAATGCTAGGGCAGAAGCTAAAACTTTTAATGAAAAAAGGCGACGCATTTTTTGCGTCGTCTTTTTGTGACGCAAAAAACACGTCACGAATTTTCGTAAATCCGAAAAATTCCATCTTTTCCTGCCAAAAACCCGGTTTTGGGAAAAAATGGCATAATTTTTCTTCCCCCTGTTATTTTCACTATTCATAAGTGTCATGGTATGTGGAATTTCTTGTGGTGCTATATCATAATTTTTGGTGTAATATTGAACATCAAATTGTATTTTAATGATTGATTAAGTAAACATTATTAATTAATGAGAAGAGAGAGTGATTTGTGACTGTCTTCTTTATTTCTCCCCTAACTTTCCTGAGATTTTTAACACAGTGGTCTGTAATTTTATATGGAGATGAAAATAAAAGAAATAGGGGAGGAAATGTGGATAAAAAATATACTAAATTAACTCAACACACTTTAATTAAACAACAATCAATACTACAAAAGCACACAAAAATTGATAAAGTAGAAGAGAATGAGGAAATCAAAATATTGCCTCTCAGAAATTGAACGGATTGATATCGATCGTCTTCCCTTTTCGAAACAATATATCGTCGGGATGGATCGCAAGAGGAAAAGATGAAAGAATCATCACTGATTGAACGAGAAGAGCATGAGAGAAATGCCAGAGAGGATGGATGGACGATAGGATGGATAACGTGAAAGGGAAAAAAACAAGAAGCAAAAATCAGGCCTTCACGCCGGAGAGGATAGATGACATCATTTTTCCATATTAAATAATAAATAAACATATTTAACTACAAATTGCTATATTTCCAATATCTTTTAAATTTTGCTATACTACTCCTAATTAATTACCTTAAAAATGCTACCTATTATAATTTCTCCTTCCAAATCTCGTGTCATAATTTCTAATCGAACAATTTCAAAAATTCATAAAGATTGGTGAAGTTCGTGATACATTTGAGTGTTCTTTCTTTTCTATGTTTTTGTTTCTGTCCTATTCTTTGACAAATATAGAAAAGGACAATTGTGTAGTTACATAACATAATCATACCAATCAGTGGTGGATCCATAAAGTTAGGTGACGGGATACAAAATAATCTGAAAATAATGTAAACAATGAGGTTTAAATCGGGGGTTGAAAGACAGTTTTATCACTATGCTAGATACTGGTATTTTTTTAGTTTTTTACATATATATATATTATATAAAAGCATAAAGTTAAAAAATGTTCGAGCCCGACAACTATGCTAAATTCGCTTCACCTTGCATGACATAGAGGGAAATGGGGAGTGGGTTTTCTCTTATTTGGTCTCATCCAAAAATCAAAACTATAAAATCAGAGCCAATGAGTGAAAATTAAAGCATTTCACAATCAACAATGGAGTTTTGGACTTCCCATTTCATCCTCACTTGCTGTCTTGCCTTCTTCTTCATTTGGAGGCTTAAATCAAAGCCCAGAAGTACGTCCAAGCTACCTCCGGGACCAAAGCCTCTACCGCTCATCGGAAATCTCTTGGATTTCGACGACAACCCTCACAAGTCACTAGCCGCCATGGCTAAGGTACACGGTCCAATTATAAGTTTGAAACTTGGACGAGTTACAGCCGTGGTGGTTTCTTCTTCCGCCATGGCTAAAGAGGTCCTGCAAACCAACGACCAATTTTTGTGTAACAAAGTTATTCCACATGCGTTGACAGCTCACAGTCACGACAAACTCGAATTTCCATGGATTCCTGTTTCTCCTCTCTGGAGAAACTATCGCAAAATATGCAACAATACGTTGTTTGCTGCAAAAATTCTGGATGGGAATGAGAATCTTCGTCGAAAAAAAGTGGAAGAGCTTGTGGAGATTGTTCGGAAAAGTGCGTTGAAGGGTGAAGCAGTGAATCTAGGAAGGTTAGCGTTCGCGACTGCGCTAAATCTACTCTCCAACACAATTTTCTCTGTTGATTTAGCAGATCCCAATTCTGAATTAGCAAGAGATTTCAAGAAATGTGTTTCAGGAATAATGGAAGAAGCTGGAAAACCAAATTTGAGTGATTATTTTCCAGTGTTGAAGAAGCTTGACGTTCAAGGAATGAGGAAGAGGACGGAAATTCATATAGGGAATGTGTTGAATCTTTTAGACTCAATGATTAAACAGAGGATGAAACAACAAGAATTAAATCCTGATTCTGTTCCAAACAACGATTTGTTGCATTATCTTCTAACCAATGAAGAAATCCAAGCCCAAATCGACCAAAATCAAATGCAACAATTAATACTGGTAAGAATCCTCATTTGATTCTTAAATGAGTAATGAATTGAAAAAGAACTCTGATGCATGTGTTGTTTTTCTACTTTGTTGTACACTCAAAAAAAAAAAAAAAAAAAACTAGGTATTGTTCTCAGCCGGCTCGGATACAACTTCATCGACGTTGCAATGGGCAATGGCTGAGTTATTGAATAATCCAGAGAAATTAAAGAAAGCAGAAGCGGAAATCAAACAAGTTTTAGGGAAGAAAAAACTTATGGAGGAAGCAGGCATTCCGAGGCTGCCATATCTACAGGCGGTGGTGAAGGAAACTTTTCGGTTGCATCCAGCGGCTCCATTGCTGCTCCGTAAGGCGCAACAAGAAGTGAAAATTGGAGGTTTCACAATTTGTAAAGACGCTCGGGTTTTGGTAAATGTATGGGCAATTGGAAGAGATCCAAGGAGCTGGGAGAATCCAGAATGGTTTGAACCGGAAAGGTTTCTGGGATCGGAAATTGATGTGAGAGGGCGAAACTTTGAGCTTATTCCATTCGGAGGAGGGAGGAGGATATGCCCTGGAATTCCATTGGCAATGAGAATGTTGCATTTGATGTTGGGTTCCTTAATTAGTTTCTTCAATTGGAAGGTTGAAGATGGATTTGAGGTGAACATGGAGGATAAATTTGGCATCACCGTGGAAATGGCTCATCCCCTTCGAGCCATCCCTTCACTAAATGATGTAGAATAATTTCATAATTTCCCTAAGATTATTATAAAAATAAAATAAAATAAACATCAAAATAATTTGTGCTTTTTTTTTTCTTTTCTTTTTTTCTTTTTTATGTTCAACATGTAGTGTGATAACATACTATTACTCCATTCACAATAGATTAAAACCGGTTAAAATTTTATTTAACAATGTCAAGATATATATAATATATGGTACCCAAACAATTGCAATTTCCAATAAATTAATAATAACTTGAACCTAAAATTACCAATATACCCTTGATAATAACTAAATTTCAACATCAACATCCATGATGACAACTAAATTTGGGGTAGGAGTGGAGTGAAGTAAGGTGGGCTATAATAGTCCACCTCTTCTTTGGGGAATGTTAAGCTTTAGTTGAGATTAGGATTAGAATTTAAAATAAGCTATATGTTCTTACTATTCTTTAACCCTTAGGGTATTTGTTTCTAGGGTTGGAAAGTTCGTCGACCAACTTTCGGACACCACGTCTGTAACGTCGTCGATCAATCTCCAATCACCACCTTCGGTGACTCCACTTGCAACTTCTGACAACCAACTCCGGCGACCCCCGCCAATCAATCTCCAGTCGTCATCAATCAACCTTGAAAAAATTTAATAAAATTGCTTTTAGTATATATAACAAATAAACTTGTATGTTCAAATATTTTTTTTAAATAGTTTTAAAACACCTTTGTATTTTTATTTTAAGAAGTTTTGTAAAAAAATGTTTAAATAAAAATGAATTTTTGTTGTAAGTCATTCCAAATAGGTTCTTAGTTTAATTATAATAATATTTTTTTAAATATATTTCTCATTTTCTTTTTCTTTTTTCTGGTTGAGTTTTGAGTTTTTTCCTAAATTATTATCATAATTAGGTTATCTTTTTTAAATTATCTCTCTTTTCTCTTTTTTTTTTTTTTTGTATAAAATGAATGTTTTCTTCATTTGAGGGGATAATGTTAATATATATATAAGGCCGAGTGTTCAACACTCGGCCTTCATGCAGTTCTTTTTTTTTTTTTAATTTCATATAAGGCCGCCTTCATTGCATAATTTTTTTTTTTAATTAATAAGGCCACAATTTCACCATAATTGTTTTTTCTAAAATTTTCCTT
>JBBPDJ010000017.1:6116056-6160359 GCA_037974625.1 Cucumis cinereus
AGCAAAAAAGCAAATATTAGAAGTGTCTAATAACACAAGTAGCCTCTTTTCCTTAATCCTCTCTTCCAAATTCCCTCGAACCTCCAAAATTTCTTTCCAACATACAATAGGTTCCAAATCATGCTTCTAATTCATTCTTGAAAGCAAAGTGCTAAAATGAATAAGCATACAAGAACTATCCATCACAATTTGTCAAATCCATCCAAATGAATTCCGTTAAGATTAAAGCAAAGATAGAAAGAGTTACAGCAGAAAATTCAACATTAATATAAGTCCTCAAAGAAATTCCTAACCTAGTATCATATTCCCAAGTTGAATGATTACTTGAGTCGTCACTCATGTTGATGGAGAAATTTTCAATACAACGTGGATGATGCAACAGAAAAATGGGGAAAGATTGAAGAGGGAAATAGAGGATGAAAAAGTGCAGAAGAAGGTTGTGGAGGCTGGAATTTTCGAATCCTCCAACCCTAGAAATTCATGCAAATATATATAGAAATTGGAACAGCGCAGGGTTGCAATTGGTCGAGGGCACGCCATAGTGTCAAAGCGCAGCCCACGCTCCCTTGAGCTCCTCTGCGCTAGACATGCGCGTGTGAGAGGCTTTCGTCCGTCAGTCTTCGAAGCATAGTCACGCTCCTATTTATGGTGCTCTCGGCCTTTGAGCACCGAGCATAGCACTGAAGTAGGCCAGGTGTGCTCTCCTAAGTCATTTTTCGTAATTCTTTGCCTCTTGTTTGATTGATGCTTTTGGAGCTTTGTTTGGATTCATTTTAACCTCAAATCAACTCCAATGGTCCAGTCTACCACCTTAATTCTCAAGGCCTACAAAAACCACCAAATAAACCAATAAAATCACAAAATTAGCACGAATTAGGTTGGATGAGATAGCTCTTTTGGACAGCTATCAATATTACGTTTAAATTTAATAAATTTATTAGTTGACGGACCTTTTAAACCTATTATTGAAAAATTTGGACTAAAATGATCAATTTAAAACATGAGGGACCAAATGTACCTATTCTTGAAAACTCAAGGGCCATACATACAATTTTTTCCTTCATTATTAAATTTTGAATTAAAATCGTCTTTTTTTTTAGTCGAGAAATGCTATGGTCTCTTTCACTTGAACTCGGCATTCTTATAAATCTTTTCCAATAGTTCATTAGTTCAAATAGTAATTAATTGGATCGTGAAAAATTTAAAAAGTGGAAATGATGTTTATAGTTTTAATTTTCAAACACTAAAAACTGAAAACCAAATGTTGTTATTTGGAGAGTTCACCCTTAAGATTGTTGCTTAAATAGTATTGGAAATTTCATTTCTCATGTAATAAAAATTGTTGATACCAAAAATTGCACCCAACGGTAGATTTGTATTCTCGAGAAAAAATGACCCAAAATCCTACAAAATGAGCAAATTTAGATACTGATGTAGTGTTGAGCCAAATTCATTACGATACTCAAGTTAGGATCCAACATAAGAAATGACTCAATCAGTAAGAAAAAAATGTGTGAGTTATTAGCGTACCTTTCTTCAATCATAGCTCGAAGATTATATAGGTTGATTCCTTAGCAATTAATGTTGCATGACATTTACTTATCTCAGACTTAAAGTTAGAAAGGTTGCAATGTTGTATTCAAGATTATACAAGGTATGTATTTTGATGTGAATGTTACATATTATATTAAAATTTTCTTCATCTACTGGCTTAAGCTTTTTGGTCAATAAAAAATTTAAGATGATACTAGAGCGGGTGGTCCAGAAAGGTCATGTATTCCCTGCAATGTTATTTCCTCTCTATGTAATATTGTTTTCCACTTGCTTGGACCTTTCTTCATAATTGAAACTCACAAGTGAGGAGGGTGTTAGATATTATATTAAATTCGTCTTCATCTACTAGCTAACTTAAGCTTTTGGGTTGAGTTGGTGATTTAAGAGTGAAAATGATCCTGAAAGGTGTTAGCACGGCTTTTAATTTATCTCAATTCTTGCGAAGAGAAAATCCATAAATTTTAACATTAAAATCTTACCACAAATAAAAAGTATTACATTTACAACATGTTAGTTGTGGAGTTCTCCCAATCTTGATGATGAAAAGTTATTATCAATCTAGTGTTTAATCCTTTATAGTTACTCAATTACAAGGTCGTTTGTGTTCAACATTTGGGTTCATTTAAGCCAGCAGTGAGTGAGCGGAAATACCAATTGGGGTGGAAATTAGGGGCATTGCAATGTCGTATTCAAGATTGTAGAAGGTGTGTATTTTGACGAGGAAGTGACCTGGAAAAGTGATTATTCATTGGCTCATTGTTGAATAAGTTTCCAATGCCCCCAATTCTCAATGGTTGGAATGAGAGAAGATTGGAGCATTCTGGAGAAACTTTTGGGCATCTTTATCTGGTTGAAATTTATTGTTTGGAGTTCTACTCGTGGGAGATGCAAGATAACCATTCTAATTAGCAGTATCGGATCTAGAAATTTTATATAATAGGACACTATATACTTTCTTGAATGAAAAAGTATGGTTTAGAGGCTGACAAGGACCTTTTTTGTAAATTAATTTTTATCATAATTTGAATCAGTGATACTTTTCTTGTTTGAAGATGATAACTTTCATAGTTTTTTATCTTTGTTGTTGTTTTTCTTTTAAAATATCGCTCCATATTGAACTAGAGGAATACAAAGATATCATCACGTGAGATTTGAACTTTGATGGCATGCCTCTAGGTTAGCCCCTTCACCACTGTGCCTAGCGTGTTCTTCAGGCCATATGCTGCATATTTGTACATAATATTATTAAATATTAATTTATATTTATATTAAAAATACAAAAACTCATAATTTAAAAGGAAAACATTCCTCCAGGCCCCTTAAAGGATCTGTCCTTACTGGTTAGCGTGTCTAAGTGTTGATTTTCATAACTTTTTGGTGCAAACCCAGGAATAGTTTTAGGTCACAATGACTACTGCGCCCATTCCTTTTCATCACCTTGATTGAACAAACATGAAGAGCCTTATTTGTTCTTAGTTATGTAGGAGAAGTGTTACAAGTGAATATCACTCGTGGAAGTTTTGAAATAACGATGGTGTTTCAAATAGCTGGGTGAGAGCTTTTGAGTTTAAGAGATTTCTTTTACACTCAGACTCTTGCTAAGGTTTAAGATGGGGATAATATATATTTTTCTTTTTAGATAGGAGAGGTTTACAACCTACCTCAAGTTATATAGCTAGCCACTTCTTTACTTTTAGGGTAATTTTTTTATTAGCAAAATTGACGAAAATATTTTTAAATATATATATATATATATAAAAGAAAGCAACCTATTTCAATGGGTCAATAAAACTTTTTGTCATTTTACTATATTTGTCCATAAGTTTGTCATTTTACTATTATATATGATAACAACCCTAATTGATTATAATTGCACCAGTATTTTTTTGTTTTACATGAAAGAATTGTCCAAGTGTCTGAAAGACAAAAGTAGATTAAGTAAAGGTGTGGTGTCTAGTCTCACAAACTTTAACGCTCAAGTTCGTCTAGAGTTTGCGAGTAACTAGATAGTAGAAAAATAGTGTTGAGTTTTTAGACACTAGTGATATTCACTTGTAACACTTCTCCTGCATAACTAAGAATAAAATAAGGTTCTTCAGTTTGTTCAAATAAGGTGATGAAAAAGAAATTGGTGTTGTGGTCAGGCTGACCCAAAATACTTCATGGGTTTCCAGCAAAAAAGTTATGAAGATCAAAACTTGACAAGCTAACCATAATGGTTATCTTGCATTTCCCACGTGTAGAACTCCAAAGCATAAATTTCAACCAGATAACGATGTCCAGAAATCTCCAAAATGCTCGTTTATCTTCACAATAATCCAAGTAAAAGTAAAAGTAAAAGTAAAAGTAGTATCCATCACTGAGCCAATGAATATTCCAGGTCATTTCCTCACCAAAGGGCACACCTTACACGATCTTGAATACGACGTCATAATGCCTTTAATTTCCACTCTAAGATGAGTATTTAATTTCCACTCTAACATGAGTAGCCTTTTGGAAAGGAATTTTGGAAGATAGAATATGAGGAAAGTGACGATTTGTGTTATTACCGACTTCTAGTTTTTTGGCTTGATACAAAGTAGTAGAAAATCCCTCATATTTATACTAGTCAATACCTCGAAATGTATGGCCAGGATTTTGCCAACACATATTTAATCTAATTGTTAAGAATGCATTTCTAGAATATTCTCTACAATTAAACTTTTTTTTCTCATGATTCTAGGTATTTTTACTCTAAATATCTCCTACAATTAATTTCTTTAGAATATTATAGTACTTACAACTTCAAGAAATTGAACTTTTATTTAGGCTAGGTCCAAGTGTTGTTAACTCAAGGTTAGTTTATATTTCAACACTCTCTCTTACACTTGATTTTGTTACTTCGACCAAGCCTCTCAATCTTGTGAAGTCTTCTTTCTTAAGATGCTTAGTGAAAATGTTAGCTACCTGATCATGAGTCTTCACATACTCTAATTGTACTTCCTTTCTTTCAATGTACTCTCTAATATAATAATAACGTGTATCAATGTACTTACTTTAGTTGTAAAAGATTGAGTTCTTGGCTAAAGCAATTGTTGATTTATTATCTATGAAAATTATGCTTGCCTTTTCTTGTGGCAGTCCCAACTCTTTTACTAGCTTTCTTAGTCAGATTGCATGACAAAGATATGAGGTAGCAGCCACATATTCCACTTCACATGTGGAGAGAGTAACAATGGGTTGCTTCTTTGACATCCATGTAAAGGCAATGTCTCCCATGTAGAACACAAATTGAGTTGTACTCTTGCGATCATCCATGTCTCCTCCCGAATCACTATCACTGTATCCCAAGAGCTCATGATTATCATAAACAAAATAGTACATGCCATAGTTTATTTTACCTTTGATGTACTGAAGATTTCTCTTTTGTTGCCTTCAAGTAAGTGGTTGTTGGTTTCTCTATGAAGTGAATAATAACTCCAATTACATAGAGAATGTCAGGTCTTGTGCATGTTAAATATCGTAAACTTCCAACCAAACTCTTAAAGAGTGTTGGATCCACACTTTCTTCTTCCTTGCAACGTGACAGTTGAATTCCACATTTTATGGGTGTGTTGATCGGATTAGAATCATCCATCTTGAACTTCTTGATCACTTTCTTAGCATAGCCTTCTTGTGTGATAAAGATACCTTTATCTTCTTGCTTTACTTTAATACCAAGGTAGTAAGACGTGGACATGATGTCGATCATCTCAAACTCGTTTGTCATGTCTTCTTTGAACTTGATTGGGTGACAGATCGGCCATAGCAATACTCCAGAATATAAACCAGGGCAACAAATGTTGAGCATACGATGATGTCGCCCGTTTTCATTTTGAGGAAGTCCTCGGCAGAGGAAAGAAAACGTTGTAGGTGATGGCATGTTCTGCTTTTGTAACGTCCCGAAATTTTAACCTTAACCTGAGGTCGTTACTTAAACAAAACTCAATATCTTTACAAAATGTAGCGGAAGCATTTGACAATAATATCAACATCAACACAAAGACTGCAGCGGAAACATTTGTTAATAAAGTCTCAAAACAGATGGTCACTGGTCCTCCCTGTCCGTCGACGGTTTCCTCATACTTACCTGAAAATAAACATGAAAAGGGTGAGTATAAAAATACCTAGTAAGGAATCCACTACTGGGCCCACTAGGTTAACTATTAACTTCCTACTAAACTGCACTCTACAATTTTAGTCCCAAAAGTAGTTAAGGTCCCACCTACCGAGTACAACATGGTTAATAGATAAAATTAACCGCTACCATAGTCCCAAAACATGCAATCTTAGTCCAAAACATTCATAAGCACACATATGAAGTTTAGTTCAGAAATGAAAACCACAAACACCCCACACCTTTATCATGTTTTACTGTTATTCCATAGCAAATCACAAAGACATATCTCCACACAACCCCATTGGTTTTTCCATAGCAATCTGTCTTAACAAATCATCACATAGCCATTCAGTTCATCTCAACATAGATAACTCATCACCAACAGCTAACTAGGAAGTTAGTCCATTTAGTTAACTCAACCCATAACCATCATCAGTAATTAACTAAACCGTTTAGTTAACTCACCATATAATTCAGTATCAAGCAATTCATCACCTAACCAAACATGTCATGTCAGCATACCACACTGTTACGCTTGACATACGAGTTATGCATTAATACTTAATAACCCGCTTACCACGCAAACCATAAAAAGACAGTTCAACATAAGCATATCCTCGATTCCACTAGGTGACCATTAACTTTCTCTAATAACTTGTACTCTACGACACACAGTCAATTGGTTTAGTAGGAACAGTCATGTCGGAACAATACGCCACACAGGCTTGTTAGCCGACCCTGCCAGAACAATACGCCACACAGGCTTGTTAGCCGATCCTGCCAGAATAATACGCCACACAGGCTTGTTAACTGACCCTGTTAGAGCAATACGCCACACAGGCTTGCTATGTGACTCTGTCGAAACAATATGCCACACAGTCTTGTTAACCGATCCTGCCATAACAATATGCCACATAGATTTGTTAACTGGCTCTGTCAGAGCAATACGCCACACAGGCTTGCTATCTGACCCTGTCGGAACAATACGTCATACAAGCTTGTTAACCGACCCTACGACAATACGCCACACAGGCTTGTCTCACCGTTCCGCCACCAAGTTTATAAAGTTATTAGGTAAAGTTAACAGAGACCATATCCAACAAACCAATTCAGTAAACATAGTGATCACATCAGCAGTTTACATCCTCATGCAGCAGATAACACAGTTCAAAGAACGACAGGTCATGCTTAATCCAAACAAAACATATACAAGAACCCGAAATAAACACCATAGTGTAGGCAAAAATAACCATCTTCCACAACTTATTCGCCAAAGGCGTGAATTCAGTAGAAGTATTCCTTGCACATCTAATTTTAATTAATAATTTTCTAGAAAATTATTAATTAAAATAACTTAAACTCATTACCAATCAGTCAATACAACATATCACCACATCAAGCAACTCAAATGACACATAAATAATTTCATAAATATCCTTATCGAGGAACCAGTAGTAAGTCCCTCAAAGTGTCGTCAATACTTTTGCTTGAGTTTCTCCCTCAAATTAATCCTATACATAAAATATTTAATTAATAATTTTTTCATAAAATTATTAACTAATTTTAACTTTAATCCTTCGATAAAATACTTTAAACTTACCAATTGGTTGCCGAATTCCAGTCTAATTCGTAAAGAGAACCCTACGAATTAATTCCAAATGATTGCTCCAAATAAAATCTATACATAACAATTTAATTAACAAATTTTTCATAAAAATTATTAATCAAATTTACCCTTCAATGAGTAGTTCTTTAATCTTACTGATTCGTTGTCGACGCTCCAATTAATTCGTAGGAGAAACTCTACGAATTAATTCTAACAATAGCTCCAAAATAACCTTCAATTAACCAAAAATAATTCCCAAATTAATTCTCGATTTAACTTTATTGGGTATCCAAAATAAAATACACAATACTTTACTCATATAACTAATGACGGCGACCGCAAGCAACAACAGACAAATCAAATCTGAAAGATTAAACGACATCGGCAAACGAAGAAGCGAGCGATTAGGCGGAACACATGCCGACCTAAACCCTAAACCCTAAACCCTAAAACATTCTAACTCACAAGCATTCCAAGATATCCTAAATTAATAAATAATAATATTATTATTTATTAATAAATAATATTAATCTTTATTTATTTATTATTATTATTATTATCTTTTTCCAATTCGAACCAAATCAAATTAGATCTTCTCTTTCTTCTCATCAATTATCTTTTAACCAAAAATAATTAAATATATATACCCATAAATAGATTTAATTTCTTAACCAAAATAATTAACATCTCAAATTTTTGGGATGTTACAGCTTCTTATCTAGAGAGGGACGCTGAAATCATTTTTATTGAGTCGTGCGTGGCAGCTGGTATAGATGAATAAAGGTGGGCCACTTCAACGAGACCTATTCTCATAATAAGCGACAAAGCGAAATAGAAAGGGTCATGGTTGAACCAGACGTGGAGTGGGACATAACGCCACAGGGATACAAGAGGTTAGAAGGCAAAAGCCTTACTCACGAAGCCAATGTTTGGCTATACTTTGTGAAGAAAGAAGTTGATACCCACAACGCAGGACAAATGGGTATCACTAGACCAAGTTATGGCCATCTACTACATCATGCGATGACCTCTATGGACATTGGTCACATCCTATTCGAGGAAATAAGAGGATGCTTTGAGAAGACAAGAGGTCACTTGTTCCTGTCCTCAATTGTAGAGTGACTCGTCCTCAATGCTTTCCTCAATAAAGAGGATGACCTTGCAATGAAAACTCAAGGTATCGCAATACATAATATTCTTACACGTTTACTTGAATGATATGGGATATTTTAAAGAGACGTCGTAGAGTAAATAAAAGTAGAAAGCCTCCATTTGCCAGTCAATGCATTCTTCCCCCGCCAAGAAGCACAAACTAATAAAGAAGGGGGATAAAAAAGCCCAAAAACAAAGCATTAGAAAAGAAGCCAGCCTCAGCAACTCCTTTTTCAGAAAACCCTTCCCCAATATTCCAAGACCTCACCATTATACCCCTTCCCTCTATCATACACCTCACACTCGTCAATCCAGAAACTCTACCACCTCCACCTAAAAATGAAAATCCACCGCCTCCACCAGAAAAAAAAAAATCCACAACCTCCGTCCCCATCAACCAGAAAAAAGGAAAGTCTAACCCCACGCGTCCAACTTGTTGAGGACGAAAACTTTGGGGTTTATGATCTTGAACGCTAAGATCAGCTAGACACCTTACCCCATTTGATGAATAAAAACCCATCGCATGATATCCATAACCTCCACCTCGACTTAGAAGACAATTCCTTCAACTCCCTTATTGTTGATGACCCACTCCATCAAAGTGTGGAAAATGGCGAATCAAGAGGGAATCCATATCCAAACAACTCGGTGCCTTGTCCCAGCAACACAAGATCATACACTGTATTTTATGAAATGGATATGGATAAGTTGCAAGACTTCCTTCACAATGAGATCATCGATCCCTTCGATAGTCATCTCAAGATGTTCTTCGTAAACCAGGATGCGATGCTTTTTCAACAGCAGAGCTTGGAGCACGAATATGATGAATTTGTCCAAAACCAAAGAGTTAAAAGACAAGAAAGACAACTACTTCAAGAACTTGTTTTGCGCTATAGTGAGGAAATCAGTGAGCTTCAACGCCAACAGCAAGACATCCTGCAACATATCAATGAAGGAAAAGATTTTATAAGGCGTCAAAAAAAGAGATAGGACGCCCCATTCCAGACATTGATGAACTACATTCACGATGTCTATGTTCAACGCATCATTGCTCTAAATATTCCACAACATCTTCGCCAACCATTTCGATTTTCTGACGATGAAAACCTATCGCTTCATGAGGATAATTATGTAGAGGAAAAAGAATAGGATTGTTCTTCTCTGTAACTTTTCGTTTTCTTTTTCTTTTTGACTCTGGAAAATTTTTGTACAACTTGTACCGCATCAACATTTCACAATTCATAAATATACAAGTTGTTTGAGGTCTACACTTTGTGTTCTCTGTGCTGAATATTTTCATCAATTCTTTGACTTTGTATTTTTTCCTTTTTAATATGTCATGACCTTAAACTGTCACTCGCTTAGGGAAAGCTAACACACAAACTAAATTTGATGGACATTGAAACTTAACTTTAAATCATTTTACTTAGAAACATTTTATATATTTTGAATGCGAGCAAGCTTCTCTCAGACCTAATTTTCATAAATTGTCTAAGGTAGTCTTATAACTCGATTTCAACAATGAGGACTTTGTTGTAACTCAACTTCGGGGGTATGCAGACACTTTGGTTAAATTTAAAATTTTTTTGTACAATAGTTTCAGTTATTTATTATTATGATTTGTGGTTCAACAATGCGTTGACCATCAAAAAAAAAAATTAAAATATTTGAACTCCATGTTATTTAAGACATGAACAATACTTAGTAATAAGTGGGTAGAAAGAAGAGCTTTCATCTCTGAAGCTGTGATAAAAGTTATAGTTGTGATGAGGAACGAACTCCTAGAATACCAAAGATGTCTCAATCAGCACCGTAGTTAGAAAATGTTGTATTATATGAGCAAGTATTGTAAGGCCTTACACCATTGTATGTAATAATACAAATACCATTATGAAATAAACGCATAAGAACATTTGCGCATTGCGAAAATAATTTTTTAGGGCTAAACTTGCTTGCATTTGAAATCTGTGAAATATTTTTATAAGTAGAATATCTTAACTTTTAGGTGATACATTGGATAGATGAAGCCAGGAGTTAGCTACACGTTGAGAAGTATAGGCATTGTATGTAATCAAGGGAATTTCGAGCCAAGGGTATGAGTCATTGCTTGAGGACAAGTATTATCTTAAATTTGGAGGTATGATAGCATGTAGAAATACGTGTTATTATGCGTCCAAGTCGTAAGATTATGATTAGAAACACAAAGGGAACACATAATTTATACTTTGTGCTAGTTATGCATTCAGTGTTTACAAAACTGTAGTATTTAGATTCTTTGATCTTTTGATGTTGTTCATCATAGGATTGTATCAAAAGATGGATTACATGATTTGAAGGCTTCACAATTCCTAACTCAGAATCAATGTTAAGGAAAATTATCTCTTGACGCATAGTCGAAAGTTTAAAGAGGCGTTTAGAGTACAACAAAATCCATCGCATAGCAGAATATACATCGAAGATCGTATGCGATGTAAGGCTTTTGGAATGTGTCCAAGACCCATATATGCAGAAATAGGTGCCAAAAAATATGGAACATGCATAGTGGGCGGAAAGTGTCAGAAGCATTTAAGTACCTCACTCATAATCAGAAGAAGAGGGAGTCATACGTACATACAGACAAAAGACTGAATTCCTAAAAGTTGTTTTAATACTTAACTCTGCCCAGATTTTCTTTCTCCATCCATTCACTCAACAAAACAGAGGAGCATTGCAAGCATCAACTCACTCTCAAAAAGTAAAAAATTAGGATTCATAGTTTCTCTTTATTGTTGTTTTATTTTTTTACAATTCATGTGTTTGTATTTCTTATTTCAATCAGTGTAAAACATTTGAATTATTAATATGAACACCTATTTTGCATCTATTTTCATGTCTTTGGTTTATTTAAGTCTTATGAGTAGTTAAAGTCACTAATGGATTAGGAAGTAAGAATTAAGCTGTAGGTAAGCATGGTAGTTGTTCGTTTTGTCTAATCTTTATCAAGCCATAAACTTGAATGCATCAAAAGAGTACTTTCAAGTAAAGGTAGTCAACTTCTCAAAAGAGTAAGTAACTTAGACCACGGAGAACAAAGAAATAAGAGTAAACCTACCACATTGTCAGTAAATCATTTATATCTAGAAATAGAATATTTGTGGCATCAAGACGTCAAAAGGTTGCTTGTCTTAATTAGTACTGAGTGCATGACTTTAACCATATTTATGAATAGATTAGCATAGCTTCTTAACCCTAGCCACTATGTAGTTTTCTAAACATAACAATTGCATTACTTTGGGTTAGATAACACATTTCCATTCAATGCACATCAACTGGACAAATTAGATTAGATTAGATTAGTTAGGATAGAGTAGTATAGCATATAATTAACTCACTCATATATTAATTAATTCACTTTTCCAAAAGAGCAATCATCAATTCACTAGTGTAGATAATAAAAGTCCTTGTGCTCGACCCTAGACTTACCTGGTACCTAATTTAGTTTACACTTGGACTATGTTAAGAAAACTTGTAACACATACTTATTTCATCACATTTTCATTAAATTATCATAACATTTCCAATGCAACAGATGTTCACCACGTTCTCATCCTTGTTCACTTCTATTATTGAGAATAAATCCTCCACTAGTAGTATCAACCGCAACTTAAGCAATTGATCCACAATTCCTTCCTTCTTATTTTTCTTTTCTTCATATGCTAGTAACGAATCCATGAGTTGTTCAGTGGTCATGACCTTTAAGTCTTTTGTTTATGAGATTATGGCAACAATATGTTCAAAATTTGGATATAATGATCTTAGTATTTTCTCAATGGTTTTAACACCATTAATCTCTTTTCTATTTCTTTTAATTTGATTAGTGACAGTTAAAACTTTAGAAAAATAATCTGAGATGGCTTTCCCTTCTTTCATATGCAAAGTTTCAAACTTAGCTCTTAGGTTTTTTAGTTTGAAGCGTACCTTTTTTACGATATCTGTTTCCTTGTACGATGTTTGAAGCTTCTTCCATGCTACTTTCGTCGTCTTTGCTTCTGAAACTGTCTCAAATAATGTCTTGTCATCTAATCCTTAATAGATTAGATAGAAATCCTTCTTGTCTCTCTTTCTTGAATCTTTCAAAGTATCCCTTTGTGCTTAAGAAAGACCTTCATCATTCTTTGGTTCGACATATCCTTTTTCTATAATCTTCCACACATCTTGTGAGTAAAGGAAAGTCTTTATCTTGATACTCCAATTATCATAGTTGCTTTTGTTGAGCATTGGACTTGGAATGGAACCATGCTATTGCTTGCAATCTTCTTGAAAATGATCTTTAAGCTTTGATACCACTTTGTTAGAAAGAAAGTTTGGATGTTGGAGGAAATTTGGAAGAGAGAATTGAGGAAAGAGGCTATTTTGTTATTACATACTTCTAATTTTTTTTGGCTTGATATAAAGTGGTAGGACATCCCTTCTATTTATACTAGTTGACACCCCTAAATATATGGCTAGGATTTTTCCAAGACATTTTTTATCTAATGGTTACAGATGTCTTTCTAGAATATTTCTCTACAATTGCACTTCTTCCTCATATTTTCTAAATATTTCTACTCTTAATATCTCTTACAATTAATTTCTCTAAAATATTATCGTAATTAATACTTCTAGAAATTAGGCTTTTATTTGGGCTAGGCCCAAGTGTTGTTAACTCAAAATCAAGTTTATGTTTCAACATAACTGTTGTTCACTATTGCCTTAAATAAACCCAAACGTTGAAAGCAAACAACCTCATAATTGAGTGATTATAAAGGATTAAACACTAAATTGATTTTAAGAATTTCGACGTACGGTTTTTTCATCCTCAAGATTGGGAATACTCCAAAACTGACATGTTGTTTGTGTTGTAAGTGTAATAATCTTGATTTGTGGTTAGATTGATGGTAATGCCATAACCTTTCATTGTAAGATTGGAGAATTCTTGATAACTTGTAGAAATACAAGTTATTATGCATCTTTATTCAAGATTATTAAGAGAAACAAATAGGAAACACGTCTAATACACTTAAAAAATTATGCTTTGTGCTTACCATGCATTTATATATTTACAATGCATTAATATTAGAAACTGTGACCTCTTGGTGTTGTTCATCATAGGATTTTACAAAAGATTTATCAATTAATAAAAGATTTCTCAACGCCCAATCTGCAGCAATGGTGAGAAGAATTGATAAAGGAAAGAAACCACTTGAACCATAGCGAGACTTTTAAAAGGTGTTGAGAATACAATGCAATTCATCGCATAAAAGAGTTATGCGTTGAAAATCCAATGCGACACCTTATTTTCGAAACGTGTTTGAGACCCCCTAAGTGTAAAAATAGCTGGTGAAGAACACAAGACGTGCTTAGTGGACAGTGGGTGTAGAAAGATTATAAATACTTCTGTGAAGAAGGCATCGAGGATCATCATATATCATATACTCGCAGAGAACCTTGAAGCTGAAATTCTGCCCAAATTATCCTTCCATCTCCTTTTCCATTCACTCCCCAGCCGATAAACTTTGCAGAGATCATTCCACTATAGAAAGCAAGAAATTGTGAATCAAAATTATCTTTATTCCAGTGTTGTGTTTACTTTCTTTATTTCAAGTCATTATAACAAATTTGCATTATCAATATGATTTCCTTGCGTTTCATCACATCCATGTATTTCTCTTCCATATTCTATATGTGTAGCTAAATTTAGTAATGGGTTAGAAAGTTAGGACTCAATCTGGGATGATAAACATGATTCAAGGAAGTTAGGACTCAATCTGGGATGATAAGCATGATTCACTTTTTATTTTGTCTGATCTTTACCAAATACTAAACTTGAATGCATCGAAAGAGTACTTCAAGTAAAGGTACTCAACTGCTCGAAAGAGTAAGTAACTTAGACCACGGTGAGCAAAAATAGGAAGTAACTAAGAAATAAGCATAAACCTATGGTATTTCAGTGCATTATTTACATCTAGAAATAGAGTATTTGTGGTATTTAGAAGTCGAAAGGATGCTTGCCTTAATTAGTATTGAGTGCAAATACATTCTATGTTTGTCAAAGGATTAAAGGGTAGCTTCTTAACCTTATTGATCGCATAATTTTCTATAACACAATACCTGTATTACTTTAGGACTGACCAACTCATTACCATCTCCACTCACCCCCCACATATCAACTGGACAAATTAGTTTTAGTATAATGCATAGATTAATGGATTCAACCTTTTTTAATTGCCATTTCTTTATACAAAAGGATAAGAGTTAATTCACTATTTAAACAACAAATTCCTTGTGTTCGACCGTGGACTTACCAGGTACCTAATTTAGTTTATACTTTGACTCGATTAGGAAAACTTGTATCACACATCCATCTCATCGCATAACACTGAATCATATCGCATATACAAGCCACAACACCTACAAAAAAAAAGTTAATTGATGTATAAGTATGACTGTCCCGAAATGTGCTATTCACTCACCTAAGGAAAAAAGGAAGTTGCCCTGTAGGTTCATACCACATTATCATCAGTCAACTCTTACTGCTCACGGTGGAGGTAATTAGCCATTTAGCCTAAATGTGCTATTCACTCATTTTTCGTTTCTTTTTCTTTGAACTTTTGTCTCTTTCTTTTATGCCCATGCCTCACCTTTTTCTAAGCAAGTTTGGCTTTGCTTTACCACTCTTTTCTTTCTTTGGTATTGTTTTTTTCACATGGCTAGCAAGCTTTTGCTTTGCTTCCATTTTTTTTTTCGCCTTGGCTTTTCTGTATTCTAGGTAATATCTAAAAGCAAAATGGGATAATCGACCTTTCGAGGTGACAACAAAAATACAACTAGATCTACCATTTTCTAAGGATCAAATGTTCAATAGTACTTGGCGAAGGATTAAAAAATCCATGAGATGTCAAGAGAATTTTTTAAAATGGGTTCAAAATCATGAGTACTCTTTTCCTACTTAAGATCGTGCAAACTAAGACAAAAAAAGTGTATATCATCAACCATTATGGTAGGGAACATTCATGCAACTTTTTCTATTTTCAATCATGTATTCGATTATTCGTAACATTCAAGCTTTTCATTCATGCATTCAATCATCCAAAAACAACAAACCTGAGCTCAAATGCTCAAGGGCTATCCAAATTTGCATGAATTCATTATAAAAGCAAGACTCATTATAGCATATGTGAAGCAAAAATTGTAATATTTGTCCCCCAAGGATGCAAATAAGCTAAACCCAATCACCCCCAACGTTCAAAGCATGATTTGTCCCCGAAGCATAAGATTTAACATAAAATTACGATAACAAATAAAAGAAAACAGAATACTCCCCTTGGCTTTGGACATTTGCGTTTAGGTGGAGCTTGGCTTGGCATCCGAGAGCTTTATTTACCCTTTTCTTTATTTCTCCCTGTAAATCAAAGAATATTCAAAATTCTCTCAATGTTTGCAAACTAAAAAAAAAAAAACTAAAAAGCACTTGAAAACTAGAAATTCAAAGAAATGGAAAATTCTAAAACTACGAAAGCGATAAATTTAACACCTGCTGCCTCCAGGAAGCTCAATTTTTTAAGGTCAGTTGCTCGACCATGCTTTCTTTTCGGACTTCAAATGTAAGAGGAGAGAGTTAAGGTCATGCTAGAACAATTCTGGTCGACATCCCCTTCGTTATAAGCCTTAAGTTTATGTCCATTCACTTTGAAACTTTTTTCTCTGTCTAATCTCTTAATTTCAATTGCACCAAAAGGATAGACATTGGTAGTAACAAAAGGACCTACCCATTTAGATTTCAAATTACCGGGAATTAGCTTGATCTAAGGTTCTTTCTAAGAAGTTTCCTATCATGGAAACATTTAGTTTTCTCTTTATAAATTCTAGAGTTCTCGTAAGCATCTAACCTCAACTCTACAAACTCTTAAAGATCTAACATTCTTTGCTCACCAACTTTTGTTAGAGTCATGTTGCATTGCTTGACCACCCAATATGTTTTGTTCTTGATCTCAACCAGAAGGTGGCATGACTTACAATAAACAAGCTTGAATGGGGTCTTGCCGATTGGAGTTTTGTAAGTCGTGGGGTATGGCCACGAGGCGTCATTCAAACGAAGGCTCCAATCCTTCCTCTTCAAATTGACGGGTTTTTTCTAAAAAAAAAATTTAACCTCTCTATTTGAAATCTCAACTTGACCGTCTTTTTTAGGATGTAAGAAGTAAAACTCGGTGCTGGACATCGTACTTCCTCATTAAAGCTTCAACGATACAATTGCAAAAGTAGGTGCTCACTAACATAGCACACTAAGTTTTTTACATGGATGTTTATTTTTTTTCTTATACTTCCTTTGCTTTTCCTTTTAAATGCAAGATCAAAACATCTTGAAAAAAATCACTTGGTACTCTTACAACTATATCAACGATTAGTCTTTGATAAGAATGCATATCAAAAGCTTCATGTGTGTGTTGATGCTTGGAGAATGGCCGACCGATCATGATAATGTCATTTCTTATTATAATGAGGAAGTAGTATTTTGTTGTACGGTAAAGTTCTGTTTTTTCTAATATATACATAAATTGTTATTGTTCTAAGTAAAATCAATCTAATATTTTATGTTAACATAAAATGAAAATATTATAAATTTAATAAAATAAAATGGAAATGCATGTGTTAAAAATTATATATATATAAATGGGCAATGTCGGAGAATTTGTGCTATTTTGCCCCTACCCTTTTTAATAAAATCCTATTTTAATTTTTTAGATGGGACACAACTCCGAGTGTAGGTGTCTAATAAGTCTAATAAGTGCAGTTGATAGTCTAATAGGTGCAATTGATATCAACAAGATACAACTTTTTAAAATGAAACATGATTAATCGAACGTATGTGTTTCTTGAGTTCAACATTCACAACTGATATGAATGAGTTGTGACTATTTTGATAGAGATAGTTGCATATTGAGCTATTGCATTATTTTACTTACAAGTGGATATGTGTATAATTAAAAAAACACATGTTATTTATATTTCATGAATCGAACTGATCATGTATGATTGAGAAAGAAAACATTTATAAATATCATATCATTTATTTGTATTTGAGATTTTTTTAAAAATCGTTAAATACTTTTTAAAATATTAAATTTAAACTTTAATATTTTTGAGCATTACACGTGTTCATTAGTTAAGAAGAAAAGAAGGAAAAATAAAAAGAACTACCTAATAATAAATATTATCCAAATGTAAATGCCATACTTATCCTACTTAACTAATGAACCAAAGGGAACAAAAAGACAAATTTAACACTTGGTTTTTAGCCTTTCAATATACCAATATATCGTACCTGTCCAAAGCCAGGGGTTAAAATGTAAATTGATAATTAAATATTTTACAACAGAGATATAAAGCAAAAAAAAAAAAAGAAAAAAAAAAAGATTCTCTCAACGTCGTCGTTTAAGCTTGCCTTCTTCAAACTCCCTTCGGTTCCTTCCCGACTTCAAGTCGTTTCCATTTCTTCACCGGCAATCGCATTGAGTACCTCTTCAATCTCTGCAATACATTCTCAACTGGTTAGCAACCTTTCTTTAATTTGTAACCTTCTTCGTTTCTTGTAATTTCTAGACCTGGCATTTTGATTCATTTTTGTTATGTTACTCACGTAATAGTTTTGTTTTTGTCCTAATTCAACTTGCAATTGTTCTAATCTCCGATGTTTGCAATTTTACTGTCTTCTGCGATTCAAGGACTGTTTTTGTGGGTTTGGGTAATTATAAGCTTATTGGTTTTCTTGAATTATTGGTGCTAGCAATTAGTAATTTGTGTTGTGTGAATCTGTGATTGAATATTTTAGCCTAGGTGTATTTTTCGGTTAATGATTTGAGATTTTATTATTAGTGTCTTGATGGGATGGAAATTGTGAGCATATGGCCGTCAAGAGAAGTGAATTTTATCAGTATTCGAGGTTTTGGTGTATCTTGGCTATAATACTCAATCCCAGGAGGAGATTGAAGATTTTAAATCTTAGTTTTTACTTTGTTAGTGAAGAATGGATAGCCTTGTTTGTCCAAATATTTTAATAGTAATTTATTGCCCTTTATTGTTCTCTATTGCTGGGACACCTTTGACCTTCTATCTCTGTCTCTCTCTTGGATCTAACTCTTTTGGCACTCTCTTGGAATTCTTAAAATTTTTGGGTTTATTCTTCTTATGAGTACATCTTTGTTGAATTTCAGAATTTTGTGCTTGCAAGAAAATACCTTCGGTCTATCTGGAAATAACAGTGCCATGGCTGGTTGAAATATTGGTCTTTCCAGAGCAATGACGGGGGAAGGGCATTAGAATGTTATAAGATTTTCTCACAAGTTGTACATCCATGGAAAGTGCATCTGTGTTGCTTGGATCCAAGGGCCTAATAAGGAAACATGAATTTGTTAGAGTCATTATACAATGCTTATATTCATTTGGTTACCAAAAATCTGCATTATGTTTGGAAGCCGAGTCTGGAATTTCATACAAGTCTAGTGATTTCAAGTTGTTGGAGTCTCAAATTTTTAGTGGTAATTGGTATGGTTGCATTGACACAATAAATGGCATCAAGGGTTTGACTGATGATGTAAGAGTTTCTGCCCTGTTTCTTGTACTAAAACATTGTTTGCTCGAGTACTCTCACTGTGGGGATGATGCGTCAGCGCTAGCTATGTTGCGTAAAGAGGCTCCGATATTCCATTTTAGTAAAGATAAAATCCACAAGCTTGCTTACAGCATATTTACTTCTAAGGACATGAATTTGGATTATTCAAATGACAATGTCATTCATGAATTACGGAAAAAGTTGCTGCGAGATTTGGAAAAAACCCTTCCTCCACCAACTTGTTTGCCGGATAGAAGGTTGGAGCAACTGGTTGAAACCACTGTAATGGCGCAGATTGATTCATGTATGTATCATAATTTTTCGGGTGCAGTTTCAATCTACGAGGACCACTGCTGTGGCAGGGATCAAATACCAACAGAGACAATTCAGGTGCATTTTATTATGCTCACATCCTTGTTTATATTCTCCTTTCATTAGATGACTTCGAAAAAAATGATTTCATATGTTAAATATCAGGATGGAACATATATATCTGGAAAAATGAAAGATATGTGTACTTGGTTTCTGAGTTTTAAAAATGTACCTTTTTATTCTTCAAGTTTACAAAAATAGACCTGTTTGGTCCCCAGATTTTCAAAATGTACATTTTAGTCCGTGAGTTTTTAAAAATAGGTTTAAAAGGTCCCTCAAATAAGTTTATACTTTTTTTTTAGATAATTATGATATTTTAAATTAGAAGAATAATTTCTAAAAAAATACCCTCTCTAAAACTATTTTTTTCTAATTTTAAATATAATGTAATTATTTTTAAAAAATCAAACAAAAAATACTTCTAGGACCCTTTAAACCTATTTTAAAAACTCGAGGTTTAAAAATCTACATTTTGAAAACTCATAGACCAATTGGGTCTTATAAACCTGGGGACTAAAAGGTACATTTCTAAAACTTATGGACCAAACGATAAAAAAATAGGACTAAAAAGGTAATTTTTCCTAAATATTTTCACAATTTGATTGGGTCCTCTCAAATTCATTTTAGTAGGAGATGAATATTATTTCTACAAGCAAATCCATCATGGATTAAATTCAGAATTCATGGCTACATAGAGGCATGGATTACCTACTTGGAATAGTAAATATTTGTTGATTATTTCCTTTGTTAATTCTTTCCTTTACTGTTAATATTTTCATTGTATTTAAAGATATTTGTGTATTTATGTTTTCTTTATTTTGTATTTTTCTACTTTGTATTGGGTATTTCTTCTATTTAAGAAAACTCTTTTCTTTTTAAGTGAAATAAGAGAAAATACATTTGCTAAGGGTTCACTGTAAAATGTAAAGCTAATGGTAGAATTGAAAGCTACAAAGCCAGATTAGTTGCTAGGATTTACTCAGACCTATGGAGTTGATTATCAAGAACATTTGCTCTAGTTGCTAAAATTAATTCAATCAGAATTTTGCTATTTGTTGCAGTTAATTTTGATTGGCCTATTTACCAACTGGATGTTAAGAATGTCTTTCTCAATGGGGATCTTGAAGAAGAAGTATTTATGGACTTGGCACCTAGTTTTGAGGTAGATCTCGGGATTAACTTAGTGTGCAAGTTAAAGAAATTTACGGTCTTAAACAGTCTCCTAGAGCCTAGTTTGAACATTTTGAAAAAGCAGTCACGAGCTATGGGTTTAGTCAAAGTCAAGCTGATCATACTATGTTCTATAAACATACAGGAAATGACAAGGTTATGTTTGATAGTTTACGTTGATGATATCATTCTTACAAGCAATGATGAGACAGGGCTGACTCTCGTGAAAAAAAGTTATCTGATGATTTCCAAATAAAAAATCTAGGAACTTTAACATATTTCCTAGGCATGAGTTTGCCAGATCTAAAAGTGGCGTTCTTGTTAACCAAAGGAAGTATATTCTTGATCTACTAAAGAAACAGGTTTACTTGGCTATAGGGTAGCTGAAACTCCCATTGAGTAGAACTTGAAATTGGAAGTTGCTACTGAAAAAGAAATCAAAGAAAAAGAAAAGTACCAAAGACTTGTGGTAGACTTATATATCTCTCACAGACGTCCTGATATTGCTTTTGCAGTTAGTATGGTATGTTCATGCATGCTCCTTGACCAACTTGCTTTAATGTTGTTTATAGAATCCTAAGATATTTGAAGGGTACTCCAGAAAAAGGCATTTATTTAAAAAACATGATCACCTAAATGTCGAAGTGTAAACTAATGTTGAATGGGCAGGTAGCACAACTGATAGAAGATCCACTTCTGGTAATGCTCCTTTGTTGGAGGAAATCTAGTTACTTGGCGAAGTAAAAAACAGAGCGTGGTTGCAAGAAGTAGTGCGAAAGCAAAATTTAGGGCATTAGGCCATGGTATTTGTGAGGGCATATAGATAAGAAGATTATTGGAAGAATTGAGATTCTTGACAATGCCTATGCACATTTATTGTGATAACAAGGTAGCAATTTCCATTATCCACAATCTAGTCCTTCAAGATAGGACGAAACATATTGAAGTTATCAACACTTCATGAAGGAGAAGATTGTTCAAGGAATAATATGCATCCCTTATCTTTCGACAACAGAACAAATCGTAGATGTGTTAATTAAACGTCTTTCAAAGTGGCAATTCAATAACTTAATTGACAAGCTGACTATGGATGATTTCTTCAAACCAGCTTGAGAGGGAGTGTTGATTATTTCCTTTGTTAATTCTTTCCTTAATTGTTAATATTTTCATTGTATTTAAAGATATATTTGTGTATTTATTTTTTCCTTATTTTGTATTTTCCTACTTTGTATTGGGTATTTCTTCTATTTAAGAAAATCCTTTTCTATCTAAGTAAAATAAGAGAAAATACATTTTACACAATATCTAATTGTTTCCAAAGGACAAAATATTATTAGATAAATCCTGTAGTCTGGTTTTGAATGTGTAGGAGCATTTGGTTCTCTGGAACTAAAGGAAGCTCCATGACCGTTTGCTTTTTCTCATATGGTTTTTGAGTGAGTGATATTTGTGTTAGTTGGATTTTTTGGTCAATGCATCTGCCTCTTTTGAAAATTTTCCCCTTTCTGTAATTTTTCTTCTAGCTCAGTATTCATTGCATGAATATGATTGAAATTTGAAATTGAACGATCTTTGATCCCACCCTTTTACACTCCATGCTCAGTTTGTGGGGGTAAAAGAAAGAAAAATAGAAAGAGAATGATACTCATTACCCACATTGGACTGCTCATTATCTTGTTGGACGCCTTAGTTTTATTCTTTGAAACAAACTTTTTCGCTATGCAGGTTTTGACCGACCATAAGAATGAAGTTTGGTTTGTTCAGTTTTCTAATAATGGAGAATACTTGGCCTCTTCATCCAGTGATTGCTCAGCTATTATATGGAAGGTACCCTTAAGATCATCTCTTTAATTTAATAATATTAGAGTTGTCATTATTATTACTGTTTACTGAACAAACAAGGATTCAGTAGTAATCAAAAGGAGTCAAAATGCACAAATTGAAGGAAGGGAGACGAGCCATCTACCAGTCTGGGACCTAAATCAAACCTCCCCAATCAAGATTTAATTGAAGTTATCTTTTGAATGTTGCCTATCTTATAAGCTTTGCATTTAGAATTGGAAAAACAAATAGATTCTAGATCAGATTTGCCAATTCATTCCTTGGCCCCTCAAAACATTATCCATTTTCAATTTGACCTTAAAGATTGGATTGTGAACATTAGGTCTTCGAAGTATTGGTCTACCTTCTAGTACCTTGTCATAAGGAATTCGGATTCTTAATTGATTGGGGGTTTAGAATGACCAAATCTTTATTCTGCTATCTATTATGAAGTCTATGCCTACTTTGTGTCACCAAATAAGTGGTTGGACATGCCACAGGAAACTCTCTCATGGTTTACTCATTAATTTAACATTTACAATTTCGATATCTCACCCCACATTGTCTAATTTCAAAGGACGAATTGGACTCGTGCGCTTGATTTCTATATTTTGGAATTATGAAGTCAATCTAGGGTCATAGTCTTTATATGTGGCTATGTGGATGGTCTTACAAATTAACAAATTGTCTGTATTGGTTGTGCTCTTCATGCCATAGCTTTTAGAGAATTGATATTCAATACATTGTTAGATGACTTTGTGGTTAGACAACAAAATGCGAAAACTACTTTTCTTAAAACTAGAGTGAAGTTCTTGCTCTTTTGGTTCATGATTCAATACAATCTGAGATAAAGCCTGGAGTTGCTTTCTAAACTATTTCTACCCAAAACATTGAACTTAAGTTTTCATTTTGGTTGGTAATTAGAACTATGCAGTACATTTGTAAAATTGTTGTTTTCTTGTAGGGAATGTTTGGCTTACCAGTTGAGTTCATATATCTTCTCATGGCTTGGGTGGAGTGAACAAGGAAAGATTATATATGAAAGTATTTGGAATGTAAAATTTTTCCAATCTCAGTATTCTTTTTGGCCCCACCACGACAGATAGTGAGACTTGCGACATAAAATTGAACTTATAAAGCACTAAAGGCATATTTCTAGTTTACCGAGTTACAATCCCACAAATATATTCTATTTTTTACAAACCAAAATCAATATAATCTATTTTTATAGTAATTCAAGCTTGAGCTAAATAATTCCAAAACTAGCCATTTCTCTTCTCCTTTCCAGCCACCGTCGAGCTTTTTTCTGCTCTTCTTCTCTTATTGGCGCTTCCTCTCTTTTGGGTGTGGATGAAGTTTGAGTTTTCTAGTTCTGTTAGAAGTCCTAGAAAATGCGATCCTAAGTGTATCAGACGAAGGAATTTTAGTTATCAACTTTGAAGGAATGAAGATAACTACAAAGTTAAAATTATTAAAAGAAATGGAGATATTTCTATGAGTTCATGTTGGAAAGGGACTGTGGTTGAAAGGCTGATTCAAGGTAAGTTTTCCTCTCTTCTCTCTCCTCTCACTTCTCTACCTCTCCTCCCTGCCCTCCTCCCCTTCCGTCACCCAACCACCATTTTATTTGGTGAGCAAGCTCCAACCCGTCAAATCGCTCGTGAGATGGACGTGGAAAGATGTATGATTGTCAACTTGCTATTTCACATTTGGTATGAGGATGGTTCTTTTCAAGTGGAAGATGTCGAAGTCAACATTATTCTGTCCTTATCAATCCGCCAGCTTGTATGGATTCATGAAGCCATTTCAGATATGTGCCAAAAACCAGAAGGTAGATTCTTTTTCAAATATGAAAAAGATGAAAATGGAATGGTTGAAGTCTCTAAATGTTAGGAGATGCATTCTTGGTTGGGTTTTGAGATGCATTGTTTGGCCTCGCACGGGTGGAAGGTCCTTTATTCATATTCCCTCAGGTCAAGGGTTGGTCTCCTTTAGCAAAATGTTAGGAGGCTTCAAGTCAAATCTTGATTACACGGCCTGGTACTCTTCCCATCTAAAGTTATCAAGCAGCATCAAGTTTTTCGAGGAGCAAACTTTTAAGGTTTTGAAAGATAGTTATGCAGAGAAGGTGAAGCCATCGAGTTTCACTCATTCCTCTACTCTAGCACCCAAAAAACAGAGTATGAGCCGTTATTAGATTATCAAGAATCCCAAAGTTTGCAAAATCGATTTTAACAATCTTTGGACGGCGTTTGATGAATGGACAGAAATATCTAGCTCTCTAAAATTATATTTGATTTTGATGTCATTCTCAATCCCTTGTCTGCAGAAAGCACCTTACTCCATTTGGATCAAGGTGAGTTGGAAGAGTTGTTGAATTTCACGGAAATGGCAAGTTTGTCATCATTTTCATTTAAAATTTGAAAGGTGGAACAAACAGTCCCATGGTCGTCTGAAAGTAGTAAAGGGATTTGGCGGGTGGATCGCAATAAAAAACTTACCTTTAGATTACTGGAGCCGACAAACCTTTGAAGCTATTGCGTCTCATTTCGGCGGACTAGTATCAATTGCAAATGAAAAATGTGGTTAATGTTGCTGTATCAAAAATTCAAGTTCAGAAAAATTCTTGTGGTTTTATGCCTTCTATTGAAATTTTAGATGAAGATAGAGGCAACACTTTTCTGAATTTTGGAGGTATTGTATGCTTGGAACCCCGTTCAAAGTTCAAGGTGCTTTATTTTTAAAAAATTCTTTAACCCAATCGATTTGGCTCGTATAAAGCAAGTTTGGTTGATGAAAATTTAGATTCTTCCGGTTCATCTTTAGAATGGGCTTGTCAAGAAATCCCTTGCAACCCAGAAAATTCTGCAAGGAATTCATATACGTCTTGATTTCGCCGTTCCTTCTTATCCAATAGCAGGTCACTCTCATCAAAATCCTTTGCTTTCACTCCCTCTGTCGATTTTGTGCCTAATGGAGTCCCCTCCGGTAAAGCTACATCTTCCTCCTCTTCCTCCACTGCCCCTTCCTCTTCTTCCCTCTCGTCCTCGGCCAAGTCTGGGTCAAAAATTAAGCCAGGAAAAAAACACCAAAAACCTAGGGTTCTCCCTTGCCCCTTTATAACGTTTCCAAATCATTTTGTTAGAAGGAAAAGGGTAAAGGAGGCCTTAAAAAAAAAAATTACAAAAGAAAAACTGATTTTGGATCGGTACCTTAATTTTTTGGAAGAAAATTGTGCCCTTTTACAAGCTCCTTCTTGTTCAAACAAGTCAGAGCCTCAAAATTCTGCTCATCTCCAATTTAATTACTCTGTTTTCTCTATTCCTAATTCAAAGGTTGGTTTTTTTAGAGGTTCTCCTACCAAAACTCCTTTCTCTTCTTCGAAAAAGAAGAATGTTTCAGATTTTGTCTCTCCTTTTAGCGTGAGCAGCGAGCAAGCCGATTATATGCCAAAGACAGCAGAGAAGGATGATTAGTTGATCAAGGATCCTTTAGAATTGGATCTCAATTCTTTGTTTCAGACAGAGGAGGATTTAATTTCTGAGAATCGGGCCTCTTTTTTTGCTTCACAAGCTCAACACTGTAAAATTCCAGATCATTTGCAGTTCATTTTGGAGAAATGCGGAATTATTTTGATTTGAGTACAGAATTTAGTCTGTCTTTTGTTTTTTCAGTCAAGCATTTTTCAAGGTGTTATAGTGGATCTAGAGAGTTTCATTGGATGTTTCTATACTTTGGCCCTCTAAATTTCTTCTGACTTCTTCTGGTTACAGTCACTCTTTCAAGATTTAAGGTTTCTTAGGAGGCATATTTTTCAGCATCAAGCTTCATGGCTGTTTGCTCTCCCCTGGAGTTCTCCTTTCATACATTTTGTAGCTTTTGTAGCTTTTAGTCGGCCTTTTTCAGCTGTTTTTTGGGCTCCTTGTTTAAGTTATTAAGTTTTCTTTGTTCTTATTTTTCTACTGTTTTGCTTAGGGTTTCTTTTGTGCTGGTTTTTGTTTGTCATACTTTTTTCGCTCTTAGTATTCTCTGTACTTTGAGCATTAGTTTCTTTTTTAATTCAATTAATAAAAAGGCTCGTATCCATTTCAAAAAAAAAAAAAAAAGGCTGTGGTTGGATGATGTTTTGGATGACGTGATGAGTACCTCCTCTAAGCCTAAACTTTTTAGGCAAATCAAAACAATTTATGAAGTGCTTTAGGTGGGGACCGTCCTAGAAATTTCAAATATCGTGAGGAATGTAACAGACAGAACTTATTAGTGGTGCCAACAGGAATTGATATTTAATTCAAAGGGGTGGAAATCACTCAGGGTACCTTTAGGAATATTTTAATTTTAAAAAGTAACTTTTAAGATATAGTTGTTTGAAACTCATGACATAATTAGGCCATTTTAGCCGAAAGACAGATTTCAACTTTAGGTTAGACGAGTCTGACTCCATAAATTCTGCTATCACGGGCTTCAAATTATCTATTTGTTCTAATGCCTCTTGAGATGGGCTGTTCGAGAGCTTTTGTGAAGAAGGCTGATGGTGATAGTTCTGCTAGAGGTCTTTCCTTGTGGTAGAAGGTTGGCGGGATAAATTGGGAGGGAAGAAATATTATTTATAGGAGATGCTTTTATGATGATTGAGCTAAATGAGAGAGTGGACTCTGAAGGCATTGTTAACCCTTCCCAACCAGACAAACACGTGTTGCAGTACCCTGAAAACTGAAGCCAAACTCTTGTAAATTGGTGTATAATGGAAATTTTTGGTGAAATTTGAAAGTGAGATGCAACGACAGAAGGTATCAAGAAAGAACAAAGGCTAACCTGCACACACCTCGACTATTCTTACGGGACAAACCACCTAACCTTAAAAATCTATATGTTTTTCAGAGGAGCAGTCATTCTTCCTGCAAATTGGACTCAGTTACTCGATTGAGAGTCTATTCTTTCTGAACATTCCTATTGCAATGTTACCAGCCCAGAGAAAAGTCACTTCGATTTAGATGAGGAAACTCATGTTTGAACAGTGTGAGAACAAGGCCTCTCGGGTGAGAAATTAGTAGCATCATTTTGTTTTGGTTTTCCTTTTTCTTTTCTTTTTTTTTTTCTGAAAAATTAGTAGCCTCATTTGATACCAGTTTTGGAACCCCCTTTTTAATTAATGAAAGCTGTTGATACCTTTAGTCTAGCTCTCAAGCGTCAATGAGATCTCATTTGGTAGTTGCAGCCTACAGGGGTTGGTGGTACCTCTCAATGGCCTCAATGAGAACATGTTGTGGGATGGTCTTGATGAACATCTCGAAATTTTATATCATTTTGTCGTATATATTCTCTTTTCTTTTGGCATTATTATTTTTTAAGAAGACTACCTTGACCAGAATATACTCTGTAAGTTCTTAGTTTTTTAAAGTATTCTGTGGTAGGTGCTGGAAGATGGTAAACTGACGTTGAGACACATACTTAGAAGCCACCAAAGTCAAGTTTCCTTTGTAGCATGGAGTCCCAATGATACAAAGTTGCTCACATGTGGACACGCCGAGGTCCTCAAGCTATGGGACGTTGAAACAGGTACCTGCAAGCACACGTTTGAAGATCGTGGCTTTATTGTCAGCTCTTGCGCATGGTTTCCCGACTCAAAGAGACTTGTTTGTGGCAGCGCTGACCCTGAGATGGGTATCCACTTGTGGGACTGTGAAGGAAACGAGTTAAAAGCCTGGAGAGGTTCAAGGATGCCTAAGATATTGGATCTTGCAGTAACCCCCGATGGAGAAAATCTTATAAGCATTTTTTTGGATAAAGAAATCCGTATTCTTAATCTGGAGTCAAATGCTGAAAGAGTCATATCAGAAGACCACTCTATCTCATCGTTATCAATCTCAGGAGATGGTAAGTTTTTCATTGTCAACCTCAACAACCAAGAGATACACATGTGGGATGTTGCAGGGGAGTGGCAGCAGCCGCTGAAGTACACCGGCCACCAACAGAATAAGTACGTAATTCGGTCCTGCTTCGGTGGGGTGAATAGTGCATTTATAGCCAGTGGCAGCGAAAATTCAGAGGTGAGAATCTGTGTTTGTGTCGGCATTTCTCATATGAAGAAAATCTCACTTCTGAACTTCAATATCCCAACAGTTATTCAATTAACTTCACAAGTTCTTATTATGCAGGTTTATATCTGGAGCAGGCATAGCAGTAAGCCAATTGAGGTATTATCTGGACATTCAACGACTGTCAACTGCGTCAGCTGGAACCCGAAACGGCCGAAAATGTTAGCATCAGCAAGTGACGATCAGACAATACGTATCTGGGGACCAACATCATCTAAGAATGTCAAGCCTGGACAAAGCTAATGAAACAAAACAACTGGGTAAAAATCTACATGGCTTATTTTGTTTCTCGGACTGTATTATAACTTGTGATGCCTTGGTATATCTGTATATTTTCTGTTGTCATCCTTCAAAATTTTGGCATTTAAGTAAAACTTCTTGTAAAATCCATCTCGTGTTCTCTGTTTTCATTTTTGAGGAAGTTAGACCTGACCACGATAGAATTAATGCATTCTTTATAAGCTTTCAAAGGCCCTTCCCCCCCCCCCCCCCCTTTTTTTTATTTTTTTATTTCTTTTGTAATTGCCAGAAAAGATATCAATTTAGAACTCTATCAATAACTGATTGCATTTCTCCTCTCGATGAGAATTATTTTTTACTTTTGAATTATAGTCCAGTATCGATTTTGATCCATGGTGTCAATTTATCTAAGAATTGATTTTCTACGAGTATCAAACCAAATGTTGTAGAGTTACGTAGATTGTCCTATTAAATTAGAAGGTGCGTGCAAGTTGATTCGAACACTCACGATTATAAAAAAAAAGTTTGGTTATGATTTCGAAGTAAATAGCTAGAAAATAGAAGTATGAGAACTAAAATAAAACAATTGAAACTAAAATCACATTGGCCCAAATGGTTTAATTGACGGTAAACATATCATGTGAAAATGCTATATTAATATCTAAATTTATATTAGAGGGCAAAAGAATACAATTAGATATACTTGTTGTCATGATGTTACGATGAGTTAACGATTCAAATAAATTAGGTTTAGACCTTTGTTAATTTTATTCATGACCTTTTTCATTGTTCATGATTTAATTTTTTCGACAACTCATATTTTTGACAATCTTGATTGAAAACCACCCTCCTTGGGTGGATCTTGCTCTTTCTAAAGTTTTCTTATGCTTGTTCTTCTATTGTACTTTAAAGGGCTTGGAAGAAAGAAACGGTGAGTTATGATAATATTGTAGGTTAAGTAGACATTTGTTAACTCTACCATTAATTAGCCTAACTATAAGATAAATTTGATTTGGTCTTAATGAATAAGATAATTGTTGAATTACGTTCATATAGACTAATGGGCGTGTAGTGTTTAGTTCCAAAGCTTAAAATGTCTTTAAGTTTTAGAAAATGAGATCTTAAAAGAGCTAAAGAAACATTGACATCGAAATTTGAATGATTGTTATTTTCCATAAAGTATGTAAGTAACTCTATGAACTAATCAAATTAGGATCTTTTAAAACTAATCTAAGACTAAAGTCTTTTAAATATAGGAATTAAATAAAAGCTGGCTGATAACAAATATATATAAATAAATATAATATATAAAATTCACTTGGAAGGAAAGGAAAAGACAAAGTATTATTCTATATGAAACCAAAATCTAAAGCTATCATTACAAACAAACCCACTGAACAAACAAGCAAAAAGAAAATCACAAATAAAAATTAAACCCATTTACAAAAACAAATCCTTTAAGATATATAAATAAACAAAAACAATACCAAAAACCAAAAATGTACATTACCAACAATTCAATTTAAACCCACAAAATAAAAAAAATAAAAAATCATAGCTTCTCTTCATCATTATACACATAAGCCAAACCACCGTGACTCGTCAAATCCATTCCGGCCATCTCCTCCTCCGCCGTGATCCTCAACAACTCAAACTTATGCAACAACCAAAAAACAACCCCCATTGTCACACTAACCCAACCAATAATCGACAAGATTTGCACCAAATGAGCCGCCAACAACCGCCCTCCGCCGCCCATCAGCATCCCGTACGGCCTCTCCGGCAACCCTGGATATATCTCATTCACATAAGCTTGTTTTGCAAATAACCCTGTGAACAAAATCCCCCATGCCCCACATCCCCCGTGTAATTGCGCCGCCTCTAATGGATCGTCGTACTTCAATTTCTCCGCTAATTTGTTGAATCCAATCAATACCCACGCTGAGAAAAACCCACACACAATCGCTGCCCATGGATCTACCACCGCGCACCCGGAGGTTATGGCGGCGAAACCACCTAATAGACCGTTGCAAACATCGGTCACATTCCAATGCCCCACGAGGAGCCGTTTGCCGAAGAGAGTGGTTAGTGCGGCAGTGCATCCGGCTAGAGTTGTGGTGACGGCGGTGCGGCCAATGGCGCTCCATTGGCCGTAATAAGGGGCTTCGGTGTGGCCGTAGGCTTTGAGGATGTTGAGGAATGAACCGGGGTTGAAGCCGTACCAGCCGAACCAGAGGAGGAAAGTGCCGAGAACCACCAGTGTGCCGCTGTGGCCACGGAGGGCGACGGACCGACCGGCGTGATCGAACCGGCCGATTCGAGGTCCTTCTATGAGGGCGCCCCATAAACCAGCGATTCCGCCGACCATGTGGACGACGCCGGAGCCGGCGAAGTCGATTACGCCGGAGCCGAATAGGAGATTGTCGGAGCGAGCGGCACTTCCCCAACCATCGGAGGACCAAAACCAATGAGAAACGATTGGATATACCAAACCTGTAAATCAAATTAAAAAAAAAAAATCGATTAGAAAAAAAATACTTCTTTTTCTTACAAAAAGATGACAAAAAGAAAGTAAATCAAACCATTCTTTCAGAAACAGAATCAAATTCAGAATTCAGTAATCATAATAATTAGAAGAAGAAGAAGAAAGACTGACCAGTCAAAACAGAAGAATAGATCAAATAAGCAACAAATTGAGTTCTTTCAGCAATGGATCCACTTGTAATTCCAGCAGCAGCAATTGCAAAAGCCCATTGAAACAAAAAGAAGCCATAATCAAATGAAGAAGATGGGAACTGTGAAAGCCCAAAATAATGATGCCCAATAAAGGAATTTGAAGGTGTTCCAAATGCCAAAGCAAATCCAAACACATAATAAAATATTCCACCAGTTGCTGCATCAAGAACATTTGTTAACATTATATTCATTGTGTTCTTTGCCCTAACTGATCCAGCACAAAGCATTGCAAACCCAAGCTGCATTGCAAATACAAGGTATGCTGAAAACAAAAGGTATGTGTTGTCAACAGCATACGTCGTGTCCACGAATTTCGTCGACACCGACTCGAATCGGCTGCAAATGTACTCGGCGACGGCAGTGGCGTTGGCTGAGCCGCCAAGTAGGTTGTGGAGGTCGGCGGCGGAGCAGGCCATTTCTGCCATGGCTGGAGGAGAGGAAGAGGAGGAGATGACAAATTGTAGGGTGAAATAAGAGGGGGGAGGGGGGGGGGGGTTATAAGAAATTGAAAAAAACTTCAATGCTGGCTAAACTATTAACTATTTTTGTGCAACCCAGCAGTTGGCCAATTAAACATTGCCACGGGATCCGACCACTGTTTTGGAACTGTAGGGGATTTGTGAATCCATGGGGGTGTGGAATGAGTCAAAGAAAGAAGAGAGATTCTTGTGGATTCCAAAGATGGAAGAGAGAAATGCCAAATGGGGGAAGAGAATGTCAACAAGATCCTCAATAAAGGGAAGGGGTAACAGCAAAACAAACAAATATCTAGACTCCCATTTTCCATGCTGTCAACTATGGAAGAATTTGAAAAGAAATTTTTTTTTTTTTTCTCAAAATGTAATGCAAGTGAAAATTGAAAAAAAAAATTGGAAAATTATTCGATGAGAGTGGTACAAAAATGCGTGACAAATAAATGGTTATAAAACTTGGACAAAGTTTGAATAAGTACATTCAATTGATGGAGCGTAATTCTCTTTCAAGGAGTGAAAAAATAATGACAAATTGTATTGTCCTACTTGATTTTAAAGAATGACACATGTATATACGTGAAGACCCAAAAAGATCAAGAAATCAAGTAATCTTGGTAAATGATATAAATTAATTTGATAAAATTACAAGATAATATACTTTTTTTTTCCTGTAAATATTCAAATTAAGTAACGTGATTATATTTGTGTGGAATTTTGTGAAGGCCAAGTTAATGAAATAAAAAATAAATAAAAGAAATGTGATAGTTATGATGTTAATAGAAAAAACGTAAAATAATTAAGATTCATGAGGATTCCGGAGGTGTAATCCTTGATTGTTGAGATACGCTGTCATCCTTCATTGTTGAGATTCTCCCATTTCCAATTTCCCAATTATAGCGTGTGTCTATATATATACTGTCCAAGTCCGAAGAACAGGTTGAATAGTAGTAATAATTAGTAATAAATTAAGTAATAAAGTAATGTTAGTTCGGATGAATATTAATTCTTCCATTTTCTTTTGTTTTCGAGTTTAACCCATGTTTATCAAACTATAACGAAATTGAGATTTCATTGAATGAATTTAAATGTCACATTTACTTAAAATTATGAAGTTGTCAGATTTACGTTAACGTTACCGTACTATTACTATTACTACTAAACATAATTTGTCTTATGGTTACTGTTACCGCTAGACCCTAGTAACGACGGTATCCATACATATGGGGTCTAGGTTCATAACTCTATAACAGTGATAACGATAAAGGGTAATAGGTCCCACATAATGTTCCTTCAATTCCTCAAACAGATTATATTCTATGATTACAGAAATTGACATGGATTCCACATTTCATTACAATTATGGAATACAAAAAAACAGACAGATGTAATTAAAAAGAGACCCACTTTTCAGATTATCTTTTAACTTGTTACATTAACAAGTAAGTGAATGATGCCTTCATTGTATATGGAATGGGAGATTTCAAACTCTAACTATCATAATCAAGTCAATTAAGTATTTTTGAAGTCCCAACTTGTGAAGTGGGAGGGTTTGACCCTCTGTCTTCTGGCCATAGGCATTATTGTCTAAAGACCTATGTTTAGGTTAGCTTCCGACCAAATATTTCAATCAAAATTGACTTTTAAATCAACTAAGAAACAAGAAAATCTTGAATAAATATGATAATAATGGTAAAATACTTTATATTGCACAAGAACAAGTACTATTAACCTATCCCAAGTCAATCATGAAAACAAAATTTGAAAAATCACAGAAAATTGAGAGAACCAGCATTGACATAAGCAAAAAGTTGCTATGGAACTTACAATGGTACAACATATGCTCTACTTGATCCAATAAACTTATGAGGGAGGAACCCAGCTCCCAGCTTTGAAATCTTTGTAAAATTTTGAATTTCTTGAAACAACATAAAAGACTGCATCCAAAAGAAACAATTATAGAGAACGTAAAGTCATTTTCATTAATTTAGATGCAAAAAGTAGTCATGATGTTGAAAATTGACTGGGGTAACATCACACCTGGTATTCCCGGTATAATGTAGTTGGGATCCTTTAAAACGTCGTGAAGCGTTCTCTTTTCATGAACTTTGATCCATTTAGAAGACCCTTTATCTAAAAAAATAGTGCAAATAAATCAGATGACATGACAGTTCAAGAGTATAGTCACCAAGCTCAAATATCGATCTTGTTTTTTCTATTACAACAAAGGGGTATAAGAATTTGAACTTCTGACTTCAAGAAAAAAAGTGCATGTCAATTACTATTGAGCTTTGCTCACTTTATCTAGAATATTGAGCTTGTAAGAGTGTTAACTGACATTTATACGCACACAAAATCATTAACCATCACCTACATGCTTCTGCTGGCAACGTATGAAAAATGGAAAAAAATAAACAAAAAGACTGAAGGAGAATAAATATCGATCCCAACAATGCCCTCACCTCATTCCCCTTTCTTCCGAATGTACTTATGATTAGGCAGTTGCATGGATTCAGTGTTCAAGATATATGATGAAGATTGAGAAGATTTTCCATGCATAATGGTATATGTCCAAATAACCAATAAGGGGAACTATGAAAATAACAGATCAATTTTTCTACAAAAACAAAAATGAAAGGCTTAATTACTTGCAGAAGTGGTGTGATGTGAATCTTCAACTGCGTCTTTCTCGTCAAGTGCAATGCTTTCTGCATTAGACACAGCAGTTCCCTCTAGAAAATTTCGTAAGATTCTCTCTTTTGATAAACAAATTCCTGAACCAGCCTGATAAAACCAGAATAAAAAATCACTAATTTTGACAAAACTAATTGATTGAAAGGATAATCTACCCTCTATCATAAGTACGTACATAAACAAGGTAAGCTCACATAAACCAACGCCATTAATTAGAAACCTCACACCATTACTAGCTTGCAGTTCAGAAGAAAACAGACACAATTTATGCCCATACAGAAACTTGCAAACACGTGGCTCAATAAAATAAATAAATAAATAAAACTGTGAAACTCTCTAAGGTATGTTCTATTTGATGAATTATCAAAAAAGGGTATTTCTATGTAGCATAACCACATGTAATGGATACCTCATAATATAGTTCAACTGCTTCACGGGTATATTTGTTTTCTGCATCCCATGGCAAAGGAGGACAACCTTCTGCAAACATGTTTGAAAGTTAAGGATTCTAGAAGCAGAAAGACATACTTGATAATTGACGATTTTCCAATTTCACAAATTTGTAAGCTCAAATGAAAATCATTACACAATTTCTCATTTAATTAAAAATAAAAATAAAAAGAGGAAGAAAAAAAGGTAAAGGAAAAGAAAAAGAAAAAAAGGATATCATATCCAGATGAGCTGAAAACATATCAGTCTCACAGAAATCCTCGATGAAGTCGCTGGACATAACCTCTGTATACAGCAGAAGAACTGGCCAGTGGAGAATGTTACTTTTATCTAATACCGGCTTTCTTAATCCAGTTAGTTCTTGATATGCCGCATTCCCAATCTTAAAACCTCTATGCACGATTGCAGAAACAAGTTTCTGCACAGTTTACAAGAAAGCAAAAGTTGAGCAGCTAAATGATAAAGCAGAAGTATGATCATAAATTGTACATTACGAAACCTCTGCCTCTGCAATATCCTTTGTAACTAGAGCCTCACGTTGTTCCTGCTCCAATTTCAGTGAATCAATCTGCCTCTCAATCTTTTTTATTTCTACATTATTTGGGTCGCACCTTATACCACTTACACAGTAGGACTTTGCTTCATCTAATAAATTCAGGGAAAGAGATGCTTTAGCAGCTCGATAAATTGCCTACATAACAATCACATCATTTACTTAAACTAAATAATTTTAATTTAAAGTATATGTCAAGCAAGAGGGGAAACATTATATTAGAGAGGGTCATAACTTGGTACAGAAGTTAAGATATAACATTGATGGGGTCTTTTTTCCTGAACAGAGAATAAATTTACAAGAATGTAAGGAAACACATCTGGAGAAAAAATAAATTAACACCTTGATGTTTGTGGGACACAAATTGATTGCCTCCTCAGCATCATTTAGGGCTCGTCTATAGTTTCCAAGAAGTAAATTCACATGAGCTCTATTTGCATAAAGAACAGAGTTCTCGGAGTTGCTTAGGGCTTTCTGATTAATTGCCTTAGTGTAGCAATCAATAGCATCAGTATAGTGCTTTCTACCCAACCTGACAAATTCATTCCCCTTTTCCTGAGAGAAAAAAATAGGAAACTTAAAAGATAAAACCAGATCTACCCACACGGTGAGTGAGGTTGATAAAGTTCATTCTAACTTGTTCATCAAATGATAGTGTCTACCAAAACCACACGGAGTGTGATATTGATAGAGTTCATTTAAACTTGTTTATCAAATGATACTGAGACATCAAGCATTAAAAGTCATGTTTGAAAGTGATTTTGAAATTGGTAAAATCACTTAAGGCATGTTTAAAATGACTTCAAAACATATTTTTAATCATTTATTATCAATTTTAATCATATGAACAACTTGTATAAAAGTAAAAAATCAAACATTACATTGCTTTTGAATGATTAAATATATGTTTAGTGATTTTGTTGAAGATAAAGTGGTTTTTAACTAATTAAAAACCCTTCCAATCATGACCAAATTTCAGTTGCATTCAAATTTCAAGTTCAAACCATAAATTACCGGATTCAGAAGCTTAATTCCCTTGTCACAGATTAGCCTTAACCAAATTTTCAACAACAAACATATGAAAAGCCACCACTATCAGATTGTACTTTCACAATACTCATACTGAAGAATAAAAAAGCACTAGACGACTAAAAACAGCGAGAAAAACAACAGAAGAATAATAAATTATCACACCAAGACTTTCAAAATGATCACCTTCTGAAGTACTCTTGAACATTGGCATACCCATCTTTAAAACAAAATAGAGAAAAAGAGAGAACTACAAGCTCAATTCAATCATTTTTACTCATGTCCAACTTCTTGTAACAAAATTATTCAGCCGAACTCGTATGGATTTAGAGCAACTAAGCAAACCACGTGAATTTAAGTATTTAACAAACCACGGTTAACAAATCAAGTTACAGAACAATGAAGTCATCCGCAACAGCCAAAACATCAATTTCCAATCATTTCAAGTCACCAGAAAGTAGAATTTCTTATTTAGGACTCGCCAAAACATGAATATGATATAGAGAGAGAGAGACCTTGAACTCGAGGGCAGAGCTCTCTTTAAGGGCAGCTATGGCATCAAGGTCAGCTTTCTCATTCTCTGTTAAGGGAATCGAACCATCCTCCATCCATAGCGCCATAATTGGTTCAACTTTTATGAGACGAAGGGAAGAGAGAGCAGAGAAGAAGCTGAACTCAGCTACATAGCCTAAAGACAGGGAGGAGGAAAAGATGGAAGGTAGAGTGTTGAGAATTAAGGAGGGCCAGATTTTACATAGAAATATTGAGATTTCAGTTCTAATATCTATATATCTATAAATATGTAGAAGGCAGAATAAGGGAGAATGAGCGAAGAAAGACATAGATGGTGATTGGGAGAATACCAGTAACAAGAAAGGAGTAGCCAATCAGTGGAAGGACGGAGCTGCGGCTGCAGGAACAGAAGAAAGGCGGCGGCAGCTGTGACACCAAGGTACTGGAACGCGGAGGAGGAGAGGGCGTGAAGAAGAAGAAGAAAGTGGAATGATTTTTCTTTTTGTTTTTCTTTTATTTTCTGTTAGAAAAATGTTAATAAAATTTAAGAAGTAACATTTTTAATTTGATTAGTCCATAGAATAGGGATAATCATGGTAAAAAATAGTTCAAAAAGCTTTTTCGTATTTCACATATAGTATAACATATGTTGCCTTTGATTGGGTACTAATCGAATGTATAACAATATTTTTAAAGAATTATAAATATACCACAATTTAGCTACAATATGATCTACAAAGAGACTAATTTAAATTTTGTATATCTCTAGATTTTTTTGCATTATTATAATTACTAATAATACTTCATTATATTTGGAACTTTGTCATTTTCATTCAACTTTCTCACGAAATCAAAGAGGTCACTTGTGACACTTGAATGGTTTTGAGTTGAACGCTTCTGAGAGACACTACTTTGATGAGGAGTGTCTTTTAAAATATATTTAGAATTTTTTAATTCAAATTTTCACTTCTGAGGTACACAGGGGGATATATAAACAACTCCAATTCCAAGTTACCAACACTAAATTTAGCAGGAACTACAACTAGGGTATTTGCACAAATAATGTACACAAGGAAAGGCTATACTCGTATCTAACAAAAAGAATGGTACAACGCTATATCTTTTCAGACCTAGATTCTTACTGGTTAACAAATAGGGTGCTATATCAAATCGAACTTGAGACTGCCTAGGCTCCTGCCACTCCGGCATGGCCGAAGGATCTGCAGCTCGGTTCTCCGTCTCCCCCAATTTGTCATCTCAACAACAACAGCCATGCAAAGCCAAACAGCACAACTATAGCATGTGCTCATTTATCTTCCTCCTCAGAATCAGACTTTGCGAAAACGGGTTCTGGCTGAGTATGTGAATATGCCGGTGCAATGTACTTTGGATCCTTTGCTGCAACATCAGCATACTTCAGAATAGCTTCTCTTGGATCTTCTTCCATCCATGTCTCCTTAATCAAACCTCCTTGCTGTAATGATGTAAAACAATCAATTCATTCCCAGTTCCAAAAACAAACAGAGAAAACAAAAAATGTTTTGAGTTTTGAGAAAAAATGGACTATGGTTACCTTCATGAGATACTGGGTTAATAAACTTCCTTGACTTGTACCAACCCTTCCACCAAAACCTGGTCCGTTAATCGGGAGTTCGGGTTTGTGAGACTTGAGTGGGTCCTTGAGTATCTTCTCTCGCTGGCGCTTTCGGCTTGGTGCATCTCTAAATAATGGTAGGGCGTGTGGGTTGTGAATAACAGGTTTAGCCTCAAAATCATCAATAGATTTTTTCCTTGGTGCACGTGCGACACACACAAGAGCTCCTCTCTCACTTAGTGTTGGATCATACAGTACGTGCGTTCCTCCCTGGCTTTTATCTCCAGAAGTAGCAAATATCTTGACAAAGGAAAAAAAAAAAGAATGTGGAACTCTATAAGTTACCAGCATCGTTTTAATTTGCAATGTAGAAAAAACTTCAAAAATCAAAATAAATAACGCATCCTAATTTGTTTATAGAAACAACTACTTTGAAAAAAAATAGAAGAAAAACGAATGCCACATGCAAAAAACCGAACCCCAAAAACCCCTCTCAAGAAAGGGGACCAGCTAAGTAAATGTAATGTCCAAGGAATAATTAAAAAAGTCAACGAATCACTTGGGCCCCTTCCGCACTATGTTATTTCTCTCACCCCAAAGGTTTCATAACAAAGGACACCCCGCTAAACATAAGAATCAATCCTTCACTCTAAAGGCAGATGAAGGAGAAACATAAGAATCAACCCTTGCGGCAGATGAAGGAGAAACATAAGAATCAACCCTTCACTCTAAAAGGCAGATCAAGAAGAAACTCCCCAATTGCACTGTCGACATCGCTCTGGTGAGTATGTGCAAAACCAAACTCCTAGAAGACGTGATTCCACACAAACCTCACAGACTCGCAACACAAGATCCTGGCAGATGGAGAAGAAACTCCCCGATTGAACTGTTAACATCCCTCTGGTGAGTCTATGTAAAACCAAACTCCTAGAAGAAGTGATTCCACACAAACCTCACTGACTCACAATACGCCATCCTATTGACTCCAACCCAGCGTGGGAACACCAAAATACCAAGTGCAACCATTAATATATTTACATGCGACCATTTGAGAGTAGAAAATTTTATATAATGCACTCGTCCGTGCATGGAAAAGTGTTTTAGGCTATATTGGGGATGAGAACGTGGCAATTAACGACAGAAAGATGCCCTTACACAATGGGAAGAGTAGGGCGTTCAGTACAAGTTGGGGTTAGATGCATCAAATGAATGCAATTTCACAATATAGAAATCACAAGTTTCAATGACATCATATATAGTGTGCTGAAAAGTCACAGGTCAATGACATGTCTACATCTTCCAGATCATACCTATTAAGCTCTTCCATGCTTCATAACAAGGTTCTAATATGACTATTTCATGTGTTTTGCATCATGTCAAATACGAAGGAAAAATGAATATACCTGATTCAGCTTTGGGTGCCAAGCACACTGCACAACACTACAAGTGGGGGATATTCCTACCCTAGAAACAAGTTCCAGCTTTGTTCTGTCGTAGAAGCAGAGCAGACCCCCCGTTTGACTATCTTTCTCAACAGACGTTCCAGTTAAAAAGAGTTGCTCATCAGGACTAAATGCAATATTTGTTTGGGCATAGTTATTTGGGAGATCATCAAACACCTTGAGAGGTTTTTTCATCTGGCGCAGATCCCAAACCTGAGAAGCGGAATATAGTTACAAGTTACAGGTAGAAAGGAAGGCAAACGAACAACAAGAAACAAGTGAAAGTAAATTTTCTAAGTTTATTGAAAACATACCTTCAGTGAACCATCAAAGCTTCGGGACAGTAAAATTTTCCCATCACTTGAAAACTTAAGAGCAGTGATGTCATCTGAATGACTATTTTCAACGTGTATGTCAGGCCTACTTCCCCATCCAGGCTTAAGATTCCATATCTGCATGCCACAGATGGCAAGACATGTTAAAGTTGAAGAACAGACTAAACTAATGAGAATGCAAAGAAGCTCCATCTGAGGAAACAAGAACTAAAAAATAGTTCCAAGCATTGAAGTTAATTGGCAAGAGAAATGAGAGTCAGAGTGACAATTGACAATACCTGAATAGAACCATCACCTATCCCACCTGCGATGCTTTTTCCTTCACGATCCCAAGCACATGTTGTCACAGGAATTCTTCCCGGCCTAGCCAACTTTGGTTTGATAACCTACACATTGAAATACCAGCAAGCATTAATGGGAGGCCTTAATCCGATATGTGGCTTCACCAGCATACATTATGGTTTAACGGTAAGTTATGCTGCGTTAGCTAAAAAACAAGGAACAACTAAATAATAGCATGCAACAGGGGAGAGGGGGAAAAAAGAGGGGAAAATATCTAATTCTTTCCAGTTCCCACAAATATCTCTTTAGCGTTAAACATCACATATTACAGATGCAAACATTTCTTTTCAGCACCTCCTACAAGCCAGTGTATCAAAATAACAAATAATCCAACAGGGAAAAACCTTTCTGCGGAACAATTATTTAAAGATACTACAGGATTACTGGTACACATTGGAAAAACATCATGTTATTTAAATGCAACAAATTTAAAGAAAAATGAAAACCTGCTTTTGACTCTTGAAGTCATTTACATCCCATATTCGCAGAGACCCATCTTCAGATGATGTCAAAATTGTCTCTTTAGTTTTAGGGTGCCACTCTCCACAAGTCAGTCCAGATATGTGCCCTTTAGTGTTCTTCAGATCACGTATATACATATCTCCCTTCATAAACTCTCCTAAAGTAAGTCCATCACGATCATAAATCTGAAATGCCAATAAGATAAATGTTACTTAAACACTAGGTGCTTCCATAAGCTACAGGCTCATATAACAATTGAAAATCTTCATTCAGTACCTTGGCTTGAGCTGAGCCTGTAACACACAAAAAGCGGTCAGCTGTTGGACTCCAACTAAGATTACGAATTTGATGACCTTCAAAAGGTTCCAACTGTCTGAAGGATTGCAAACGAGAATTCATCCCTTGAAAGTCATACATTCGTACTGTATAGTCATAACTACCAGAAAGAACTCTAGACCCAGTGTGGTCAACAGCAAGAGCAGAAACTACCTGTCAAAGATCATTCAAAATTAATATACAAGTTTATGACATCTCCGTCACTACCATAAAGCCAAGCCTCTAGTTAAAAGGTAAATACGTACTAAAATCTAGTAACTATCCAGTTATTAACACTGAATCCCAACTTTTGTAATCCAATTTTTTATTATTATCAGTTTAATATTTTGCAGGGGGTCCTTCTACCCCTGCCTTTTGGGTGTACTTTTTGGGATTCAACCCTTGAAATATATATCTTTGCTTCTTATCAAATATATGGTCTGAGAATAATGAAGCCCGAGGCCTTGGACATCAATATTAAACAATCATCTTTTAGGTTGGATGTTCTGATCTTTCTAAACCAAATATCTATACATCTACACTTCTCGATTAAATATAATGTTGCTGGTTTGCCACTTAGTTCTCCCAGAATCGTTTGCTCCATTGCTGTATTCAAAATAACAAGTAATACTAAAAACGCCATCCTATTTCTAAGAGTCTAAGACTCCAAAGCTTCTGAACATAATGCAAGTCCTTTGTATTCAAAAACAACAAGTAATACTAAAACAACATACTATTTCCAAGACTCCAAAGCTTCTGAACATAGTGCAAGTCCTTGAGGAATTATTCTTGAAACATACACTATTCTGGGCCAGAAATAATAATGGAACCCCTTGCTAAAAGTATATAACCCAAAAGACTAAAATAGGCATTAATCCATTCACCGTTCTCTTGCTCTATGCTCCATACATCTTGTTTCCATGTTCAAGAGTGGCTAACCTAATACTAATAATATTTAAATTCTAATTGACAAGGGGTAGGAAAAGAAAACAATCTTCGATTTGCACTCATACTTTCACCATAAAATCGCAAAATGGATCTTTAAATCCATGCAAAAGCCAAGCAGAGTCAGTGAATGCGAACAATTGTTAGAGATCAAAATTATTTAACCAAAACCCAACTACAGCAGCTTGACTAATTCAAGCTACTTTGATAACCACTACTTGAAAACAAGCCAACCCTGAACACGTTGAGGGGCCAAAACTAGAGGCACTGACTAAAAAAAGCACAATAAGTTCACTCTTTCCTGATTTGAGGCCATGGACAAACTAGCAAGAAGCTGAATAGAGAGAAAAGTAGAGCAGTTCAAACCTTAGTATGGCCCTTGAGCACGATCTCATTGCTCTGCGGAATTCGAAATCGATTCTCCTCATATTCTTCCTCCTCCCAATCCGAATCCTCCAGATTCGATCTCGGCGGCGGAGGTGGTGGTCCAATCATTTCACTATCTTCATCCCCATCGTCATCTGAACCCTCGCCAGCCGGCGGCGGTGGCGGAGGCCCAATAATTACATCATCATCATCATCTTCTTCATTCAATTCCGACTCAATGGGCGGGCGAGGCGGACCAATCGTGGGACCATCACTGTCACACGTGATCCCAGTAGGCCCAGAATCGTTCATAACAGGTGGGTTGAGGGTTTTGGAAGTGCGAAGTGAATTGAGCCAGACTTTGGAGGAGGAAGAGATAGAAGGAAGGGCATTGTCATTCTGTGAGGAAGAAGATTTTTCTGGAATACTCACTGAAGTGTTACGACGTGTGGTGTTATGGATGGCTTCGAGAGGGGTTTGCGATTTCGATTGCTTGCCGAATGTGAGAGGGAATTGAGCTCTGATGCCATCGTATATCTCCGCTTCGTCCTCCATATTCTTCCGAAAAAACTTTCTTTCGTTCAACCTAAGGACGATATCAGTTCGAAAGCAAAATCGTGTATCTATCTACCGTCGTCCGCCATTAACGAAAGCTAAAAAATATGCACCTTAGTAGTCTGCCCTTGACGAGAACAAGAAATTTGCGCACGTGGCTTCCTTGGGAGGGTCCAATGAAATTTATTTTTAGAGTGAATAATTTTTTGGTCCTGAATAAAATTATCCAAATATTCGTTGTTTAATTTATTCTTTACTATCTTTAATTTCTTCATCACTCCCTCGTCTTCTCTCTTACTCACTTCTTCATCCTCCATATTGTATTCGTCACATCGTTACCGTCAAGTTTTCGACTGGACATCCTCGTCTACAGAAAACAAAAACAAAAACACTTCAAAAAGTTTTTAAAAAATTAATTTTCAGAAAATACAATCTTCTGAATCGTTCCAACTTTCTCTTAGAGTTAAATAAGAAATTGATAATCGAAGATCGAGTAGCGTGTGTCGAAGAATCGAGTAGCTTGCGTCGAGGAATCAAGTGTCAAAAGCTTAAGAAACTTAGGGCCCGTTTGGTAACGTTCTCGTTTTTTGTTCTTTGTTTTTCGTTTCATGTTTCTTGTTTCTTGTTTCTTCCATTTTGAGAACAAAAAACGAGACTATGTTTGATAACTATTCTTGTTTCTTGTTTCTTGAAAAAAAGAAACAGAAACATAAATGTGTTTGAT
>JBBPDJ010000017.1:6160459-6182255 GCA_037974625.1 Cucumis cinereus
GACATACCCTTGGAGCTGCTACCTCCCCCAGACTTTCTTGGCTGTGACGTATTCTTTTTAGATATCGCCCGGATACAAAGATTATGTTCCATCAAAACTGCAACTAAATCTTTACTAAACATAAGGCTTTGTGAAACCCCTGTCTGCTGAAACTCTGTTTCGCTTTCTATCTCTTTCTCCAAAACTGCTTCTTCAATTGAGCATGGGAGGGAGCTTTCTACAATAGCTAGCTGATTATCTTGTTTCTCCTCGTCAATCTCTTCTACGTCACTATCAAAGAGACTGCCGAAATCCAGAGTAGCTTTCGTCGCATCATCTTCCTCTCTAACCCCCAGAGCTGCGTACCTGTTCTCATTGATAGTACTGTCTGGGCTTGACGGTTCGGTTTCAGATCTATTATCACTTTGGTACTCCATCGCAGAAGACGAAGAAGGCGGGAACTTCTTATTTGACGTTGACCCAATCGCGTTTTTCCGAAAAAAGGAGTGGACCTCGTCCTTCTCAGCAAATTTAATACGTTTTGTTTGGGCTTTCCTTTTTTTGTTAATAAACCCCTTATCATCGTGGATCAAGCCTTCCGCGTGACTATCTTCTACGTTGGCTTCGTGGGCTTCCTTCACTAAGTCCATCTCATCACTTTCTTTTAATTCATTTAGAATGTATTGTTTGTATAACTATTTTGCGTGCTGGATCTTAAATGCTATTGACATTGCAGGCCTCTCAAGCAGGACTGGTTGTGGATTACAAAGATTGGCAAATTCCACTTGGGCGCCGTTTTAGGTGTGCCTCCAAAGTTGAAATGGCATGTCATATAAAGGTTTTTACATTTTCAATCTAAGGGATATTAATATATAATGTGACCAGAAGACACCTGATACCCTGTCTAAATGTCGAACTGCAACTGTGAACAGGTATTATCTGTCGGGAAGTCTTCTAACATATCATTATATCAAGTAAAACCTTTGTGTGGAGAAGAAAAATGCACCGGATGATCTTACTTGAACAGGATTTCTGTTCTATTGGTTGTATAGTTGTGTTCTCGCATTCTAAATTAGAAAAATACACCACTATACTCCGTGATTATACTAGAAACCTGCATGGATTTTTTTTTTGTTTGTTTTTTGTATGGACATTTTCTATTTTAACACTTGTTTTTGAGAAACTTTATACAGTCCAAGTAATCCTATGCTTTTCTTGTCATAGATCGTTGAAAGTCTGGATGGTGTTACGACTGTATGGTACAGAAAACCTTCAAAAATACATAAGAAATCATATCAGGTTGGCTGAACGTTTTGAAGCACTTGTACGTGAAGATCCAAGGTTTGAGGTTGTAAATTCTTATCTTACCCTTTTGTTCTGTAGTATTGCTTCCTTTATACCCTTAGCATCAAAGAACAGTCACGACATAATCTAATGGCATTCTAGGGAAAAAGGATAAGAAAATTAAGAATAATAAGATCAAAATGGTCGTGTATGGTACAGTCAAATTGTCATTCTTACAACTTTATTTGTGCAGATTGTTACACCAAGGATATTCTCTCTAGTATGTTTTCGTCTTCTGCCATCTCGCAAAAATGAAGATGGTGGCAACAGACTAAATCAAAGCCTATTAGATGCTGTAAATGCTAGCGGAAATATTTTCATTTCTCACACGGTAAGTTGTTTCAATTTGTAGTATCGTAGAAATCCCCAGCTGGTAATTGTGTTTTAGTCACTATGTATTCGTATTTTGTATGATGTTTGAAGTATCGATATAATTAAATTTAGGCTTAAATACTATTTTGGTCCTTGTACTTTTGCCTTTGGTCCCTTTTGGTCCTCGAACTTTAAAAAGATGATCACATTGATCCCTTAAAAATTAAATAAAAATAAAAATGATGGGGCCAACCAAGATGATCACCTTTAAAAGTGTAATGTTCAAATGAACCAAAGTTGAAAGTATACAGACCAAAATGATGAACCAAAGCCAAAAGTACATGAACCAAAGTGGTATTTAAATCATAAATTTATCGTAATTCAATAGGAGGCCTTGTATTCAAACTCTTGTCTATAGTTAATATTGGTTTTCACATGTAGGGTGATCTATAGACTTTCAAGCCTACGTGTGATGTTGAGTGTTGAAGTATTGATGAAACTAAGTTTACTATAACTCATTTTTACTTAAGCTTTAGAGGTGAATTAATATCCTTTTGGCATTGTAAACACAAGAGGAATGAGAATGAAGGTGTGTTTTAAATTAACTTAGTTTCAACAAAATTGCAGGTTTTATCAGGAAAATACACTCTTCGATTTGCAGTAGGGGCGCCATTGACAGAGGAAAAACATATTAATTCTGCTTGGAAGTTATTGCAAGATGCGGCTTCCACTTTACTTGCAATTTGAGATCGTAGGTTAGGTCTTTGATCTTATTTTCAAGTTTTATTTCCATCATAATCTCATTTATTTCCTTTTAACTCAAAACTATGAGTTTAACTTAGCGACAATTGACATGCATGCATCATCTCTCTTGAAATGAGAGGTTCAATCTTCCATTCTTAAAATTATTGTAAAAAAAAAAAAAAGGTATTTGATTATTCGTGTTTCAAACTATTGATTTAACTTTAACATTAAGTCGTCGACATGCATTAGTTAAGGAAACACTTTTTTCAGCCAACCAAATCGAGCTTAGTAATAAGTGGCACACACTCAAAAGTTGAGGTTAAAGATTTGACTCAATCACCACAATTGTTGTACTATAAAATAACACTTTACTAATTAAAAATGAGCTCTGCATTCTATGTAGCCTTTTTTATTTAATTTTAAAGAGCTTGGTTGTAGAGAGAGGGAGGGGAGTGAGAAAAGAGAAGGAAGGAGAGAAGTAGAAAGAAGAAAAGGAAATTGAATTTTTGACCACTTAATTAAAAAGAAAATAATGAAAAAGTTCAATAAAGAATGTCACCTTGCATCAAATTTGTTAACTCAACATGTCATGTCAAACTAACCGACTAATTAGGAACATTTTCTAACTTCCAAGTTTTAAAGTGTTCTTTTCGAAATTTTGAAGGCCAAATAGACATTAATTTTCAAACTTCAAGGATCGAAACTGCATTTTAGTTAGATCTAATTTCAATTCAAACACTGTTAGAGGCTTTCCTGAAATTATTAGAAGCTCAAGCCTCTTTATTTCACTAAAAATTTATAAGAAACCATTATACCTCATGAGGTCTATATTTACTATTCAGATCACGATCTCTTTTTTGAAGTCTAGTTTATATTATATAGGAACAAATTTAACCATAAATAGAATAACTAATATCTTAAAACTAAATTAGATTATTGTCAACAAAAAAATTGTTGAGGAACTAGCTAATAAACTAGGATAATTATAATGGTTAATAATTTTAGAAATAATAATCAAGTATATAGCAATAATTTTTTTAAAAATCGAATATAGCAAAATCGATCGGTGATAGTGATAGAACCACCAACAATATAAGTGGTGTTATATTTACAATTTTACTAAAAATATTGTTATATATGATAATATTTTGAATATGAATATTAGCAATCAAAATATTTAAAATTAAATCATAAAAATTCAAATTCAATGGTAAAAGTATCTCATCTTAGCCAAAAAAAAGAAAAAAAAAAAGTGTTTCCAATGAAACCAGAATAAATAGTAACTGACAAACCAATCTAAGAGAGAAGTACCCCACAAATCATAAAAGTAAAAAATAAAAAACAAAAAACAAAAAACAAGCAAATAAATAAAATAGATGGACGTATTTATTTTGTCATTTATTTGTCATGAAGTCGATATGATGATTGAAAATTAATAATAGCTAAAATTGATTATAGTTATTTCCAATCATAAAATGAAATGGCCTTATTTCAGTTCTATCCCTCAATTTTAGGATTGTCTGCAATTTTATTTTGGTTAAATTATACAAACATATTATCAAAAGCATTTTTGTACTTCAAAATTTGAGAAACTTTTCAAAGTCTAGTAAAACGAAGTCTATCCTAAAATTCAAGATTATTTTGTCGAACACTAACTTTCCATTTTAAAGAAAAGAAGAAACGAGAAACGAATACACACGATTCATGTGTGCATGGAAAAAGAAATCAATCAACCATCTCATGGGTTGCTCCAAAAAAGCCAGCAATTGCACCCTAAGGGAAGACATTGGAGGGGCCATGACATTAAATTCTTAGATTCAAGACTGCTGATACATTACCGTCTAAAATTTAAATTTTCTAACATAAGGGATGATTGATTTCAGACCCTTCATTTTGGAGGCTTCTTTTTTTCAAAAATATAATAATAACCTCTACAATAATTACAACGGGTAACACTTTTAGAGCTAATAATTAAGTATATAATAGACATTTTTAAAAAAAGATATCCAAAATTGAAAAGAGGAAGTGCAAAGGTTTAGGCATGATGATGTTAAAAGTTTAATTAAAATTTGAAATAATGTGTAGTGATGGATTAGTGTTATGGGGTTAGTGGGATGCCACTCAACCATATTTAATAAAATAATATGATTCCATACCCACAGACATGGCCTTCCCAACATGCTGCCCTTTAACTTAAATGCACAAAATCTAATTATAAATGAGTTTAAGGACCACTAACTCAATTCACTATTTTTATGGGTCTTTTTCTAATTTTGTGTTGCCACCTTCTTTTTTTTTTTTTTTTTTTTTTTTTTTTTTTTCATGAAATAGTCTTTGATTCACAGCTGGGTGATGTTATGGAAACATACCAATTCTATGGTCAACATTGACTAATCTAATCCATTACCTTTTGTTTCTTTTCATTGTTTATGCAACAAAGTCAAAAACTAGGGATTTGTCATTTCAAATATGCTTTAATTCTTTTCATTTATCTTTTCATTTACTTTTTTACCATATAATAAAAATGTCGACATTGAACCCATGAAAACGTGGAAATATCAACGTGTCGATGAAAATTTAATACTGTACTTATAGTGCCAGTTGATGAAACATGGCTTCCTCCCTCTTCTTGAAGTTCTTCACTTCCTCTCTAGAAGCTAAAAATAATTTCTTAAATTAGATTAAACTAAACTAATTTTATACTTGAATGAAGTTAGAATTAGTTTTGTAATTTGGTAAAACTTTAGAATGGGCTATTTATGAGAGTTTTTTTTTATAGGACTAATTTTACAATTTTAACCTTTAAATTATGAAAGAAAGAAAACATTAATTAGAGGAAGGGAAAGAAGGTATTAATTTATTTCCAAACCCATTTAAATTGAATCATGGTATGGTTAGTGTTAAGACCAAAAAGTCAACTTCCATATATTAGGGCGTTTACTTTTTTTAGAGCAAAAAAACTATAAATTCAAATGTTCTTGTGACATAAAATTTAGATTAGATTATATGTATATATATAATACTCTTGATCTGTTTTTATTTGTTTTATACGTGTTTATATTCTTTCAAAAGTTGTATTCCTATCCAGAAATCACTTCAAAACTACTTTTTGAGAAGAAATTCTTAAGAATTTTGGATAAATATTCGAATCTGGAATTAGGTGACGATCCAAATATTTACTCTAGGTCATTATCACACAATTTCAAGTCCCTAAGCCCTAAAATACACATGTCAAACTTAACTTATCAAAATATATGGACTAAAATTAGGCAAATTGCAAAAATCACATATAAAGTATGATGACATTTACAATTATATCCTTAAACTTTTAAAATTAGAATTAAACTCTCAAACTTATCCAAATCTTAAAATTGGACCCTCAAATTTGCACAATTGTATGAATTGTACTTATTATATAAGTTTGAGAATTCACTTTTAATCATTTGTGGGTTAAATTTTTATAATTACTGTAAATTTGAGAGTCCAATTTTAAAACTTTTAAAAGTTTTGAGGTCTAGATGTTATTATTTGAAAATGAGAATAATTTTTATGATTCACCCTAAAATTAAATAAATTCTAAACTTACAAATCCAAAAATAATATTTTAATATAATATCTTTGTAATATGGTAATCATTTATTTATTGTTATAAGTTTTTTTTTAAAAGGAAAACCCTATTATTCCTAGGAATGATGATAGTAGAGGGTTCATATGGTTCCATGTGGCCCTAGACCTGCAAACCTCAGCTATAATCTCTTAAATAAAAATAAATAAATAAATAAAAAGGAACAATTATTTTATTAATAATTTACCAATAATACTCTTTTTTCTTAAATAACAAAATAATACATTTTCAGTTGAGATTAAAAAAATAAGAAACTATAATGTAATAATTAGAAAATGCATTATTAAAATGTTATGTAATAAACTAAACCTTTTGAATTGTATTAAAGCAAAAGTGATGTGGGATGTATTGTGTTTTTGGATTTTAAGTGCTTTAATTTACATTTAATCATAATTAATCACTTATGAGTTTGAATTGCATCCATTAGTTTAATAATTACTATATAACTTTACTACAATATGAGTATATTCCAACCTCAAAACTTCAAAGTTGTACTACTTTTTTCTTTTTCTTTTTAATTAACATATTTTGCTTTTCTTTACAATTTATAATTTTTTAAATAGAAATGTTTTTTTTTTTAATCTCATACATAAACTTCAAAAAGTTAAATTTTCAATTTATAATCTTGAAATATATGAATAAAATTGAAAAAAAAAACTCAATTCTCAGGGGTAAAATTGTAATATTTTGAAATCTCATATACTAAATTGGAATCAAACTGAAAAACGTAATAACGACAATATAACTTTTTGAAACTTAAGAGTCAAATAAAAACTAGATTCAATGGACCATGTGGTCTCCTGTCTGTGTTGGGAGTTTTCCTTGTCTGGTTGATCTTCAGGGCAATCATTATCTCTTTTTTTCTTGGTTTTGAATATAGAAAGGTGTTCTTTGATTGCTTTGCGGTCTACTGGAAAAAAAAAGTCTAGAAAAGTGTATCAAGTAAGTGAGACTATTTTGTTCAATACGTTTTTTGAACTAAATATCAGAAGAAGAAGATCTCAACAGCCTTTGTGAATATTGTTGTTAGTGACTTTGTGTTTGACGTTGTTGAGAAGAATCATACAAGTTAGGGGAGTCTCACTTTAGAGATCTCTAGAGGATTCTTGTTCAAATGGAGCTTCGAGACAAAGATCACGGTGAACCAAGCATCAACAAGTTTAGGAGGTGCCTAGACTTTATCTCGTGAGATTTGTTGTATTGCAAGATAGTTTGTCTATTAGATAAGTTGTTTACTTATAAACCTCTTAAACCCTAGTGAATATTCTTTCTCAATTGGAAAATGCCCTCAAATGTAGGTTATGTTACACCGAAATGGGTTAACAACTTGCACGTCTCGTTATTCTTTTTGTTTCTCATCATGTTGGTTATATTGTCATTAACTTTGGATCCAGCTTTATACCACTAGATTAATACTTTATTTTTCAATATATATTAACTTTGGGATGAGAAGAAGAATTAATTGAGTTGCAATTTTGGGCCAATAATAAGTGTAATTGATGCAGCGGATTGAAGTGATTAAGCCAAATCCATGTCCAACAAAGGAAAATTCATCCCTAAAGAGAGAACGCTCTCAAAGAACAAAGTTCTAATTTGTAAAGATGATGAAAAATTTTATAATACAACCCTAAGTTGACTATTTATAAGCCTTACAAAAGAATAACATAATTAACTAATCAATTCTATCTAAACGCTAATTAATCTAAATTAACAACTTTTAAAAAAATTAAACTAAATATACTAATTATCCTAATAGTATCCTCATCGGTAGTACGAATTACAAATCTAACAATTTTCTCAAATCTTCTCATTTGTTCTATTTTTATTTCTATCGTACTTTTTTCTTTCATTTCTATTATATGTCCAATTCCTTACAATATTATCCTTCTTTAGCCGTATTCAATTTTCATTAATTATTTCCTTCTTTACAAGTTTCTTTCTCCTCTCTCTTGTTATTTTGTTAGAAGTCTAGCAGTAATAGAAATCTATCACCAACATATTTTTAACTGATAATCTAAATCTATTAATCATAAGTTATTATTACGAGTAGATTTCGATCTTTTCTATCACGGATATATTTCAAATAAATATTTTTATTTTTCTTTCCTATCTCTTTTATCACTAACGTATATTCTTCATATTCTTACTTTTTCTAGATATCAAATCAAACATAAGAACTAGAAACAACTAAACTAAACTACAACTGAACTTTATATGATTAAGCTTAAAAGTACATGATAAAGCTCCATAAGTAGCCTTCAAGGTAAGTGATAGCATCTAAGTGGAAATCTATCCTTGACTATAGTTGATAGTTTTAAAATGATATAACCCTATAAGTCATATACTCTAATTATTGATACAGTTTATAGATGATACCTAATACAACTGAAAAAATCTACCCATGGTCGAGTATTATCAATAGGCTCTATCATTGATACTAATATATCACTGATAACTGAGAGATTTTGCTATTGTAATAAAAATATATCTCGAATATGAATCTATCTTTATAATTACTGATAGCAAAATTTATCAATGATAGACTCTATCGTTACTATTTTTTATTAAAAAAAAAACCATAGATCCTATAATTCACTAGAGACAAATAAATGGTTTAAATAAAGGAAAAAGAATGGTTTGTTAAAAAAGAGGAATATTTTAAACCCATTTTTGAATATAACACCAAAGAATATCAATTGTGGTAACAATAAAAACTCACTTCAAGACTAAATCATTTAATGTGGACCATGTGGTAGAATTTATTTATTCCATTATATAAAAATTAAAATTACTAATATTTTTTCAAAAAAAAAAAAAGTTTATTTTTAATATTATGTTGAATTTTTGTGTTTGACAAACTATGGTAAAGCTTGAAAATAAAAATATATATATATATATGAATTGAAATAATTTAATGAGTCAAATCCTAATAATACATGCCTAATGTCATTTACCAGATCTGACCCCACAAACCGAGTGAGAGTGATTCCAAATTAGATCCAAGTTTCTTCCATCCAATCCCTACCCTCCACGTGTATTCATTCACCCTCGCATCTCCCTCGAACTCAATTTTCAAGATTAAATCTGGGTTGGTTGGTTGAAACTTTATGTACATAAAAAATTATGTCAAAACGAATTTAGCTCAATAATTTTTATATTTTATATAATATTTTTTATTATAAAGTAACAATTATACAAAATAAAAAATTAACATAAAACAAGTTTATAAATTAATTGTTACTAATTTATTTGTACGACTTAGTATTTAGTGGATAGCTATAGTTAGTTTTATAAATTAAAATACATTTTAAAAAATATTTAAAATATAATTTAATTTTAAATATACTACCAAACAAATATATGATAACATGAAATACAATTTCATATTTTTTTGTAATTTTCGTGTTTAAAATTACGTCTTCATATTTTGTCTTATAAATTTTATATTCTTGTCCCATCTATTTTACTCTTTAGATTTTTAAAATTATAATTTAATTTCTCAAAATCTGTATTTTTTTTTTGTTTTAATTCATGATTTATGATTGAGTTTTATTGAATTTCTCTTTTCTTGAAAATATCGCTCACACTGTTGTTGAACCTGTATATATGTGAAAACATTGTGAAAATATCGATATGTTGATAAAAATTTAACAAAATGATTTCGTTAAAAAAAAAATCAAATTGATATGTAATAGATCAATTGATTTAATTTTTCTTTTAGAAACATATTAGACTCAAAATCAAATTGTTAAATTACAAATTTAAGTTTTGAACCAAGATTTGATGTCTATTTAAACTTTAAACTTTCAAGAGGGTCTAATATGTCAATAAACTTTCAATTTCGTGTTAAATAAGTTTAGGATTTAAGAAAACGTCTAATAAATGCTTAAACTTTCAATCTTATATTTTATTAATTCTTGAATTTTAAAAACTATACGCTAGAAACTTTCAATTTCGCGTCTAATAAATTCAAATTTTTTTTTTATACAATAAGTCCTCGATTTTAGGATTAGATAATAAAATTTAATTTTATATCTAATAAAATAATTATCAATTAATTTTCTGTAGAAAAGATTATTGGGAACACATTAATTACAAAATTTAAAATCTCATTTTTAGAGCGTCTAATTTAAGAACACTATTAAGAGTTTCCCCTTTTTACCCTTTTGGGCCATGCAGCGTAATTTCCGGATTGGCAACAAAAATTAAGAAGAAGACACGTGGAAGATTAACACGTGGCGAAATCGTAGCGACTACCGACAACAGTCCAATACCGGTGGGCGGATCGCTTCCCTTCACAGTTTCACGGCGTCACCATTTCTTCTTTATATTTACTTCGCTTAATTCCTTCCCTTTTTTCTCTCTCGAAAATCCCAAACAACCGAAATAAAATTTTCACTCCAAATTCTCTCAAGAATCATAATCACTACTCTGTAAGTCTCTCAATCTCTTCTTCTTCTTCTTCTTCCGCCATTGATTATATATATACACACGTCTTTGAAGATCCATTCTGTTTCCTTTTCAATTTTTGCTTCTTATAATGTTATGTCACCGACTAAATCATCATATAATTCCTCGTGTTTCGTGTTTTCATTTACTCTAACGTTCCATTTCATTGAGTTGCGTCTTCTTTCAATCTCTCTAGATTCGGTCGCATTGCGCGTTCTTTACGTCACCAAGTTTGAATCCTTTGATTGATTGTTTACTGTTTCTAATACTTCGCGTTTTTCCAGTAATTTCGATTGTTTTTTGTTCGCATCGGATTTCGTAGTCGAAGTCGAACGAGGTATTCGACCATTGGAGACGGTGTTTTTCTTCTTCTTGTTGATTTTGGAATTTGGAGATGGGTTTGTGAGTGGTTCTTGCGAAATGGAGACCTGGCGGTTTGCTGGATTTGGTGATTGTGATTCCATTCGATGAGACGCCGCCCGGTAGTGATTGCCCCGTTGGAGCACATGGAGAGAGGAGCCGGGAAGAATCAGAACTCTCGGCTTTGTTTTTTAGCGTTGTTGTCGGCGTTTTTCTGGATCCTATTATTGTACTTTCATTTTGTTGTTCTTGGAGGTCATTCTGTTGATGAATCAATCAAATTACCAGAAGATGGACCTGTTAACTTGCCTGTAGTCCGGAAGTTTGCCCCTTCTCGTGTTGTAGATGCGCCGAAAATTGATGTGAAATCAATTCGTGAGCCTCCGAAGCCTGTTGATCGGGTGCCTAAGTCCACTGCCAAACCTGAGATTCAGACATTTCCGTTTGTTAAAGCATTGAAAACTGTTGAAAATAAGAGTGATTCATGCGGGGGGAGGTATATATTTGTTCATGATCTTCCTTCTAGGTTTAATGAGGATATGTTGAAGGAGTGCAAGAGTCTGAGCCTTTGGACAAATATGTGCAAGTTCACAACTAATGCTGGGCTTGGTCCACCACTTGAAAATGTGGAAGGAGTGTTTTCAGATACAGGGTGGTATGCGACAAATCAGTTTGCGGTCGATGTGATTTTCAGTAATCGAATGAAGCAATATGATTGTTTGACTAAGGATTCTTCCATTGCTGCTGCTTTTTTCGTGCCCTTTTATGCTGGGTTTGATATTGCGAGATACCTCTGGGGATATAATATATCTACTAGAGATAGAGCTTCACTTGATTTGGTGAACTGGCTCGAGAAAAGGCCTGAATGGGGCATTATGGGCGGTCGAGATCACTTCCTTGTTGCTGGTAGGATCACATGGGATTTCAGGAGGCTTTCTGAGGAAGAAACAGATTGGGGAAACAAGCTTCTCTTTTTACCTGCTGCAAAGAACATGTCCATGCTTGTAGTTGAATCAAGCCCATGGAATGCCAATGATTTTGGTATTCCGTATCCAACATACTTCCATCCTGCAAAGGATTCTGATGTCTTTATTTGGCAGGATCGGATGAGAAAACTTGAACGGAAATGGGTATTCTCTTTCGCAGGTGCTCCACGCCCCGACAATCCCAAGTCAATAAGAGGGCAGATTATTGATCAATGTAAGAATTCTAAGGTCTGCAAGCTGCTGGAATGCGATTTTGGGGAGAGCAAGTGCCATTCTCCGAGTAGTATAATGCAAATGTTTCAGAGCTCTCTTTTCTGCCTGCAACCTCAGGGCGACTCATACACCAGAAGATCTGCTTTCGATGCGATGTTAGCCGGTTGCATACCCGTCTTCTTCCATCCGGGATCGGCATACACCCAATATACTTGGCATCTCCCAAAGAATTTTACTAGATATTCAGTATTCATCCCAGAGGACGATATCCGCAAGAGGAACACTAGCATAGAAGAAAGGCTTGCTCAAATTTCACCTGAGCAGCTGAAGCTAATGCAGGAGGAGGTCATCTCTATGATTCCAAGATTGGTATATGCTGATCCGCGCTCCAAGTTGGAAACTTTGAAAGATGCTTTTGATGTCTCTGTGCAAGCGATTATCGACAAGGTGACGAAGTTGAGGAAAGATATTATTGAAGGGCACACCGATGACAATTTTATCGAGGAGAATAGTTGGAAATACGCGTTACTGGAAGATGGGCAGCGGGAAGTTGGACCTCATGAATGGGATCCTTTCTTCTCTAAACCAAAGGATGGGGATTCTGGTGATAAGTCGGCCGAAGCTGCAAAAAATTCATGGAAAAATGAGCAGAGAGACAAATCATGAAACTGATCGGTTGAAGTTGGTTGATACATCAGTAAACATACCATTGGTGGTTAATTTAACTCAAATAGAAGCCTAAAGAAAAGCTTCCAGCATCAAACCAATGACTTATTTTATAGATTGAAAGCTTAATCATCATCCTGCTAAACAGGGCTGCGCTTCAAAATCAAAGCAGTGAGTATTTGCTGTCCTATTAATTATAGTTTTGTTATACAGAAATCATAGTTCTTTATTACATGCCTTTCTCAGTAATTCTTTGTATTTGAGAGTTCTCATTTTATTGGCCAGATTTTTCTTCTGCAAACAGTGCACAAATCAAATGATTTAGATTTGATTAGTCATGAATGCTTCACTTTTTTTGAAGTGAGCATTAAATCTCATCTTAGTAGAATGATACCAGAATTGAGGCATAATTATTTGAAAAATTTTCCCCCTTCAGAAATGTGTTGCCACCATTACCCAAAAAAGGAAGGTCTGTGTTTTGTTGGAGTATTGATTAAAGTTATTGTTCGGATTTTCTCGAGCTATATTCCAACCAAGTTGATCATTAGAGCATATGATTTGGAAGGTGTGAGCCATCAAATTGCAGCGTCTTTGAGTAAAAAGAAAATCTTGGGTGAGTCCATTTTGATTGAAAGTGGGTTTGAATGGCATCGACCATAAATTGGATCTTGTTATTCCAAATAGACACTTACTCTATCTATGTTTAACTTTAGGCTGGAGTAGTGGAATTGCACCATTTCTTTTTGGCCTTTTTGACTATATATTCTAACAGAGTTGACCGGTCTAGCATGATTTGCAAGGTGTGGGCTATCAAATTTCGAAGAGCGAGTCGATGTTAAATGTGGTTCAAATGTCATTGATAATGAATTAAAAATCTCGTTATTCTACATCGGCTCTAGTGGCAGGCAAATGTCTTTGATAATGAATTAAATCTTGTTATTCTATATCAGTTCTAGCGGTGAATTTGTAAAATCTATATATATACGAAGATTGAGACACTATAATGCCATATTATATTCCCAAGTGAATCCACTAGAGTTTGCATCATGTATACAAGATGTAGACACTTTGATGTGATATTAAGCTACTAGCTGAATCCAAAAAAAAATGAAAAGATTTAATTATGATTATATTTAATCTCTTAACATATGGTAATACAACCATTTCCAACATAAATGGTTTTGATCTATAAATGAAGTTAATAAATGGAAACAAGGAAGTACAAATGAGTAAAATTTCACCAATAATCATGACATGAGCATAATCCTTTTTCAAAATGATGAAATCGATTACGATCCCGAATGATTATTTTCCTCTCATATCTGACTGAAATATGTTTCATAAACGTATGACAGTCATCGCAAATTCTAAGATTCTTCATGATCCTTATTGTCCCTTTATCTTTCATGGTAAGAATTGCAAAAGCAACTGCCAATTTTTCACTGTGATAACTTAAAGAATGCTCTCTTTCTTCCTCTTCGATGTCGTGTAGTACGTTTTCCGTTTGCATCATGTAACCCCTGTTTCTTAGATCTCCACTAATTGAGCTCAAGAACTTTGTTATGTCCTCTGATTGTGGATGGGAATTGTCCCCAGAAACGAACTCATGAATTGTTTGGTTTACATTAATCAAACTACACCCAGGTTCTTTGCCTATTCTTTTCTCTCTCATCTCACTCCTCACTGATGCCTTTTCTGCCCATCTACCAGCTGCTCCATATACGTTGGATAGAAGCACGAAATCACCATTGTGCGAAGAGCTTAGCTTAGAGATCTTCGCCTTCACCTTTTCAGCTAAATCTAGATTGTTATGATTCACACATGCTCCAAGAAGAGTCCTCCAGATGATTGAATTTGGTTTCATTGGCATTCTTTCAACAAATTCATAAGCTTCATTCAGCAGGCCTGCCCGACCAAGGATATCAGCCATACAACCATAATGCTCTAGAAGAGGATCCATCCCATAGACCTTTTGAATGCTTTCAAAAATATCCCAACCTTCTTTTACAAGACCGCCATGGCTACAAGCTACTAAGACACCAGAGAACGTAACATAATCTGGTTGAACCCCTGAATTCCTCATGCTATGAAACATTGCTAAAGCTTCTGTGCTACGCCCGTGAACCCCAAGCCCATTGATTAGGGCCGTCCATGTCAAGACATTCCTCACTGCCATCTCCTCAAACACAACAACTGATTCATCAATAGATCCACATCTGGAGAACATATCAATAAGAGCAGTCCCTAAAGCAACAGAGACTCTCAAGCCAAGTCGACGGATAAACACTCGAACCCAACGACCCAATTCTATATCTCCCAAATGTGAGATTGCAGATATCACACTAAGCATGGTTACCTCATCAGGCACTACTTTATCTTCCAATTGCATTTTCTTAAACAGGGCCAAAGCCTCAGATGCATAGCCATTATTAAGAAAAGAAGCAATAATTGTAGACCAAGAGACACAATCCCTCTCAGACATTTCATCAAACACCTTGACTGCCATCTCTAATGACCCACAACACCCATAAACACAGATCAAAGCATTTTGCACAAAAATATCAGAGTCCAAACCATACTTAACAATAAGGGAATGCAAGTGAAGGTTAATTTGCAATCCAGAACATGCCTTGAGAACAAAAGGGAATGTGAAATTATCAAAAAGAATGCCATTGGAACGCATGGAAAAGAAATAGGACAAAGAGTAAGAAGGAAAGAAGTGAGAATGCGATCGTATGATGGTGTTATAAGCGAAAGTATCCGGAGAAGGAATTCGAGAGAATACATAACGAGCATAAGATAAGCTTTCGGGAGCTGCAGCAACACAGGAAAGAAGGAGGGTACGGAGAGAAAGAGGATCATTGTGCTTACTACTTTTGATTATGTAACAATGGAGTTTGTAAACATTGTTCATGAAATCTTGGACAGTTCAGAGTACAAACCTGAGAATTACTTCAAGCATTCAATAAGAGGTACCGATGATTACACTGAAGTTTAGGGTGTCGATTATGTTGTTCTTCGAAATCTGGATAAATTTGTTGATGTTCGGACCTCAAAGAAAGAGGAAGAAACTTTGAATCTATCCAAGAATGACGAATGTACTCAAAAGTTGGAACAATAGATATCAAAATGACCCTCCAACCTTTAAAACCAAAGCTTAGAATTTTAATTGACTAATAGACAGATAGGGTTAATGATTTAAGTTCTCATTTAGATTTGACTTTAAAGATTTTTTTTTTTCCATTTTTATTTAAATGTTTGGACGGAAAGAATTTAAAATATATCTGAAAAAGTTATTTTGAACGGTGGTCGTATTCTTTTTTTAAAAAAAAAAATTTAAGAATGACTTATTTTTAAAATTAAATACTTAAAATGTATTCCAAATATATCTTTAACGTCTAAAAGTTATTAAGAAAATTTAGTAGGTGCAAATTCGTCACTTTGTATTAAAAATAGGCAAAGTTACCAATTGATTAATTTATCTGTCTACTTTTAATTCAAATTTCCCAATATACAAGGTAAATAATCTACTTTTGTTCAAAAATTCAATAATAATAATAATAATTATATAATAGCAAAAAGAATATGTAGATTATTTGGGTTTTGCCATTGTGAACTTCCTAATCTTCTTTTTCTAAAACTACACAAATAAGAATATGTAGATTATAATAATATAATACCAAAAAGAATATGTAAGAGAAGTTTACTGGGGTTATGAACTTCCTGATTTCCTTTTTAAAATCCAGGAGTTTATCCAAAAATTTGAAAAGTAAGAATTAACAAGAAGTTGCTTGAAAGAATGTCCTCTAAATTCCGACTCATCGACAATCCAAACTGTTCGAGAGTCTTATGAAAAATAGACTCGGACAAATGATAACGCAAGAGCTTATATTCTGGCTAGCATAGTTGATCTGCTAGTTATGAAACATGAGTCCATGGTAAATGCTAAGGCGATTATGGAATTGTTACAGGCAATGTTTGGATAACCATCCTAATCATTAATGCACGAGGCCATTAACATGTTTATATCTCCAGGATGAGGATGGGACCTCTGTTAGGAAACGTGTCCTAGATATGATGGTAAATTTTGATGTAGTCAAAGTTAACGGGTCAAACATAAATGAGATAAGTCAAGTCAGTTTCATCATGGAATCTCTTTCAAAAAGCTTCTTGCAATTTAGAACAAATGTCATGATGAATAAAATAAAGTATATTCTGACTACCTTACTCTATGAGCTTCAGATTTATCAATCTTTGATGAAAGGAAAGAGGGAAGAAGGAGAAGTAAATGTTACTACTTCTAAGGAAAAGGAAAAAAGAAAACTACAACTAAGAAATATAAGGAAAAGGTTGCAAAGAAAGGTAAATGTCACCATTGCAACCGAGATGGGCACTGGAAACAGAATTGTCCCAAATATCTTTATGAGATGAGAGCTAAATTAGCAAATAAAGGTAAATATGGTTTACTCGTTGTTGAAACATGTTTAGTAGAAAATGATAACTCCACCTGGATACTAGATTTGGAAGCCACTAACCATGTTTGTTGTTTTTCTTAAGAGAGTAGTTCGTGGAGATGACTTGAAATAATGAGATAGTTCTCAGAGTTGGAACATGAGAGTTAGTCTTAGCTGAAGCAATGGGAGATATGAAGTTGTTATTTGGAGTTAGATATCTTTTGTTAGAAAATATTTTACTTGTTCATAAGATGAAAAGAAATCTTGTATCTGTCTCATGTTTACTAGAATAGATGTACACAATTAAATTGTTCATTACTAGAAAATGTGTTCAAATATGTTCTCCTAACAAGAAAACAACTTGTATATGTTAAGACCAACCAAGACAAATATTGATTTGAATACAACACTATATATTTGCAATTTCTAGAAATTAAATTAGGATATATTTGTGAAGTGCACGGACAAGACAATTTATTTAATATATCGTCTTATATATTGAACAATTAAACAAACAACAACAATAATAATAATAATAATAATAATAAATAAATAAATAAATAATGGATAAGGGTCCAAGAAAAGTGCAGCAGATAATGGAATGGAAGTCAGAACAATACAAAAGAGGAAAAGGAAGAGCGTTTTTGCATTAAATGACACCAAAATTTATATTCCTTTCTTCAAATTCTCCAAACATACTGTCTTTTAAGAAACAAAAATTCACACACAACACTTTTTGAATTCAAATCCTTTTAAATTTCTCCATTACTTCTCGTGAAGCTTTTGATCAATTACCAATTCCCTTCAGCTCCACCATCCATCAAATTTCTCAGTCCTTGAAGCTCTACCAAACAAAGGATCCTCGTGATGAAGAGCTCTTCATTTTCACGAGTTTCATATTTTACACTCAGAATTTCACAAACTCCTCCTCCTCCTCTTCCTCCTTCAAATACCCATCAATTTTTTCTTCAATATCATGAACTCAACTTCAAGTATCACTGTCTTCTTCTTTGTAATCAATCATGGATTTCAATACCCATCTGGGTTTTCTTCTTTTTCTCTTTTTTCTTTCACTTCTTGTTCAACCAAACACTTCCACTCTTCAAACTTACATCATTCAACTCCACCCACATGGTTTAATTGCCTCTGTTTTTGATTCTAAGCTTCAATGGCATCTTTCTTTTCTCGAACAAACTCTTTCTGCTGAAGAAGACTCTTCTTCTCGCTTGCTTTACTCTTATTCTAATGCTATGGAGGGATTTGCAGCTCAGTTATCTGAAACTGAGCTTGAGTATTTGAAGAAGTTGCCTGATGTTGTGGCTGTTAGAGAAGATAGAAAGTATCAAATTCAAACGACTTACTCTCATAAGTTCTTGGGGCTTAGTGTTGGAACACAAGGTGTTTGGCATAAGTCCTCATTGGGCCAAGGGGCAATAGTTGGGGTTCTTGACACTGGAGTTTGGCCTGAAAGTCCAAGCTTTAGTGATTCCAAAATGCCCCCAATTCCACAAAAATGGCGAGGGGCTTGCCAAGAAGGGCAAGATTTTAATTCCTCTAATTGTAACAGGAAACTCATCGGTGCTAAGTTCTTTATCAAAGGACATCATGTGGCTTCGTCGCTGCCTTCCGATGTTGTCCAGGAGTATGTCTCCCCAAGAGACTCTCATGGTCATGGGACTCACACGTCTTCTACAGCTGCGGGTGCTTCCGTTGCTGATGCTAGCGTGTTCGGTAATGGAGCTGGTGTGGCGCAAGGGATGGCCCCAGGAGCCCACATTGCGGTGTACAAGGTTTGTTGGTTTAGTGGCTGTTATAGCTCTGACATTGTAGCAGCCATGGATTCTGCAATAAGAGACGGTGTTGACATTCTCTCCCTTTCACTTGGTGGCTTCCCGCTTCCGTTTTTCGACGATAGTATTGCCATTGGAAGTTTTCGGGCAATGCAGCATGGCATCTCAGTTGTCTGTGCAGCAGGAAACAATGGTCCAACTCAAAGCTCTGTTGCCAATGTAGCTCCTTGGATCACCACCATTGGTGCAGGCACACTTGACCGAAGATTTCCAGCTATAGTTCGACTAAGCAATGGAGAAGCCATTTATGGCGAATCAATGTACCCTGGAAACAAGTTCAAGCAAGCTACCAAGGAGCTTGAAGTGGTTTATTTGACTGGAGGGCAAATGGGAGGTGAGCTTTGCTTAAAAGGGTCTCTTCCAAGAGAAAAAGTACAAGGCAAAATGGTGGTTTGCGACCGTGGTGTCAACGGCAGATCGGAAAAGGGGCAAATTGTGAAGGAATCTGGAGGTGCTGCTATGATCCTTGCAAATTCAGAGATAAACCTAGAGGAAGACTTGGTTGATGTTCATGTTTTGCCAGCCACTTTGATTGGATTTGCAGAAGCTAATCGCTTAAAAGCTTACATTAACACCACAACCAATCCAAAAGCCAGAATCCAATTTGGAGGAACTGTGATTGGAAGATCAAGAGCTCCTTCAGTAGCTCAGTTTTCATCAAGGGGTCCAAGCCTCTCTAATCCTTCAACTCTCAAACCTGATGTAATTGCTCCTGGTGTCAACATTATAGCAGCTTGGCCTCAAAATCTTGGTCCAACTGGCCTTCCAGAAGATTCTAGAAGATCAAACTTCACTGTCATGTCAGGAACTTCCATGGCTTGTCCCCATGTCAGTGGAATTACAGCTCTAATCCATTCAGCTCATCCAAAATGGACACCTGCAGCTATCAAATCAGCCATTATGACAACTGCTGATGTTACTGATCATTTTGGTAAACCAATTCTTGATGGCAACAAACCAGCTGATGTTTTTGCAATGGGAGCTGGTCATGTAAACCCAACAAAAGCAATTGATCCTGGTCTGGTTTATGATATCAAACCATATGAATATATCATTCATCTTTGTGCTCTTGGATATACTCATTCAGAAATCTTCATTATCACCCACATGAATGTTAGTTGTCACAAAGTTTTGCAGATGAACAAAGGCTTCACCTTGAATTATCCCTCCATGTCTATCATTTTTAAGCATGGAACGACGAGTAAGATGGTTTCAAGACGGTTGACGAATGTCGGGAGCACAAATTCAATCTATGAAGTGAAAGTAACTGCACCTGAAGGAGTAAGAGTTCGAGTTAAGCCACGGCGCTTGGTGTTCAAACATGTGAATCAAAGTTTGAATTATAAGGTATGGTTTACGTCTGAAAAGGGAAAGGAAGGAAGAAAAGTGAGGTTTACAGAAGGGGATTTGACATGGATTCATTGTGAGAATAGCAAATACAAAGTTAGAAGCCCAATTGTAGTGACTTGGAAGAACTAAAGTCAGAATGAATATATGGGGGAGTAAGTTTTATGATTTATAGAAATACTGATATTGAGTTATTGTCAGGTTAGTTTAATAATTTTTACAAATTTCTACCATAGATTTCTTGCTTTGAAATTTTTAGTGTAGAAAATCTGTCTTTGACTGATGTTCTTGTCTTTCAGTCAACAAAGATTTCATTTGAAAGATTTGGTATTTTATATCTCTTGCATGGTCCAAATTAGATTATACATCCAACATATACTTAATCTATAAATATTAATAATAGGTTAAATCATATTTATATATATAAAACTTCTCCTACAATGTTGTATCTCTAATAAATAAAGATTGAAAACAACTAAATATATCAAATAATATTTAAATCAAAATAGTGTTTGCACAAGATTTTGAGAGAAACATAGTGTTAAAGAAAATTGGAGCCCAACCTAAAAGGCCATTGAGTTTTTTCTTAAACCTTAAGTTTACTATTTTAAAAAGTTAGGCCCAATCATTTATTTTAAAAAATTAGGTCCAATTTTATTTTCTCCTCTCAAAGTTACCCATCCGTACAAAAAACTCTTCACCGTTCTCCTCGGGTGATTCGTACAGATGGCCTTCATTTGGAGGCCCGAACGAAAAATGACCCAACTTTAAAAAGTGAATGAAAATTTGTTTTTTGCTTGCGCCATGACCTTGTGAATTTACTAATTTATCCCTGAACATCATTCGCACACGCGGGTGGCAAGCTACACGCTACACGCTGCAAGCTGCTCAAGTTGCACGCTGCAAGCTCCTCACGCTGCACGCTGCAAGTTACACGTTGCTCGATGTTCGATTTTCTATGCTCTATGTTTTATGCTTTGTACTATGTGTTCTATGTTATTTACTCGATCCCTGATTCTCAATTCTCGATACAAGATGCAAGATGCACGTTGCAAGCTGCAAGATGCAAGCTGCAAGTTACACGCTACATGTTACACGCTGCTCACGTTGCTCGATTCTTCAGTTTGAAAACTAAGGGCTCGTTTGGAAACGTTCCCGTTTTCTGTTTCCTGTTTCTGTTTCTAATTTTTTAAGAAACGGATGTGTTTGATAACGTTTCTTGTTTCTTGTTCCCAAAATTTGAGAAACGTTTCTATAATTATTAGAAATTTGTGGGAACAAAAAAAAAAGGATTTCTCCTGTTTCGTTTCTCTTTTTTCTTCCTCTTCTTCCTCTACAAATCTCTCTCAAAATCTTTCTTTTCTCCAAATCTTTCTTCCTAGAAGTACACAAGTAATTTTTTCCTTCAAATCTTCCTATTATTTTTAAGCATCCATAATAATGTTATTTCTCTTACAAGTTATGTAT
>JBBPDJ010000017.1:6187936-6224202 GCA_037974625.1 Cucumis cinereus
TCTTGTCCCTCGCCTCTAGGTTGTTCTCCCTTTTGTTTTAATATATCATCGTTTCTTATCAAAAAAAAAAAAAAAAAAAAAAACAATACAAATCAATAATTGCGATTTCAACTTGCATAATTGCATTAACACTAATGAAAAATATTGTTGCAAGAGCTCTCAACAAATTAGGCTGACTGTAGGTCACACTTACTTTGTTCTTCAAGAACTCAGGATTTGTAGAAAGAGACCGGATCAAGGCATGTCGGTCCTGTGGCCATAACACATGGGAATTAACATAGACGACCAAAAAGATATGCAAAATAACAGAAATAGTGTAAGGAACCTAGATAAAAATATATTAGTATGATATTAATAAGGGGTATAAGGGTAATTAGCTAACAAGTTAGTTACTGAAGCCTATCATAAATAAAGGGAGGGTGCGCTGGTGAAGGTAGGCATTAGTTGAGTGGTTTAAAGCTTGAGTTAGTATGCTCAAGATGGAGGTCCCAAGTACCTTGAACTTGGTTTATCTAGTTAGGAAGTATCCCAACAGATAGCAGATCCACCAAACGATTTTCTAATCTCCCCCAGAAATAGTGTGGATAAAGGAATGGAAGTGAACTCAACTCAACTACGTTTGTTTTCTACCATTTTTGCTCTTCATGGTGGGAGGTAGTGCAAGGAATGTATCAGACTTGAGAATTCATATACCATGAACAACATACATAAGCATGCTAACACATATTCTACCAAAGAAAGCAGGCATTTCATTTTGAAATCCTATCAGCGGACATCAGATATTGTTACGCATATACCTTGACCCACAGTACTGAACAATCGAAGTTTGTCAAGAACCACTTGTGAAGATTCATATTGAATGAGTCAGCTTCTTCAACACCGTTAATGTACTGTCGATATTCAGGACATACACATGCACTTCCAGCATAAGCAGCATCGACGTGAAACCACATTTCGTACCTCTGTCAACAGCAAGAGTTCTGATCATGATAAAAATTTTTGGCTAAAATTCAATCAGAGAAAATCTATGAATCATAAACACAAAACGGATAGTTTTTTTTTTTTTTTACAAATGTGTACATTGCACATGAATGAAGACTACATGAAACCATTTAGCACGTGCTTTTTATATATCGTGTTATTGCTAGAAGAGCAAATGGCAATTCAGTTTAGCTCTAGCCTTCCCAATTACATAATCCCCATGTTTCACTCATTACATCCAAGCACAAAACATTGGTTAATATATGGAGGCTTGTCAAAGTAATATTCCCTTTTGCTTTTCCACAAACCATTCTTAAACATGATTAGTAGGTTTATGTCTATTTTACTTCCTCAACTTTTAAAAAATAACCATTTTAGATCTGGCCTACATTTTTTTTTTTAATAAATTAAGGACATAGCTTTGAATACGTATTAATATGTTAAAATGAGTATGATTTCAAGCAACGGGCACATTGGCCAAAATAGTTATTTTGAGCGGTTAAAATAGATTTTTTGAAAGTTTAAGACCAAAATAAAGCAAACTTTAATGTCTCGGACCAAAATGTACATTTTGAAAGTTCAATCACCAAAGTCAAAAGTGGAACAAACTAAAAAATTCAGAAGCTATGCCATTTCAATTCAGAGGAAAAAAAAGTGCTAACCTTAGCAATACTTCCTAGTTCAGGGAGAGGGTCTACGGCTGTTGATGATGTAGTGCCAACCTGCATGCAAAAGCACCAAATCTTACTGAAACACAGGACTAGGAGTGAGCTTAAATGGATGAACGGCGCAATTGACCCCTTAAATGTCTTAGCCCTTAGAAAGAGGAAAAGAAGAAAAAAAAAAAAAACACTTCCCATCCCAATTTTTAGAATTGAAAGATTATAAAAATATAAGACGTTCGAATGTAAACTTTTTCCTCTCTGAAAATTGCTAGTTCCACTCTGGTGAAACGCATTTCTGCAGTCAATACTATAATATTAACACATGAGCCTGATATAGTCTGGTAAAAGACCATCAAAATCCTAGTTACGACTGAACCTAGTGTTTCATAAAAAGAATCTGGTACATGGGTTCTTCTTCATTATTTATCTTTAATGTTTATTTGCTTTGTTACTTTCTTCCGGAAGAAAAATAAGACTGAAGTTGGAAAATCAGATTGGCCAGCATAAACCAACAAAACCGAGCAGTTCAAGAAACAGACTAAATTCACTGATGAACTTCTAAAGGCCATTGTTAATTTATACTAGGTCAAATAGTAGACTGAATGAGTCTCTATGAAAACTCGATAAAGAGGGAGATGGTGGGTGGAACCATAAATACGGCAGTAAAACAACTTTTATTCAATGAAATTATAGATCTTAAGTCATATTCTTCGTACTTACTGTAGCACATAAGAAAAATGGAATTAATCCGCTGGCTGTATCACGTAAAAGTTCTTCAGAAAGAACATCGGGAGAAAGGGCATAATTGGTAGAAATATCTGCTTTCAACCATCTGCAATTCTCAGGATGAATACCTGCAATCTACCAAAAAAATGCAGAACAAAAATACACATTTAAATAGTCCAGGAGATTTTTCTTTGGAGTCCATACTTATTTAAGCAACTGACAATCAAAATAATACCGGCAACCTTAGGGCATTTGGTTCTCAAAAAATATATGTTTAGCCAACGTTCTTGCCAAATTATGTTTATCAAGTCATTCCCATTTTGTAATTATGGCTTAAGGGAGTATTGATGGACGAGATTAGGACTCGTGACAAAAGAAATCAATGGTGTTTGCCCGTTAGGTGAATTTACGTTGTCTTTAAGCGCTTTCACTGACAGCGAACAACTTTGGGGAATCCATCAAAGCAGAAAACTCAATCCTCACAGTGGAAGAAGAGAAGCGACAGTAAAAACTAAAATTCTAGATATCTATTAGTAGAATGTTCAAATGATTGTGTTTCGGATGGATTTTTGCACCATTCAGAATATAAACATGCTTAATGATATGATAAATTACCTCATTGATGAACTTTTTAAGAACAAAGTTAGAACCTTGATTCAAGCTTGAATAATACAGCTTCAAATTACCTGGCATGCCTTTTGCAAAGCAGAGTGCGTTTGATCAGATGCATAAACCACTAGTTTCTTAAGGGAATCTTTTCCAAATCTTCTCAGAGCTCGATCACGGGCAGCCAGTAGCACAACTAAAACAGCTTCACTGGCAGTTCCCTGTATTACTCCCCCGCCATTTCCTGTAGCAAGATTTCCAGTTTTATTACATACATTTCACAAGTTCACAGAATATCTTAAAGCAAACCAAAGCTTAAAACCAAACTCGAACTCAATAGTTCCTCTACATCCTCATCTTTCCACAAGTTTCTTGAGCAACCTTGACTTCAAATTCCTTGAGCATGGAATTATGTCCAGCGATAGCGAACGTAATTACTTTATTTTATTTTTCATTCTATGAAGAACTCCAAACTACCGTAAGAGAAAGGAGACTCCCAGTTTAACTTTCTAGCATGACAGGGTATATTGATATAACAAGTACAAAGGAAGCCTTATTAGCGTAAGGTACACAACATTAATTGATTTATTTAAAAGAAAAACATCATATACATTAACGATATGTTTGGTAGTGGCTTTTGAAATGGTTTAAATCACTTTTTTCAAGTTCAAAATCACTCCAAAAACATGTTTTTAATCATTCAAAAACAATTTTGGTGGTATGAAAATAGTGTTGTGTAAAATCAATTATCAATTTGATTTTTGAATGATTAAAGACATGTTGGAGTGCATGACAAAAGTTATTTCAGTCATTTCAAAAATCACTCTCAACCATGCCTAAAAATAAGTCAATAACACTATTTAATTAGCTGCTTGAGCTTCATAGTTTCCCTGTTTGAATGAACTAACATTAGCTGAGATCCTCACTTAAGAAATATAAAACAAACACTTATATTGAATGCGAGAGAAAGCTTCATTGTTCATCAAAAAACATGCAAAAGCAACATCACAATAGACGAAACTACCTGAGGAGAGAAAGTCATCAGGCAGCTTCAGTAATTTGGCAAGCCAATCAAGAACTACCATCTCAAGTTCTGTAGCAGCTGGAGAAGTTACCCAACTAAAACCGATAACATTAAAAGCTGCGCTGAGCATTTCCCCGAGAAATCCGGCAATGCTACTGTTAGAAGGATAATAAGCGAAGTAGTTGGGGCTCTGCCAATGTGTTACACCCGGAAAAATCTTTTTCTGGACATCTGAATCACGAAAAGAATTTATTGACAATATGATTACAAGACCCATTGAACTATCTCGAACATTAACCCAAAAAAAAAAACCTAGGGAGTTTCCTACTTGCATTTTACTGACTTAACATTCTTTTAACGAATACAAATTCATGGTTAAATTATTAACCAATAATTCCAAATTCTGTTACACTTAATACTGTTAAATGCCTTGAACTATATAAAATACTTTTGAGTCTGTCTCACTAAAGAGTCCAAACGCCTTGGGATATTACTTATTATTTCATCCTTCCATAACAAAATTAAGAAACTTTACCATCAAGAACACTTTGCAGAGATTCCGGATTATGAGGTGCAGATTCTGGTAGAAGATTTCGAAGATAACCGGGCTGCATGGAAATACCAAAAGGCATATCAAAAGGAAGGAAAAGAAAAAGTGCATGGGATAAGGAGATTTAAACCTTTAACTCAAAGGAAGAAGTACATGTTAATTACTGAGCCCATTTTGTCATCAACTTTTAGTTTTTTCTTTTATGTTATTTTAAAATGGAAATTAAATCTCCATTAAGGGAAATTAAAAGTAAAAGTACAAGAACAGCTCTATTAACACTTAGTAAAACCAAAAATAACACCACTGAATTATCATGTTACTTTCAATATGCTTCATTACTTTTTAAAATCACTTAAGAAATATTAGCCAAGTTTAATCATTAAAATAGACCTTTAATAAAATACAAAAGCCAAAAATAAAATAAATAATAATTTTTATATATATATAAAAAAAAAAGAAAGTGAAAGAAATTTGTGAATAACATTGAACAAGGTTGAAACTAGGTCAAGAAAAAATTTGAACAATAATAGAAGTACGTAATAGATAAAATTGTGTTCTTCCACTATGAGAAACGACTAATTCACACTCACATACTAGAATGGGGTCATACATAATTATCATTGAGAAATCAACAAGTAAAACTAAAAGCAATCGATAGTTAGAAGAGAAAAGAAAGAGGAAGGAAAAAGGAATGCAACCTCCACTTGGCTGAGCACAGGGAAATCCTCGATGTTTTTGTAATAATCAGCAATGAAATCCACCATTTTATGAGCATGTTCTCTGAGTTGCTCAGCATCCATCGGCTTCAATTCATTATCCCTGTGGACTCAAAAAATCAACCATAGAAGAACAGAAACAAGAATTAATAGGCGAAATCCCTATAGTGCCGTCAAATAGAGCAAAAAACGAAGAATCGAAAAGGCTATATTAAAGTTGATGACCTACATATCTCTGCTCGGACTTCTGGAAACTGAGTCCGGGGAGATGTTTGAATAATCCGACGAAGTAACCAACCAACAATCAATGGTGAAGCGGATGAATAATGAAGACGAGGAGAGTATGTGTTGGATATTAAATATCTTAATTAAATAAAAGTACAAAATAGGGGCACCAAATCCATGCATTTTTTACTTATGAACATACCCAAGAGAGTGACGAGGCAATAGATAATGTTATACTTACTGTCTATAGATAAAGTCAAAGTCTACGAAAAAGAATAGAACAAATGGTAATTGGACATGGATGATAGGTTGTCCAACATACATGAAAATAAACTTCCAACCATATGGTTATACTAAAACACGTTAGTATCAATGATATGTAAAAATTATATTTATTCTCATTAATTAAGTGATACCAACTAATGATTGTCTCCTTTATGTTGACGAAGCATGAAGATCGAGACTGAAGGTGAAAGGCTAAAATCAAGACACTTACTGATGAAGAGTCAGTAACAAAAGGTATATGGATAGTTGTAGCCAAATGAATAATAAGACCAACCAAGAGAAATGATGAAAATTGAAGATATTCCATCTTTTAATCCATCTATGCCAAACATGAAAGATGATATGAAAACTCTAGGATTTGAAAATTAGGAACCCAATTGATAAATCCCTAATATCAAATTCTAAAACCCCAAGTCAATTTGACAACCATCCACTAAAATTTGATTACCTTTTGGTCAAAGACCAAGAGATAAGACTCAATGTTTGAACACTTCACAACCAAGACGATCAAACTTACTGGCTCAAGCATGCAACCCTAGATCAAGAATTACAAAGATTGGTGATGAATCTTTGTCATCAACACAAAGAAAAATCTCATTCCAAATTCAATGTGCTAGAAAACCTTTTTACAACATAATAGCAAGACTTAAATAGTCTTCCCAATAAAACCTTAATTCATCTTAAAAAGGGAGTAAAATAATCCTACTTAAATGCTATTAAAAAGGATAAACTTGGAAAAATATTAAAACTACATCACAATTATTAAATAAAAATCTAATTAATAATTTGATGTTTAGTCGGTTCATATCATCCTCTCCTTCACAAATTACCCAACCACTACAGCTCCTTCACTGTCTTCAAGGATTTCCATTGGCCAGCTCTGACGCCTTTCAACGAGCTCCTACGTCCTCCGACTGTCGCTAACGATGCCATGCTGACGTCGCGCGCCTCCTTCAATCTATCTTCACAGCGCCGCCCGGTCAAGTCGCTCGATCAATACGCCAAGCTGACACCAAATCTATCTGCGCGCCCCGCATCAAGCCGCCTCGTCCGTGCAGTGTCACTCGTCGTTGGCCATCCTGCGCCTCCTCAGATCTGAATCGCCGTGTCCGTTGCCACTCACAGTTTTGGTTTTGGTTCTAGGTGGGTTGTTGGTGAGTTTTTTGTGGTTTTTATTATGGGTTTTTGAATGCCCAATAAAGAATAAAATTGAGGTTTTATTTAAGATTAATTGGACATTTTCTTGGTTTTGAAGGTTGAAATTGGAGGTTATTTTGTTGGATTAATTTCGTAGAGTTTTCCTATGAATTGATTTGAATTTTCGTCGAAAATTGATAAGATTAAAAAATTAAATTGAAGAGTTTAAGATTAAATTTAATTGATAATTTTAAATGGAGAAATTATTAATTAAATTTTATAATGATTAGGATCGAGTTGATGATTCATTTTCAAGCCAAGGAATTAACCCTAATTTGAGGTAAGAAATTTACTACCGGATCATGGACAGTAAGTAAGAATGTTTTATGTGATGGTTGAATTGATTAATTATATGATGAGTTGGACTGAAATAATTATATGATTAGTTGAACTAAATGATTATGTGATGATGTGTTAAGTCGGTATGACTTATTTAAATTACGTTGCTATGAGGGAAAACCTTGAAGCATGATGAATGTGAAATTGAATCTGAATGTTGAACTTAAAATTTATGTATATGCTAATGGCTGACTTTGAATGATTTTGGATTATGGTAGTTGTTAACTTTAGCTATTAGGCTAGTGTACCCTGTATGTATGTGTGTTCCTAGGGTTCACTTGATTGATATGTATGTGTTCCTACGAATTCACTAGGTTGATATGTGTGTGTTCTTACAGGTTCACTAGGTTGATATGCGTGTGTTCTTACGAGTTCGCTAGGTTGTTATATGAGTGTTCTTATCGGATCACTAGACTGTGTGACACATGGTATAGGCTTAATGGAAAGTTAACAGTTCACCTAGTGGGCCTAGTTAGTGGTCCCTTACTGAATATTTTTATACTCACATTTTTCATGTTTATTTCAAGGTTAAAGGAAAGTCAACATAGAACAAGAAGAACCTGTAACCATGCTATAGGGGACTATGATGACATATCACTTCCGCTTTATTTCTGTTGATTATGGTTTAGAACTATATGATGGTGATGAGACGTTTTTATTTATTTCAGCTTATGAAAATTCTTATGTTTTACTTAGGGCCCGAACTACTTTAGTTTTGAATTATTTACACTTTCCTTATGATTCTTTGATTATTTGAAACAGTTGGTTGTGTTACTTAAAGTTGTTTGAATTTATTTATGTATTTATTTCAATAAAATGACTTAGACTTTGCATGATTTTTTGTTTTAAAATAAAGCTTTAATTAAGTAACGACCTTAGCTTAAGTTTGAAAAGTTGAGTCGTTACATTTATGTTAACTCATAATTCAAATACATTGTATTTGTCAACAATAACACATAAATCATTATGAGAAAATTTTGATAAAAATAATATAAGCCATAAGATATCCTAATCATCAGCAATTCGAACAAGATTAGAATTGTTGAAGCCAACCCAATAAACAGTCAAACGAGACGCATCAAAATTGGAACAGGGAAAAAACTTACTTTGAATACAAACAACAAATTGTTGAAATGAAGAATAAAATGGAATATAAGCCTCAACAACACGATAATCATGATACTGTGAACTTTCATTCCATTTACCATAAAGTTGATCCTTATTTATTGTAGAGCCATAGCAAACAAGGAACAATTGAAAAGGTAGATAGTATCTTATTTGTAAAAAAATGAGGAAGAATGCACTAATTTTGCTACTAATTTGAACTTTAGTTAAGAAGGATGTTGTTTTTCAAAAAAATCAAAACTTTTAGATTAATGAAAAAAAATCTCTTGATCTTTTAGATAAAGTAAACTAAATCTAATGTTATGTTTTTTCCAAAAAATAAAGAAACAACCAAATATTTACTATTTTTTTAAAAGTTGATTAATGAGATATTTTGATATTTTTGAAAAACAATTAAATAATAAAACAAATTAAATCTTCAATTTGTTAAATCTAATCTTTTAGGTTAAAGATAAAAATATTTGGATATTTTAGGTAAAATAAAATAAATCAAATATTTTTAAACTTTTTTAAAAACGTGGAAAACCAAATCTATTTTTTTTTTAAAAGAAAAATCTTAATGGTTAATGAGATATTTTCTAAACAGATCAAATTCTTTTATATATTAAAGAAAGTAAATCAAATTTGTTCGGTTGAATGAAATCTAAACTAATATAAAATGAACAGTTAAAAATTCATAATGGAAGCAAATCATGACACCTTTCTCTCAAATCGGTTGGGTTGCAAACACATAACCAACGTTACCGTAAGACTATACATTTATTGAAAATTCATGGTCTCGTTCTCAACGATTCCATTTATATTGTATAGGAATAAAATACAAAGTAATCGAAAAATCATATATCCCACTATATCAAAGTCAAAATCAACATTGAAAATATCAGGCATGTAGTGATTTTCCATAAAACTTATTATCCACGTTTTTTTTCCAAAAATCAAGGAGCCCCAATGTTTTTGTCATTTCCTCCAATTCCCCTATATTCATTCTAATGATCATGACAAAGATCATGATATTATCGGGATCCAATATTTTTTTTCAATATCAACCTGGGAATCAAGTCGACGTGTGATTAGCACCAAATTTAAAAAAAATTATTTTTTCATTCATTTGAAAAATAATGCAGTGCCTTTTTATTGATAAAAAATTACTCATTCAAGAAATTATGATGGAAAATCTTTTAGACAACAAATAATCTTAGTGAGTTCTATCTAATTATATTTGTTGTTATTTACAAGCTTTATGTAATAGTTATAAAATGAGGAATCACAACCAAATCTGTAATCAACAAACACGATTCAACATCAGAGTTGAGGTTTTGCATTATAAAATTATGTGGGATCCAGTAAAAGATATTTGTTACTGTTTACAAAATGAAATTTATGAATTTGTCCCAATTATTATTACTAGTATCGATTGACCCTAAACAGTTATAATAATGGTAAGAAACCAAATGATACGAGGTAATAAGACTTAATTGTAATCGATTACGTTTCCAATTTGCTTAAGAAAATGCGATAAAAAAAATCCAATTATATCTGCAACGGAAGCTATCAACGAAAATCCAAATATAATTGTGAGGGTTCAGGGTTTTGTATTGTACTAGTTGTTGTCTATTATTTTGGGGGCTTTCCATAATTCAGGCCCAAGTTCCCAAGTTCAGGCCCAATCCTGAGAGGCCGACAATGAAACAAATTGGACTGTTTTTGTTTCCCTTTTACATTTTTATAAAGTCAAAGTAAAAAGTGCCAACAAAAAGAAAAAGGCTTTATTATAACCCTTGAAAGAGAGGGAAAAAGAAGAAAAGAAAAAAAAAACTAACAAGTCCCTATAAAGAGGACATCTAACTAGGTATCGACTATTAATCGGTATCCCATTCCACCCTATCTTAGTAGAAAAAAATTCGAAAAACAAAAAGTCCAACACCAGACGTTAGAGGCTGAACGATAAAATTACAAAATCTAAATTGGCAGCACTGTAGTGTCGAGTTAATCACATTCTCTATTTTAGTCAAATTAGTATCCAAACCATTTAAAACTCGAACGATTTCTCTTTTAGACTGATTATTATTGAGCCATATATTATTCAGAGCACTTCTAAAAACGTCCTAAACTCGTAATCAAATTTGACATTAGTTTGGGAAACATTTCATGATATCAAAGAATCAATAATAAAAAGATAAAATTTAGAATTATTGAAAGAAAAAAAAAAAAAAAAAGAAGAAAAGTCAGAACATTTTTGACATCATCATAAAATATAGATATGGTTTTTGGATCACGTACCTAACTAACTAATAACATTAACACAGACACTTGAATTACATCAATTGTCAAAATCAAATTTTACTAAATGAAGAAATAATAGAAAATGTGGGTCCCACTCAAAATGGGGCTCCACATCTGATGCACGTGCGACATGTGCAACCACTACTTACTGTTTCTTTCTCCTCTTGGTTAGGTTGTGTAAGGTGAGCATAAATCCATGTGGAACCCCTCCCTCTCTTTCTCTCCAGATACTTATAAAATTTCGGTATGCTCCCTGTATTTTTACATTTATTGTATTTTAGTCCCCCCTATTTTTAATAAATTCTAAATTTAGTTTTTACTTCTAATTTAATTGTTACAGTTTTCTTTTTAATTTTTCTTTATTTACATCATGACATGGATGCAAGAAGCATGAAATTAGTATGGTATTTACCTTTAAAGCTTATCCCTAAACTTTCAACTTATAGGTGTATCAGTTGTGAAAAGGTCCAATTTGTGTCTCAGACATATCCAATGACTTACAAGATATAAAATTTAAAGACTCGTTGGATGTAAAATTGAAAATTAAAGATGTTAACTAAAATTTGATAAGATTGAAATTGCAATTAATGTAACCTACCATGTTCTCTCTCTTCAATGATAGGGAAAACAGGTAGATATGTAAGAAGCTGCTATTTCACATGGGTATGTTCTAAATAAACAGTAGAAGTGTTTTTGCATTACTTTTTGGCCATTTAAAAAAGAAAAAAAGAAAAAAAAAAAGTGGATATGAATGAATGTATTAATTCACTTATTTCTGTATCTATTTTTAATGTAGGAATTTAGGGGTAGGTTCACATGTGGCCATGTGAAATTTTGGCAGATTAACAAAAAAGAAAAAAAATTAAAATTAAAAATTAAAATTAAAATTAAAAAAAAAAAAGATTGTTTGTGTAATTGAAAATGGCAGTTGGTGGGGATCAGACCATGATTGGAATGCTGCATTTAATTTGATACTATTTTTTATTTTCCCCCAGTTTTGTTCCCTACTTTTATAATTTATTTATCTCATAATAATGTTAATTGATTTGAGCACCCTCTTATTATTATTATTATTTTAATTTACTACTTTATGCTTAATTTTTTCCCCAAATTTTACTTCCTAACTTTTAGACTCACATTTAAAACTATGAACCTATCATACTTTAACCAATTAAAATGGAATGAAATCAGTTTTTTTTTCTTCTAATTGTGCACTTGACCTTTATGGAATACTATATGTGAAATTGATTGAACAGAAAAAGAATGTGACCTGCAACAGAGAAAACCTACACACGATTGTGATGTTTTCCGCACGTGCTTCGATACTTGAGTCAAAGCGTGAAAGTTAAAGGGTTTGAAGGTGGACTCACGTTACCTCATATGAAGTTGTAATCATGTATTTACAGAGAAAGTTGACCTAGGTTGTTTCCTAGGATTAGAGTCATCTCAAGATAATTAAATAACTTACTGGACCAAGGGACGAGCTCGGTTTCATGTTTGACTAGGGTTGGCCTTGGCCATCTTGTTTTGGTCATATTTCAGACCTAAAATGATCTCTTGGGTTGGGTCATGGATAAAGCATGCCCCATTAGGCATTTGAGAAGACCTCAGCCTTGATCTTAGTCGAGGTCGAGCACGCAGTCCCATGCCAGCCCTCTCTTCCTTACTCATTTTGGTCTTTAGTTGCCACTTTCGATTTATATTATGCTTGCTATTGACTTTATCGTTCCTATTTGTGCTAAATGTCAATTATACCATTCGATCTAAAAATCACCCATAACATATACAAAAATGAAAATGAAGACACAAAAACGGTTCCTTTTTAGATGTTTAGGGTCAAAATAAACCAAAGTTAAAAGTATGACAAAAAATTAACCTTTCGAAAGTATAGAGATCTAAATAAACCAAACTTGAAGTATGTATGTGTGCATGGCTCATTGATCGCCACACCAAAGTATGTCGAATCCTCCGGTGGATCAAATACATTTTTATACATACCTTAATTTTGTAGTATTAGTGTAGTATGGGTCGAACCACAAATAACCGTTGTGTTTCTTAGATAAAATGCTTACAATATCGAGGTAACCAAAGGAGGCTGGTTTGGTGTTTTGCAAAAAAATTGAAATTGCATGAAACTTAATAGTGCAAGAGGTAAATTGTAGGTAGTAAAAAATAAGAGAGACAATGTTATGAAATTAGGATTAGAAAGACCTAGCTTGGGTTTATTTCTAAATTTCCTAAATGAGCTTAATTGATCATCGAACTGTAAATTATAATTTTTGCCCAAGTCTAGCCAAATCGATTAATAATGCTAATCAATTGTCTTGATTAACTAAACTAGTGGACACGAGTAGATGAATGCATGTTACTCACTTGTACTAATTGCATTAAGTTTTAAGGATTACACTAGAATGTGATTCCAACCAGAAATGCCTACTTAGAAACTTAATTCGTTTTTCCTCTAAGTTGATTAAATCAATGTTCTTTGATGGTCGACTCACAATTGACAAGTTAATCTAACATCTTGCTTTCTATCAATCTCTCACACTCATCCGTCTTTTTTATACAACAGATATCAAGATGAGAGATTTGGGGAAGTTACATTAACAACCCCACCAAGGTGAATAACTTTCCAGTAATGGAAAGTTATTAATTAATTATAATATATATATAATCAATTAATTACATAATATGCATTTTAATCGTATTAAAATGCAAATATGTCTCACAACCTATAGTTTAAATATGATTCACATTAATTATAAGTTATAGTAATATTCGAATTTTATTCAAATATATTACTCTCATATATAAACAATTTTAAATTATAAATCACATTTATATAACTATATTCTGTAATGTATCAAAAATATATATATATATATATATATATACTTTATATTGATAGTTTTATTTCTCTTAAATAATTTGAACAATTCAAATTATTCTAAAGCATTTATTCTTTGTTTTATCCTTAGTGGGTTAGTAAATAAATCTTATGGACCTACAAATTAGAAACTTCAATGATACGAGATTAATTGGTTAAACTCTTTTAATACAATGAATCGACATTCATATTTTGCATTTTTTGCACTATAGATATATTTTTGTGTCCTCGAATATAATCAATCAACAGTAAGTCGATCCTTCACAATTACTCGTAACTACAGTTGAGTCAATTATTGTTTTACCCCTATAGTTACATTTAACTTTTTAAATACCGTTGATTCCTCTAATGAACAAATAGATTATATTCCAACTATAAACTAAACCACAATGAGCCAGTGAGAAAGTGATGGCTCATTCTTCAAGATCTGGAATAAGCTATTAAGAGGTGTAATTCATCTACTTAGCCTCAAAACGGGAAGAAATGAATTTCATCTTGAGTAGCTATGTTCCCAGCTCTATACTTGGACAAATTTTCAAAATGGTAGACTTGTTGAGTCGACAAACTCAGTCACTCTGGCCCATATAGATCAAAGGATTACCCTCATAGGTAGGAGTTATAACTCACTCAAGATTAAGGACGAGTCGCCTATGATCATTCTATTGAAATGTTAATCTCTTCAAAGAGAAATTAGACATTTTGTGGTCCAGTCTTATATAAACTCTTTGCACAGGATACCCTCACTCACATGTTTTCACATGAACGATTAAGATGACATCGTTTATAACACATAACAACTCTTGTAACAATTACAAAGTGGGTCAATTCCGTAATGTTACCAAGATAAAAAAAACCTAACCTTATCCCTATACTATAGACATTTTTGGTTATTTATTAAACATGATCCAACCTTGTATGTCAACCACATACATGTTTAAGTTTACATAAAATAACCATGGATCTTAGATTATTGGATTGAGTTAAAAACACACAAAAACAAATAAAACAACTCTTTATTTTTATTGAATAAATAATTTATAGTTACAAAGATTAGAAACTACGAGAATCCAAGATATCTAGGACACCAATCCCAACATTATAGACATAACAAAGTTTTACGTGACAACAACCGTTGTATGTGTATGAGAAAATTTATATGTATAAATCATATCATTACTTGGATATTACTTCTCACAAAAGATATTAAATTGAATGTTTGCATGCTAAATAATAAATAAATAAATAAATAAAAAATGGGGATTAATATAGGAATTAGGGATGGGGGTGTGTCCTACAATAAAGATTATTTGGGGGTGGGGTGGCTAATCATATATGAATTGAAGAAGATTATTATATTATTAAATAAATAGGGGTGTTTTGTCTTTATTTTGGTGTTTGTGTTATTGTCATAACATGGGAAGATTCCTTCATTACAATCAAATCTCTTCATCCCCAACAGTGTTTTGTTCAGTGGGTTTTATGCCAAACCATTCAATCTAACAATATATATCTTTCAAACAAATTAATTAATTATGAAATTGATTTAGCATTTCATTTCTTTGTGTAATTGTTCACAAATTAAAAAAATATATAATTGTATTTGATAATTGAAGAGAAACATTAAGATGAAGAAATTAAATAATAATTTCTCTTTGTAAAGAAATTATAGGGATGAAAATAGTTGATGAGTTTAGGGTTTAGTTTTTGTTGATCTAAACTAATTTATTACTATAAATTTGGTGTAAGGTATGAATGAATCTTTGTCATATGCTTAGGATTTACCCTTTCAATTTTAATTCCTAATTAAAGTTGAGAGTTTCAAGAAGATTTAGTAAAACCCTAAAATCATTTCATCATCCACTCTTGGATTTCACACCCTAAATTCAAAGTGCCTTTAAACTATAAATTTATTAACAACTTTTCTTTTTCCTTTTCTTTTTTTAATAAAGCTCTTCCACAATGTCAAATAGTAGTAGTAATAATAATAATAATAATGTTATTTCAAATAATGTGAGATTGAAGTAAACTCAATTATTTATTCTTAAATGATTAGAAACTTAGAGAAATGACTTAAATAGTGGCTCATGAAGTATAGGAAATTTTAAGATTATAGAGATTAGTAAGTGATAGATGTCAATTAAACCCAAAACCCAGATGACATGGCACCACATTTTGGGAGCCTCAACCTCAAATATCGCCAAATTGACCGCCCGCCCCATGGACAAACAAAGGATCTCCTCAACTAAACATTTCACTACACCTAACACACACTCTATCCCTCTCACCACTCTGTTTCACTCTATCATTCACAAATTCTTAATTTAACGTAAATAAAATTATACCCTTTATTATTAATATTATAATTATATCATGGTGATATATGTCGACCTATTAACCCACCAAGTAGACCATTTAAGTATTTCATGGTATTAGTAGACGCATCTAGTAGATGGTGACACGTGTGCTTATTATCAAGTCGAAATCTTGCATTTGTAAGATTACTTGCTCAAACAATTAAGTTAAGAGCATAGTTTCTTGACTAGGCAATTAAGTCAATCTGTCTTGATAATGCCGATGAATTTACATCTCAGGCTTTTGATAATTATTGTATGTCAATTGAGATAAATGTTGAACATCTTTAGCTCATGTTATACACAAAATGGTTAAGCAAAATCATTTATAAAACGTTTGCAATTAATTGCAATTAATTAATTGCTCTCATAAGCAATTAATTGCAAGACCATTGCTTATGAGAGCTAAGCTTCCTACATTTGTATGGGGATATGTTATTTTATATGTTGCGTCACTTATTTGTGTTAGGCCAGCAACTTATCACAAGTACTCACCATTACAATTAACATATGGTCATGAGCCAAATATTTCTCATCTGAGAATTTTTGGATGTGCAGTATATGTTCCAATTGTTCCACCACAACGTACTAAGATAGGTTCTCAAAGGAGGCTAAGAATATATGTTGAATTTGATTTCCCATCAATTATTAAATATCTTGAATCCTTGACCGGTGATGTATTTACTGCACGATTTGCTTATTGTCATTTTAATGAGACAAATTTCCAACATTAGGGGGAGGAATTTGTTCATTAGTCAACTTATGCAGGAAAAAAATTTGAAAAGATTTTATATGGATAAAACACATCCATTGAACATTCCAATGCAAGTTCGTTCACTAAATGTGATGAAAAATATATTTCAATCTCGAGATGATAATGAAGAACTTCTTCGTCCAGAAGTACCATATCTTGGTGCAATTAGTTCACTTATGTATCTTGCTAATAATACAACACCAGATATTGCATTCTCAGTAAATTTATTAACTAGATACAGTTACTCTCCAACAAAAAGATATTGGAAATGAATTGAGCATGTGCTTCTTTATCTACGAGGAACAATTGATATGAGTTTGTTTTATTCAAATAATTCAAATTTTGGCTTAGTTGGTTTTGCAGATTCTGGATATTTATCTGATCCACATAAAGCTAGATCTCGAACAGATTATCTATTCACATGTGAAGGAACTGTTATATCATGACGATTAGTGAAATAGACCATAACAGTCGCTTCCTCAAATCATGCTGAAATTCTTGCAATGCAGGAGGCAAGTCGAGAATGTGTATGGCTAAGATTAATGACTCAGCACATTCGTGGAATATGTGGCTTGTCTTCTAGTAAAATTTTTTCCATGATACTATACAAAGACGACATGTATAACTCAAATAAAATGAGAGTATATTAAAGCAGATACAACAAAGCATATTTCACCAAAGTTTTTCTACACTCACGATTTTGAAGAAAATAACGACATCATAATACACCAAATTTGTTCAAAAGATAACATGACAGACTTATTTACAAAATAATTACCTACCACAAACTTTGAAAAATTGGTGCAAAACATTGAAATGCGGCAACTCAGAGATATCACATGATATTTCCATGAGGGGGAGTAGATTGAATTTTTTGTAAGTGTAATTATATGAAATATGTACTTTTTTTTCTTCACTATAATTTTTTTTCCATTGAATTTTTTTCTAGTAAGGTTTCTAGTAAGCTTGTCATATACGAAATGGACATTTAAGGAAAAGTATAATAAATATTATTAAAAATAGATGCACAATTATGCTTGGTGTCAATTGTCATGTGTCACATTCTTTCTCCCTCCATCTACATGGTTATGTGTCTTAAAGATATCAATCCTTAGTGGTCATGTAATTCATCTCAAGCTTGTTAAATTGCCTATAAATAGTGATGTTTGGTGAGTTTTGTAAGATACACATATTGGTGAAATTTTCATACATCTTGGTGGATTTTTCTAATTTAATAAATTTTCAATTTCTTTAGTTTCTTAATTATTATTTCTTTATTTTAATTATATATTTTCTCGATATATGTATTTCGTTGTGCCTCATTTGTACAACATCCTTCGCAAGGTATAAGGGTCAATCATTTTCTCTTCATAATCATATTATGCCCATTATTGTGACAGCCTCAATAAAGGAGGTCGAAATTAAAATATTATCTAAAAAGGGTACAAATGAAACTAGAGTCACACACACCAAGTTCACTATCTCTTTCGTGAAAAGAGTTGGAGAAACAATAATTTAGATTTAGGTTTGAGATTCGAAATCCATATTCGACAACTAGAATCAACATCTATCTATCAGTATTTATCACTATCAATTAATATCTATCAACATCTATCACTGATGACAGACAACGACATTTTGTTATATTTATAAATAAGTTAGTTTATTTTATTATATTTGAAAACAGTATTAAGAATTGTACGTGCTCCGAAGGTAGCTAAGGTTCTTTTTTTTCTTTTTTGTTAAAATATAGCTAAAAAGGGTAGAAATGGAAAAAGAATCACATTAGGATGAGTCACACACCAAGTTGACTATCTTCTTCAATCTGCATTATGTAAAATTATTATTATTATTTTTTAAAAAAAAAACAATGTTGTGTTCATAGAAAGAGGAGGAGCAATAATAGTAAAGAGATAGAGCACATAATATAATTCTCTTCCATGTTTAATGTCGGAGAAACTTTCAAATAAATCCAAATCCTTCTTCCTCATTATTTGCAGATTAACAGCTCACTCACAACCCCCCATCAATTTTTTTCAGTTCTATAGCTTGATTCCATCATTTCTTTTTTATGTAATTCCATTTATATATTTAAATTCACATACCCCATCTTACCCAAATTCTTCCCACTACCAAAAACCTCACTCTCTCTCTCTCTCTCTCTCTCTCTTTCTGTTCTTTTGATTTTTCTGAAAATGGTGGAAATCTGAGAGAAATTAAGTAGTAGGTATGCCCAAAAAGAGGATGAAATCGATAACCCAGATTTTGTTTTGTGTGTTTTTATACTGTTGTATTGGTTTTTACACTCAGTGTTCTGCTTCTGGGTTTAGTGAAGAAGCTTTGGCTTTGGTTTCGATTAAATCAGGGCTTGTTGATCCATTGAAATGGCTCAGAGATTGGAAGTTGGGCGATGGAAATGACAAGTTTGCAATGCATTGTAATTGGACTGGAGTTTTTTGCAACTCAGAAAGAGCTGTTGAGAAACTAAGCCTTTCTCGTATGAATCTCAGCGGCATTTTGTCCAACGACATACAGAAATTAACAAAGCTTACTTCTCTTGACTTGAGTTGCAATGGGTTTTCATCTTCTTTGCCAAAATCTATTGCCAATCTCACTTCCTTGAAGAGTTTTGATTTGAGTCAAAACTATTTCGTCGGTGAAATTCCGGTGGGGTTTGGGGGAATGGTTGGATTGACGAATTTCAATGCTTCAAGCAACAATTTCTCTGGTTTAATCCCTGAAGATCTTGGAAATGCAACTTTAATGGAGATTTTGGATCTCCGGGGGAGTTTTCTTGAAGGGCCAATTCCTATATCTTTCAAGAACTTGCAGAAGTTGAAATTTCTTGGACTTTCTGGGAATAATCTGACCGGTCGCATCCCAGCCGAGATCGGTCAGATGTCTTCGTTAGAGACTGTTATTATTGGATACAATGAGTTTGAAGGAGGGATTCCATCAGAATTTGGAAATCTCACTAATCTGAAGTATCTTGATTTGGCTGTGGGTAATCTTGGTGGTGGGATTCCTACTGAGCTTGGGAGGCTTAAACAACTTGAGACATTGTTCCTTTATAAGAACGAATTCGAAGAGCAAATTCCGTCATCGATTGGCAATGCTACTTCATTAGTGTTTCTTGATCTTTCAGACAACAAGTTAACAGGGGAGATTCCAGCTGAGGTTGCTGAATTGAAGAACTTGCAGCTGCTGAATTTGATGTGCAACAAGCTATCTGGTGAAGTGCCTCCTGGAATTGGAGGGCTGACAAAATTGCAGGTTCTAGAGCTTTGGAACAACTCTTTTTCGGGCCAATTGCCTGCCGATCTCGGCAAGAACTCGGAGTTGGTATGGTTGGATGTTTCATCCAATTCCTTCTCTGGTCCAATTCCTGCTTCTCTATGTAATAGAGGCAATCTAACCAAGCTCATCCTCTTCAACAATGCCTTTTCGGGTTCGATTCCGATTGGATTGTCATCGTGTTACTCGCTTGTTCGTGTTCGAATGCAGAACAATCTGCTATTTGGTTCAATTCCAGTTGGTTTTGGAAAGCTTGGGAAACTCCAGAGGCTAGAATTAGCCAACAACAGTCTCTTTGGTAGTATCCCAAGTGATATTTCATCTTCCAAGTCCCTTTCTTTTATTGATCTCTCTGAAAATGACCTCCATTCTTCTCTTCCTCCCTTAATTCTCTCCATTCCAAATCTTCAAACCTTTATAGTCTCTGACAATAACTTAGAAGGTGAAATTCCAGATCAATTTCAGGAATGTCCTGCACTTTCCCTTCTTGATCTATCTTCAAACCATTTCACAGGAAGCATTCCAGAAAGCATTGCTTCATGTGAGAGATTGGTAAATCTGAATCTTAGAAACAATAAGTTAACTGGAGAAATCCCAAAACAGATTGCAAATATGCCTTCATTGTCTGTCCTGGATCTATCAAATAACTCTCTTACTGGTAGAATACCCGATAATTTCGGTATATCTCCTGCACTTGAATCGCTTAATGTGTCATACAATAAGCTCGAGGGTCCAGTGCCATTAAATGGTGTGTTGAGAACAATCAATCCAAGTGACCTTCAAGGCAATGCTGGTCTATGTGGAGCTGTCCTACCTCCATGTTCACCAAATTCAGCATATACATCAGGGCACAGGAACTCGCACACGTCACACATTATCGCCGGTTGGGTCATTGGAATATCTGGATTGTTAGCTATCTGTATCACTCTTTTCGGTGTTCGATCGTTGTACAAGAGATGGTACTTAAGTGGAAGTTGCTTTGAAGGGAGATATGAAATGGGTGGTGGAGATTGGCCATGGAGATTGATGGCATTCCAAAGGCTTGGATTCACAAGCAGTGACATTTTGACTTGCATCAAGGAATCAAATGTAATTGGAATGGGAGCAACTGGGATTGTGTATAAAGCTGAAATGCCACAACTAAAGACAGTTGTGGCAGTTAAAAAGCTGTGGAGATCACAACCAGATCTTGAAATTGGAAGTTGTGAAGGTCTAGTAGGAGAAGTGAATTTGCTGGGAAAGTTAAGGCATAGGAACATAGTTCGTTTACTCGGATTTATGCACAACGATGTCGATGTAATGATCATCTATGAGTTTATGCAAAATGGGAGCCTTGGAGAAGCCTTACATGGCAAACAAGCAGGGAGGCTGCTTGTAGACTGGGTTTCAAGATACAACATAGCAATTGGAGTTGCACAAGGTTTAGCTTATCTCCATCACGATTGCAACCCACCCATCATTCATCGTGACGTTAAGCCAAATAATATACTTCTCGATTCAAATCTCGAAGCACGGTTAGCTGATTTCGGTTTGGCACGGATGATGGCTCGAAAGAACGAAACAGTTTCAATGGTAGCTGGATCCTATGGATACATTGCCCCTGGTAAGATTCATTTTTCGACATTTCTTATTAACAAATGCAAGCAGGTAAAAGTTACTGAACTCTAAGATTAACCATTTTGCAGAATATGGATACACTTTAAAGGTGGATGAAAAGATTGACATTTACAGCTACGGCGTCGTTCTTTTAGAGCTACTAACAGGGAAGAAGCCATTAGATCCCGAGTTCGGAGAATCTGTGGACATTGTTGAATGGATAAAAAGGAAAGTTAGGGACAATAGGCCTTTAGAAGAAGCATTAGATCCCAATCTGGGGAATTTCAAGCATGTTCAAGAAGAAATGCTGTTTGTTCTTAGAATAGCACTTCTCTGCACAGCAAAGCATCCAAAAGACAGACCTTCCATGAGAGATATAATAACAATGCTTGGAGAAGCAAAACCGAGGAGAAAAAGCAACAGTGGCAATGAAGGATTTGGAACTAACAAAGAGAAGCCAGTTTTCAGCACTTCACCTGTAAATGGCCTTCTTTAGGAAGAAGGAAACAATGGAGTTACTCTACTGAATTGGCCTTAAAATTCCAGCCCCCCATTTTGATCCTTTTACATTCATCATTGTAAGTAGGATTGATCATCTTTTTTTACTCTGTTTCTTAATTAATTGTAATGATTGGCTCATAATTTGTTGGGTGTGTGCACAAGAGCAGATAATGTATAGTATAAATTGCATATCTGCCATTAGAATGTTAATTCTTTTTTACCTTTCATGGACAAAACCAGAAGTCTTGGGGGTAGCAGATGTAAACTGAAAACGGAAAGGCTTGTATAACAGATATCATTTGAAATTTCAAGCAATATATATAAGAGCAATACAAGCATTATTGTAATCCTTTTTTTTTTCTTATTGAAATTCTAAAATTTCCCCTGTTTAAACACACATAAACACATCATCATCTCCCATCTCCATTGAGTGAGAAGAAAACTAAAACAGGGAATATTACAGCATTATATAGAAAAAAAAAAAAGAGAGAGAGAGAGAGAGAGAGCCTTTCATGGCCAAAAAAGGCTTAAGCTGAGCATTATTTGCTCTCATATTCACAACAAACATTCCCACATCTGTATATGTGCATGGCTTTATGGCTACGACTTCCAAATTACACACGTTGACAATTCCCAGAGCAGAGGGAATACGAAGAAAGAAGAAGAAGAAGAAGAAGAAAAAGAAAGAAAAAAAAAAGCCAATCCTTTTGCTTTCAAAATGCTTTGCCTATTACCTCTCATTTGCACAGTTTTCAAGCTTTGCCTCAGTCCCATGCATATTGGCCCTCCATAAATAAGACCACCAATCCCTTCTCTTGCTGCTACGGAGCTTCAACTCCCCACAGAGAACAGGTGTTGTGCAAAAGAAAATGAAAATGAAAGATAAAACATCTTCAGTTGGTGAGTTTCAATCTTGCTGGCAGATCACCTGCCAATTTGATTGAGTTCTGTTGCTCTCATTATCCTGAGCCTCTTCACCGAGTGGGTAAACATTCTGGATGTATGATAAAAGAATCAAAATTACTATACCAGTAAGAAAAATGAAACAAAATAAAGAGAAAAGATGTCCATGTTGATCGTAGAGTTCACTCGACGAGTTGAAGACTCAAGAGATCATTAATTTTAGTAGTAAAGATGGATGTTTGAAAATAATCGATTCCCCCATGAGCTGGCTTAGGATTTTTCGTTGTTTCAGACTCAACAGTTTTTTGGGTGGTGGAAAGAAGGAAAACCAAATATACAAGAAACAAAAGAAGATCAAAACAAATAGAAGAATACCCCACTTAAAAATTTCAAGAAATGCACATATAGAAAGTTTCTAGCTCAGCCGATTGTGTGAGATTAGGTTAAATGTTTACGAAGTCCAACTTGAAGGGCTCAGACCTCAAACAGAAGAAAATGGGACCTTTTAATAATTTTCTATTTCATTGCTTCGACAGAAAATTTTCAATCACACCAACTTGAGAGAAAAGATGCATACCCCCAAGGAACGTCGCCAACTAGCATCCAATCTCCTTCCCTGTCTTCATAAGTAAGCATGTACCCGGAATGTCCATTTAGTAGTCTGGAGGGTCTCACTCCGTCATGTTCCTTTATGCTTGATCCTGCACCAGACGACAAAGCATCATTATCGGATATAAAATGTTGAATATCAACCTTTATGACTTAGTTCTAGAGCCAGCACAAATTTCATGATAAAATATCAATAAATGTATGAGTTAAAAATTGTTGCTTCACTAGGTATTATAAGAAGATTCCTCCACACTCAATAAAGAAAATGGTTGAGCGCACCCCAAGCAAGAAATTCCCAAAAAATACTAGCAATTAATTCAGGAAGAGAGCCTTTCTTCCAGAAATTCGCACTTTAACTTTTAAATTAACCTTCTGTTAGGCAGCTTTAAAGTAACCCTACAGATCTTTATGACAAAACTTAATTCCATTCAGACAAAACGATAGCATTAATACAATTCAAATTGAACTCTAGAGGATATTCACTTCTCATTGAATTGCAAATACCCCATTTTAGAGATTGAAACTACGAAATTCACTTCTAGATACGAGATTACAGAGGTCATAAAGAAATTACCAGTTGAGTTAACCAGAGCAGTAGGATCAAGGAACATGTTCTCAACTGTTTGGGCCAAGGTTTCATAGCTACTGTGAGCACTGAGGTTAACCTTTCGTCCAATGAGAACTCCATCCATATTCACCTTCACGTACACGGAATTTCTGGAATTCCTACTCTCTTCCTTTGCTTGGTCTTTACCACTAATAATACCCTTCAGCGCTCCTGCCTCCTGGTGCTTGTTTTTATTCTTTCCAGCTACCTTGAATTCTTCTACAGAATGAGGTTTTGCCTGGTTAACCAAGGTACTGATCCTAGAAGCTCTGATTGGGGGCCAACCCACGACCTGGCTACTTCTGAAAGTAAATAAAAAATATTACAATATAATCCACCACGCCAAAATCAAAGTTACTAACATCATTAAAGCTTCTCTTTTTCTTTTCAAGCATCCTCAATATATAGGTGACCACTGTGACATTCAAAGTTACCTGAGAAAAAGATTGATGCATTTGAGATGTGAAATACTACACATTACCTGATGCTCAAATTTTACATATGAGTAGTTTTGAGATTTATCTTTTCCAACGACTCATGACACAAACGTTAAGAAACTGTAACTACCTTTGCCAAGCCAAACAAATAAGCAGTAAACTAATAGGTTCAAATCTTGATAGCCAACTATACAGAATATTAAATGTCTTGGAAATGAGTTGTATGTTGGCTCGAACATGTGCACGAAGATTAGGGAGGGGCAAAAACCTTCATAAAACTGTTTTAGTCTACATGCCACTCAAACTTAAAACAGGTATATTCACAGATTCTGTTCTTGACACCTCCAAATGATGAAAATAAGCCCTAGAGTGTATTTCTTGATGTTTCATTAATCCATTAAGCCCAGAAATCCATACGATACACCATTAAACTCACAAACTAGAAGACAATGCATTTACTAATCCAGAAGGTCAAGTAAAATCTACCTCACTCAACTCCAAAGACTAGTATTCTACAAACCAGAAGATAATTCATTGATTAAGTGACTAGGGAACTACTCAACCTTCAGGATAAGAAGAATAATTGCCTCCATTTCTAATTGTTACTCCAGAATTTTGTTAAGCAAGATATTAAAGTAGCTTGTCAAAGTGTACTCAAAGAAGGTTTCACGTACTGCATCTATTACTATTTCAACAATACAATTAGGCCAAGTGCATAAAAGTCTATCGGTATGGAATTCCGAAGTAGATAGGGATTTGTTTTGTAAATGATTCCAAAGAAAGATTTTTTTGAAACTGTATTTAAGAACCAATGAAAATGTAAAGATTATTGTGTACTTAAAGTCACTTTCATGATCCAGAAATAGCTTTTTTTCTTTTCTTTTCTTTTTTTTTATAAGAAATGATTTCATTGATTGAATAAAATATCCGAAGAGACAAAGGAAAATAGGGGCACCATTCAAAGGGTATACAAAAAATGTTTCCAATTAGTGATAAGGAAGGAAAAGTATGACTATGTATAGTCGGTATATGAGTATATCATTACACCAAAAAAAAGCATATGGTATACAAAAATACAAACATCTTTCTGGCAAGTGATCATAAAGATAAACTAAGAAACGAATAGTCCATATATGTTATTGTCCAATTTTTATTCAAGAAGTAATGAAAAAGATTTTGCAGATCACCTCAGCAGCCCCTAAATAATGAATATTGGTTTTGTATTTTTCACCCTACCAAACAGATTGTAGGATTTATGTGGGTGAAAAGACAAACCTTTATTTGACCGGTAGGAGTAGTATTAGGGAGTTATTAGACTATTAAGGGTATATTAGTAATTAGCAAGGGAGTTTGTTATACTTGCTCGTTATAAATAGAGGAGGGAAACGAAGAAGTACAATATTATGGTGAATGGTTAGGGCTTGAGAGTGATCTCAAAATTTGCAGAGTCCAATTAATTACCTTGAAAACTTGGTTTATCTTGTAATCTTCTATTGTTTATATTTCAATATATTTGGATTCTATCATAAACTTTAATGCAATGAAAGTTAATCTACAAAAGCACATCATATCAAGCATGCTGCAACCTAACTTGAGAATTAGAATCTAGGTCTAGAAAAGGAGCTTGGAACCTCCCAGTCATTTTCCGTTACCAGACACGTCAATAAGCTAGGATTGGATTGAGCTGATAAAAGAAAAGAATGTATTGAGAAAAAAGAACCGGATTTCCATGTTTCAGTGCTTCTACTATCTCCACAGCATCAACCCTCAGAGAAACAAGAATGACATACAAAGAAACCAAAATCCAATTTTAGCTTACGAACCTCAGAGAATTTTCATTATTTCCATTCCTTTTCCTTTTCCTTCCTTTCCTTTAATTATGCTAATTATGCCGATACTATCGATAAATATCGACTGTATAATTGGTAAATGATGATGTGATACAGTAAACTACATTGACATATAACGTTGACAAGACTCCACTATAACTCTAAATCAATCTGTAAAAGCACAAATTCAGAAACAAAAGGAAAAGGTACGAAAAGGAGAATATTCTTTTCTTTAATTTGAAAAGTCTTTGAGACTTGTAAGCTAGATTGGGAGCTGAACATTTATTAGCTCAAACCAATCCGTGGGTTATCTTTAAGTTTCATTATATAAATTGCCTTGACTAGGAGAGTTAATTTATATATATATATAAAAAAAAAAAAAAAAAAAACAGTTCCGTCAAATCATATCAGGGCATCTCGTTCTTTGAAATCTAGCAAGACCAGTTATCAATTTTTCTCAGAGCCGTATCATATTTAATTAGATGAAGTACGGCAGAGCACCAATCTATAGAAATTCAAAATGATTCCCGTTCTATATTAAGCTTACTGTTTACTTTTTGGATGAGGAAGAGGGAACCAAAAGAACCATAAAAGGAAGCAACAGCAAACCTATCTGTCAGTATCTGATTCATCAAGATAAACATCCAGAAATTCGAATCAAATATTGTACTAAAAAAGCAAAGCCAGCGAACCACATGCAATTTCACAGCTAGGGAAGTAAGTAAACTGAATTAACATTACTAGTAATTATGTTGATAAATAAATCTAAAATTGGTAGAGATCAATGAATTATACAGTAAATTCCTGTCATGGGAGAAAAAAATTAGAAATCAGTAATAGTACCTCCCGCCATTAGTCGTTGGAGCAGAATCAGAATTTCTGTTGGACCCATCAGTGACATTGACTCCACGAAGAGAAGACGAGGAACAAACAGATGAAGTGGAAGAAGAAGAAGAAGCAGAAGAAGAAGAAGAAGAAGAGATGGATGATGGAAAATCCTGAGCCGTTAAAATTCTACGAAATTGAATCCCTCCAATGGGGGTTTTGTGAATCTTACGTGGGGAATCACGAACACGAAGACAAAGCCCTAAACCCAATTCGATTTCGGAATCATCTGGGGAGGAAGAGTCCTCAGAGGACAAAACCATATTATCATCTTTGGAAATAGTCGACATAGAATGTTGAGAAAGCATGAAATTGAAGGAAGATTGAGAAGGGGATTTAAGGAAAGAGGGTGGTTGGGTTTGATTAGAAAAGAAGCAATTGGAAGAAGAAGGAGGAGGAAAGGAAAAGCAATGGTGGGTTTTAATGGTGATGGAGTAGGGAAGAAGATGGAGATTGAAATGGAATGGGAATTGAATTTTATGAAGGAATTGGACCCTACCTGTCTGGGTTATGCGCCTCCATCTCCATCATTGTCTTTTTCTCTACTCTACTGTTCTTCCTTCTCTTCTATGCTTTCTTTTTTCCTTTTTTCTTTCTCCTTAATTCCTAAATCGTTACTTCTCTTTTCTCTTTTCTCGATAATTTCAATTTCTCTTGCATTTATGTAAAAAAATGTTATTAGCGAATAAATGGACAACCGTATATTTTATCTTTTTAAAATTTCATGAATTCACATTTTGTCTTTTCTTTTCAAATAGTTATAATTAAATTGATAAAACTACATTTAAAACTATTTCACATATTTATTATATATTTTTTAAGTCTTTTTATACCTTTACTAAAATAAACTATAAATTTCATGTATATTGTATATGTTGTGGATTAGTTATAATGCACTAACAAATAGATTAGACAATAGATTGTAATTGTACACTAAAAAGAAAGAGAAAAAGAAGTATGGTAATCAAAATTAAACCATATAAATTTACGAATGCTTGATCCATATACTTTAGTTTTTTATTTTTTAAGTTTGTTGAGTTGGGTTAAATTGATTAGTTCGGCTACCTCAATTCAATACTATGTTCATCCAAATGTTTACAATAACTTTATTTTGATTGACAACTAACTTTAGAAATAAATATTATCTTCGTCTCACCCTAACGATTTACGAGAACGATAATCTCTATGTGCCAACTCCAACAACCATGTTAATCATATTAGTCAAGTCATAGTGCAAATACTTCAATTTTAAGGGCATGGTTCATTACCGTGATTTTTAGGGCTATATATCACAATTTTTTGTTTTTATTATTTAACATATTATATATGTTTACCACAATTTTCATTATTATAATTGAATTAAGGCCCAAGCCCATGAAGCCCAAAGCTATATGGAAATGGTAAAATGACGATATTTTCCCGAGAACAATAACGATACAAACAAAAAGGTGGAGCCCGCACTCATAAGTTTCTAAAAGAGAGCCCGACAAGGTAGGGCCCCCATCCCATCACATTGCTTGACACGTCAGAAGTGAACTGCATGGGACCCACGTTTCCTAAAACAACGAAATCCCCCGGTGGCCCCACTGGACATGGTGATTTTTTGTTTGCCCTCGACGATCAAAGAGTTAGTTGGAGACTCGACTTCATCCGATTATTGCCTTTGACCTTTGACTCTTATCAACAACAAATTTGAAAATGAAATCTTTTCTTTTTTAAAAAAATTTGGAACAAATTAGAAAAATCACCCATAAATAAAATAGAGTAATAGTTTCAATTACACTCTCAAACTTTAATAACTTTAATTGGACTCCTAAACTTTTAAACTTTTCATTATATAAACTTTTTTTATATAAATTCTAATTTATATTTTAATTAAATTTTATTATATAAATTTAATTTTAGATATCATTTAAAATTAAGAGAGAATCAAATATTTGAATCAAATATTAATTTAATCTGGATTAGATTCATACTAAAACTATAGATTAAAATTTAATGTGTGTATGATTTACATTAAAACTGTATGTTGTTGAAGAAATTTATATATGAATATTATTCAAATCTAGATTAAATTGAATATAATATATTTAATTTAGTAATAAATTAATTAATAGTTTAGTCTAATTCTATTTAATTAAATTAAAACCATAGATCATGTGAGAGATGTTCATTTAAATATGATTTAAATAAGATATAATTTAATTAATTAATTATATTATATTATATTATATTATATTAACAAAATAACTCCCTTACGTGGGAGTTATTTAAAGGAAGGTGGGATGCCCCCACGTATCCCCCTCTCTAATTTTCTTAACTTCATCTTGTAGAAAAGAGAATGAATGTAACCAAGAATTGATCGGCAACACACAGAAGTTTGATTCTCTGTAAAAAAAATCTCTCAATTTTTCCTTAAAAAATCCCAAAAGGTTCCCACAAGCCTCAAGCCTCAATTACTTAGAGAATAAGAGAGGTTCCAAGTGGTGGTGACTTCCAAATTGGTTATTAGTAGGTACAGAGTCGTCAACGAACGTAAAGGTTTCAAATTCTTTGTAATTCTATTTTTTTATTCTCATGCTTAGCCTAAATTTAATTCAGTAGGTTTCTATATTTTTTGTGTATTTCGATTTTTCTAAATTAAAATTGAGTTCGGTCTCTATAAAATCATATGCTACGTAGGGCTTTCTCTCTTCATGGATAAAGTGGGTGCCTTGTTCTAGTAACACTATGGATACGACTCACTTTGTAATTGTAACAAAAGTTGTAAGTGTTATAAACTATGTGATCCAAATCGTTCATGTTCACATGTGAGTGGGGTATCCTATGCAATGGGATTGTATGAGAGCAAACACGAAATATGAAATCTCTAGTTATAACGTCGTTAATTGTAGAGATAAATATTTCAATCGGTAACCTTGTAACGCAATCTGAACCCTAAGTGAATTATGAACTCTTGCTCATGAGGATTGTCTTTGACCTATATGGGTGTGGCCCTAGATCCTGATCCAATATGCTTATCATCTTAGGAACAATGTCAAGTGAGTAGCTAGAAACATAGCATTACAAGAAGGAATTCACTCCTTTCTACCTTTAGTGAAAGTAGATAGGTTGTTCCCTTAAAAGAAGCATTCGGGGCGCAGGTTCAGAATCAAAAGTCTGGGAATCGAATGTCTATGGACTTATTTAAGGAGGTTCTGAAGCCTGAGAATTACAAGTGTCTGTATTTAGGGTGCAGGATTTGAAAGCATGAGATTCTAAAGCCAGTGTTTGGGGTACATACATGGATTTGGGTAATTTGATTTTTTTTCCTCTGTTTTTTTAGTATTTGTTGTTGGATATAAATAGTGAAAGAAAGTGAAACTTTAGTTTATTTTGAAACTTAATATTGGATTTAGTTGTGTAATTAAATTCATTTGTTAGAAACTTCAAATTGAATTGAAACCATCAAATTAAGATGTTGTTTCATGTACAAATTTAATATTATGAAAGTTAAATTTGTTACTTCTTCAATTTGAATAAGTTATAACCTAAATTGAAGTAAATTTGACAAAAGTTACCACTTTTGTATTTATGAGATTTTATTTTGTATTTTGGAGAGTTAGCCTATAAATAACAACTTGTTCTTTCATCTGTATCATCACTTCAAAATTTGAAGAATTCTCTCCATTCTTTCTTTCTTTCTTTCTTGTGTTCATGTGTTGAGTTGAGAGCAAGTATCCAAGAGTTCTGCCAGATCCGAGTAGTTCGAGGTTGCAGTTCTACCAAAATTAGTCGTTGTATCCTGCTAAGACGATCGTTGTAGTCTGCTCGCAAACCCGTTCAGAGCGAATAATTGTCTTCAGGACAACGCTTATCAGAAGCGTGCCTCGACTACGGTTTGAGTATACCAATTTCTTTTATATTCTTTCAAGTATTTGATTGTTTATGTATCTAAGCCTTCTTATATCAATTGACTTAAGAGCATTTGTTTCCAATTGAGTTGTAATTTGTTTGCTAGTGTATTCAGTTCATATTATATTTTAAATTTCTCCAACAACTATTTTTGTGAACGGTAAAAACCTTTAGTGTATTTTGCATCAATTTTTATGATAAATTTTCAAAGAGAAGTTTAATCTATTAATTTTAAAATGAAATTAAATTAGTTTTTTCATTTATAATACTAAATTAATTCGTTTGGGTTCATTAATTTCTATGACAATAATGTATGAATTACAATGATTTAATTGTTTTTATCTAGAAAATAGTTTTTAGTGAAAAAGTAACGAAGCTTTGAAATTAAGTTTTAAAACAAGTTCATTATAATTTTAATTTATCTCATTTTAAATAACAAATTTATCTTTTGATATCAAAGTAGTAAAACTTGAATGTATTGTCTTAACAAATTTATAACAAAGATAGTTTTGCTTTAAATTCCTAAATTATCTTTATTTTCATGTGTCATGAAATGAATTTCACCTTTATATGATCATGTCACCAACGATGGTAGGTGTGCAATGGTCGATGAAGAGAATTTGATTACCCACGATTGATGCAACACTTCAATCTTTAGAGCTTAAAGATGAAAAAGTTAATTTCTTGTTTTTAAGTGTGTGCAAATGAGTAAAAAGGGGACAGAGAAGAGGAAGAAGAGAGAGGATAAAACACAAAAACAAAACCATCATAGCCAACAGTGGGTAGTGAACTTGACTATCCACTAGTCCACGGTAACGTAATCGGCACAATGCTTTAGCGAGGAAGATCCTAGGGTAGGAGAGATTACTTTTATTTATTTATTTATTTTTTTATTATTATTATTATTTGTGAAAAAAAAAATAGAAGGAGAAACCCAAAGGAAACAATGAGGAAGAAAGGAAGATGGAGGAAAAATAGTTGCCAACGGTCAATAGTCATATATAGGAGGTATGCTAACAACAATTGTTCACTATCACTAAAATCCGTGCATCGATCACAACGGTCAATTGACAATAGAAAGATGATTGGTCAATAGCCGACAATCAAGTCGTCGTCAGTTGTCGAGTTCATGATGTTTGGTTGTTGATCATCCCTATAGTTGGTAATTAATAGTCACGACAAGCATTCGTTAGCACAACTGGCCAAATATTGATGATCAAGACGATCGTCCGCCTATGTTAAAGTGAAGGAATAAGAGTCCTTACGCAGCGAAAATAAAATTTTACAGAACCATTACTCAATTTAATTGAAAAATTAAAAATACCAATACATTGGCAATAATACATAAACAAATAAACAAATTTACTATAAAATTAATAATGGCTAAGCGTGCTTTTTGTAATAAAAATAGATTATAGAGAAAAAGAAAGCTTACATTGCCAAATACTCTATATCTACAAATTGTCAAATTTGAAGTCACCACCACTTGAAAACTTTCATATCTCTGAGTAATTGAGGTTTTGGCTTGTGGGAACCAAAATGGATTGAGAATATTTTTGGAGAGAAATTATAGAAAGTAAAAATCGGGAGAGTTTCTTCGTTATGCAAAATTTTGATACTCTTCTATTTTTGCTTCCCGAGGAAGAGGAAGTTAGAGAGAATTTGGGATTATATGGGAGCATCTCACGTTTCCCAATAATAACTCCCTTGTTAGGGAGTTATTAATTTAATTTAAATAAACTAAAAATTAATTAATTAATTAATTAATTAATAATTGATTAAATCATATTTGATTAATGATTTAATGAATATCTCTCACATGACATATAGTTTTAATTTAATTAAATCAAATTTAATTAGATAGAATTAAACTAAACTATTAATTGATTCTTTAATTAATTAATTAATTACTAAATTAAATATCTTATATTTAATCCAGATTTGAATCATATTCACACATAACATTTTCACATATAACATTCTCTCGTATATCATATACACTTTAAATTTTAAAATATAGTTTTAATATCAATCTAATTCATATTAAATTAATATTTGAACTTATTCAAATATTTTATTCTCTCATAAATTAATTTTGAATCATATCTAAAATAAAACTTATATTATAAAATTTAATTAAAATATAAACTTTATATTATAATGTATCACCATACATTATATTAATTCCTTAAGTCAATTTGAACATTTCAAATTATATCCAAGGTATATTAACCTAATCACTCTTTACGAGCTAGGAAGAGAACCTTATAGACCTACAGATCAGAAGCTACAAAAATGTGAGGTTAATTGACTAAACTTATTAACCACATTAATCAATATTCGTTAATTGTGTGTACACTCCACTAAAGACTCACAGTTGAACTCTTCTCATTGTAGATATTTTTCTGTGTTTACGGATATAAACCAATAACAAAATGGTAAAAATCACTCCAAAAATATAATGGTAGTTGCAATTATACCCTCAAATGTTAGACCTGTCAAAACTGAAGTTTGAAACAAATATAATTGTAAAAATTATGACAATTGTATATGATTGAAGAATCAATTCTTACCATTTGAGATTCAATTTAAATCATTATTGTAAGCTTGAGTGTCTCATGTTAATACTTGAATAAATGATTCAATTTTTACGATTAAAAGTTTGAGGATGTAATAACAATTAACACCATACTTATACTTATTACATAGTTTTTATAATTTCCCCAAACAAAATCTTTTTAGTCGTGTTTTGGTCCCTAAATTTTAAAAATGTACATTTTTAGTTCTCATGTTTATAAGAATAGACATATTTGGTCTCTAAATTTTCAAAATGTACCTTTTTAGTCCCTGATTTGTTAAATATACATTTAAAAAGTCTCTAAAATAATTTTATGCTTTTATTTTAAATAATTATATGGCATTTTAAATTAAAAGAATAATTTCTAAAAATCATATCATCTCTAAAACTATTTTTTTTTTCTAATTTTAAGTATCATGTAATTATTTTTTTAAAAAAAAACAAAAAATACTTCGAACATTTTTTTAAACATATTCTAAAAAACTTAATAACTAAAAAGGTATTTTAAAAACTTAAGCACCAAATAAACTTCCGTTTATAAATTTGAGAACCATTTCAAAATTTAGAACTAAACATACATATTATTTAAAACTTCATAACTAAAAATGTAATTTTTCATTTGTCCAAAAGAATATATAACTACATTTTAATAAAGAGTGACATTAGAGCTTAATCAATCGTGCAATGCCACTAACCAAGATATTTAATAAAGAGTAACATTAGAGCCTAATCAATCACGCAATCCCACTAACCAAGATATTTTTTGAAACAACCCATGCAGACCATTCATCTTCAAGCACGCGATCTCCAAGCCTCCATCTTCCATCTTCAAGCACGCGATCTCCAACCCTCCATCTTCTATCTTTAAGCACGTACGCGATCTCCAACCCTCCATCTTTCATCTTCAAGCTCAATATTTTATTAATTAATTACTAATTATTAGATTACAAAAATACCAAAATAATATCTACAATTAATTTATTAAAAAAATACATATATTTTTTAAAAATTATAACAACCTGGATTTTGTTGTATCTAAAACATATTTTATTTTTTAAAAAAATTGATTCAATCTTCTAAGTCTCAAACTCTCCATTACAAATATGGATTGGTGGAAGAAAATTAATTAGGGTTTAAACATTGTAAATTAAAGATTGATTGGTAGAAGGAAAATGATTAGAATATAAATTATCAAGATCTTATTTTTAACTCTTATGGCTAAAATTAGGTTGTAATTGTAAACAAATAAAAATAATTTTAAATTATATTTCTTTTTAAGAAAAACTTTCACAAAATAGGATTTGATCCTTTTTAAGATAATCTAAACTAAAAAAAATGTTAAATGTCTAAAAAATATTGATCAAACTGCATAATTTTCATGCTTACTCAACTTCCCATTGCAAATTTGTAATCGGATTATGTCTCTCGTGAAAAATCTTCGTCTCCATTCGAACAAATCAATTTAGATTTTTTTTTTCATCTCACATATTGAAATTCATTTCGTCTTTGATCTATTTATGGTTTGCTCCTTCTAGTACCGTCATTGAATTTTTTTCAAAATTTGTGATCCATATTCAAATTCCACCTTAAGGGTTCTCCATTTTTCACTTTCATGACAGCGACACCACTCAAAGCAGTGACGACCTTGATGCTTGTCCAATATCATAGGGAAGATCAACTCGACCTTTCTCTAAGTTATGCACAAATACCTTGCAATTTTTCAACAACCTTCAACAAGATGAGATGCGCTATAGTGTTGATTTTGAAATCTCTAAATTAGAGATGCAAACTTGACGGACAATCTAAATGGGAAAAAATCTAATAAAAGCTCTCAAAATTGAATTTAAATTGAAGTGAATGATAGATAATAACGTATGGTAAAAAATCAGAAGGTGCATTTACAAAATTATTCCTCCATGCACACCTTTACTGTCGTTGTATCAATATGAATGCTCCACCCTCCATCCTTCAACCCTCACAAGAACTCCTTGTTTCTTACAACCTTCCATCTTCGATTGACTCTTTCGGCAATGTTTGCTTTCTTCAGGATTCATGATCAATGCATCGTTTTCCTGTAGATGAACTTCTAGAACTAGTATTTTTCTTTTTATGTAGATTGCGAAAGGCATTGGTAAGAACTTGCAAATTAATATATAAAGATTTCTGAAATCAATTAGAATATAAAAGAATGGAAACAAAGAAACTTAAATATTGTATATATTTTTTGGGATGTTGTTTAGATGCAGCTTTGCGATATTTTAGAGATGTTCTTTATATGGAGATGCACGATTAATTGCATTGGAATTACAACAGCTGGTGAGAGAATTTTTGGATTTCCAAAAATGTTCTTTATATGGAGATGCACGATTAATTGCATTGGAATTACAACAGCTGGTGAGAGAATTTTTGGATTTCCAAA